>JAOUQZ010000051.1:13616810-13648955 GCA_028564935.1 Neosilurus hyrtlii
AGAGAGAGAGAGAGAGAGAGAGAGAGAGAGAGAGAGAGAGAGAGAGAGAGAGAGAGAGAGAGAGAGAGAGAGATATAATATATAAATTTAGGCAGTACTTGAAAGTATCCGAGCCTGGGTTTGCATTTCACCTACTTTTATTTCTTTGGCATCACTGCCAACTTCCATTTGTATTACCTGTCTTGTTAATTTAAGTTACTGTTTAACAGGTTCTTGTTTCATCAAGCTCTCGTCAAGACCTTAGCGACAATTAAATAGACATACACATTAGTGTACGATTTTTTTACTTTTTATTAAATCTCACCTTGGTTCTCAGAGTGGTAAGCTCATCCATGCCTTCTTTGAAGCTTCTTTTAAGATCCTCCAGCTCCTTAATCTTGGCTCGATGCATCTGTCAATCACAGTGGAGAACATGATGCAAATGAGCCTTCTCCAGAGCTACAAGATCCATTAGCCAATTGCTTCGTTCCACCCATTCTAATTAGGAAAGTGATGGCTGAGAAAACCTTCCAAGTAATGTTAATAAAGTACATTTAAGCTTATAAAAATGCAAATAATATAAATAATGATTCACCGAAAAAAAAAAAATCCAGATACTTTGAGACTGTACTTAAAGGGGGATTCACTATTATGTTTGTTCCAGCCAAGAAAATTATGCACAAGATTTAAGTAAAGACATATTGCAGGACTACAGAACAGAATCATAATAGCCTTTAAAGTGGCTCAGGGTGCAGTAATGTTTCTGGTGTGTTCAAAACCAGCATCAGTGAAAGGTAGAAAGTCAAGACCCAATGAGACAGATGTACAGAAAATACAAAGAGTTCACCTCCAGCTGGTCTGTCTGTTCCTGCTTGTGCTTCTCCAGCTCACCCTTCGTCTCCCGCAGCTTTGCATCCAGTTCATTAGATTTAATTTCCTCTGACTCCTAGACAATGAAAGAGATTTAATTGTGCATTATGAACCTGAAGCAAAATAATTAATTTCCCCTAACTGTTGATAAGGAGCTGATGCCACTTCTAGCTTTATTACGCTTCATTACAGATTAAATATATAGATTTGTGCAAATGGCTACAATTATACAGATACCACCATTATACTTCTGTACTATTCATTCTCATGAACAGAAATGTTCAATTTATTTTATATTAATATTGTTGGCCTTTTTTATTTAGTAAACCTTAAATGAATATGGCACGACAGTATTTCTGCATGTTCAGAGAAGAAGTGTCAGCAAAATACACAACAGTCAATACTGTCCTCTAGTGGACCTCTGAAACTGTCTGTAGTGCTATCTGATTAGTATATTTCCAATAGGTACTCCGACTTGCCTGATATGTACGAATCATGTCTTGGCAATTCTTACGGATCTGTTCAGTCTCCTCTTTAGCTTGGGTCAGCTTGCCAGCTGTTTCTTTTAACTTGTCTTTTGTTTCCTGTTTGTTAGGGAAATATCTGTGATTAGAGTTTCACAAAATAAACAATATAACTGAAACTAGTATATACTACATGGGAATGCTGTGATCTGATTGGTTCACTAGACAATAACCAGAGTGATTAATGCTTGAATGAAGACAGCAGACAAAACACCATTGTTTGACACTGTCACAATTCTTAAATTCTTAAAAAAAAAAATTTCATAGAAAGCCACACAGTATGGCTCTTGTGATTTTTAAGGAAAAAAAAACAAAACAAACAAATAGCACCTTATTAAGACTTTCAAAAACTGAGGTGCAAATAACCATTGTGATGGTGTAGGTGGCGCGACCACTGTGACGCTTACATTTACATCATTTGGCAGACACTCTTATCCAGAGCGACTTACAATTACCATTTTTATACAGATGAGCAATTGAGAGTTAAGGGCCTTGCTCAAGGGCCCAACAATGGTGACAGTGGGAATTGAACCACTGACCTTTGGATCAGTAACCCATCGCCTTATCCACTAAGCACCACTGCTCTTAAAAATTAAACCATAAAAATCTCCTTTTAGTTTACTTTTCATATGTTTCCACAAAGTATATACATAAAATTTCTGAATGAGTTTAAAAGATGTCATAATGAAACACACTTATTGTATGTTTATGTGTAGTATATACTAAAACCCTGAATGAGCTTAAAACTTCATTGAAAAGAATGAAATAAATTGAATGAAATAATTTCAAAACATGTTAATAAAATAAACCTGTACATCTTCATAGAGACTTTATGTTTGTTGTTATCTCTAGAACAGCAGTAAGTTGCTCTGTTCACACTGCTTGAAGTCATAATGACATGCTAGCTGAGCTCACCTCCCATGTCAGGCTTAAAAATATAATAAACTATATAAATCTTTTTTTAGTTTGCTTTTCTTATGTTCCTGTGGAGTACATACTAAAACAATTATGTGCCTCAGGCTTGGCTGATGTCAATTTATAGTTCCTTGTATTCCTTTTCAGGGATTATTCAGCAATATCCATCTTGCCTTTGGTGAATTAATATTAAGTATAAAATATCAAGGCATTAAAATTACATTTACATTTACGGTATTTGGCAGACACCCTTATCCAGAGCAACTTACATTTTTATACAACTGAGCAATCAAGGGCTAAGGGCTTTGCATTAATGGACTTGCTCAGGGGCCAACAGTGGCAGTTTGGTGGCACTTCAGATGGGTAGCCCTGAGCTTTAACCACTGAGCCACCACCACCCACTAAACAGACACAACAGACTGACAACTGGGCTCAGACTGGGACATGTCGTAAGTCTATCAAATTACACAGGAAAACTTAGGGGTTTTTATTATGTGAAATTTCTCTTTATAGAATTTCATCACAGCTCGCAGGTTTATACAACTAACCTTATGAGCATCTGTCTCGCTCTTTAATTTGTTCTGGGCCCATTTCGCTTTGATGATATGAGAGTTGATCTCATCTTTGAGCTTTTCCAGTTCTCGAGAAAGTCTGCTCACCTCATTCTCCTACAAGAGCAAGAATGAAACGCACGGTATAAATCAAAATCCTTAAAAAAGACCATTTTATATTCCAAATGGACCCGAGCACTTTTACCTTAGCATCATGTAACTGCTGAAGTCGTCCTTTCTCCTGCGCCAGTTGGTTCCCCCTCCTGGCCTGTTTGTCCACCTCTGCTGTCGCCTCTCTCAGCTTTTTCTCTAACTGTTCCTTTTCCCTACGGAGGTCGAGTGCCTCTTTTTCTCCTCGCACATACTTCATAACCATGGCCTCCTTCTCCTGCCGTGCCTCCTCACACTTCTTGCCAGCCTGAAAAGAATAAAACCATACAATAATGCAGCCTCATAGGTGTGTATAAATGCATTGTTTATTATGTTCATTTACAAATTATTTTTATAGAGTTGGGAGAGACCTGACATAATATGGTGCTTTCAGTAATCGTGTTGCCAAGTCGGTGTTATTTGCAGTTTCCCTTTGCAGGGAACAGAAGAGTGCTAACAATGCTGTGAGAATTTTGCATGAAAGAAAAGCCCAGTCTGACTGAATTCTTCTATAATAAGTAACACGTTCCACCTATCTCCCAAATCTAGCTTAACGTTAGCCCTTGATACTTGAGGAGAGGCTCAGAATTAAACACGAGCCATTACTGGGACTATGACAGAGAGATAAAGACAGACAACAGTGCCACATTCTATTGGGAAATGAGACATGACGGATGAGGGAAAAGAGATCGAGAACCACAGTCTAGTCATTGTTTAGAAGTAATTGATCCACTGCTGAAATAAAAGAGCTTTGTGTGGGAAAGGGGGAAGGGTATCATCTTGAACGATTGTTTCCATGGTACCAGTTGCAGCGGTCATAGTGATGACCTCTAACCTGTTCAAGGCGTGAGGACATCTCCCTCTGAATTTGTTGAATGGCGTTTTTAGCTGCCTGGTCCTGGTGAACCAGTTTGTCCTTGGATTCTTTCAGCTCCTTCAATAGTTGCTCCACCCTGCTCTCAAACTGGTAGGACAAGACGAAAAAGAAATAGAAATTACTCAGAGATATGTAGAAGCAATTTAACACCCAGGAAGAGCACCATGACTCAACATCAAAACTTGTAAGCATATACTCCAAGAGATTTGTGCAATAAGCGCCACAACAGACACAATATATCTTCCAGCTAATCAGTCATTTAAATTTTAATAACCTGATGAAGGAGGATAAATTTATTACCCATAGCCTTTCTGTATCCTTGATCAAATCTTATGTGGATTGGCTTTGATTTAAAGCAAACGTCTGCCTTTTTAATTACAAGGGTAATCACAAACAGCAGCCATGAAATTAGCGGTGAACAGATAATACATTTATTAACTATCCCGCAGGACATGGAACAGCACCACTGTGCGGGCCAGTCTTATGTTTTGGTTTCCTGGAAAATAACTCAGTTACAAAGAAACAGTTAACAAAATACAATAATTCTGAGCTAGTTTGTTAATTAAGCTTCTTAATACAGAGTAACAGACATTCACACTTAAATAAAATCTGATTTCGCACATTGAGGTTTTGCTTTTGACACAATTCCGGCAACATTTCAGCTCTGAGGCGTCGTGCTCTGTCCTTGAATCACACCTAGAAAGATTTTATTCAAATATGAGTAATAGCTCAATTTTTAAAAAAACTGTTATTTAATTACACTGAAACCTTTTAATTACACTTTTGACAGTGCCAATCATTATTTCTTCTGAAAAGCTGGTCTGTCATTTGTACACACCTGGTAATACCTGTTCCACCCTCAACCAGTTTGGTCTCGGCTGATGTGTGTGAAGCAAGCAGTGGGATTCAGAAACATATGCTGTAGTTACATCATCATGGAAAGTTGCACTACTACGAAATGTGGACAGTTTAAACATAGCTATATATCAACTGTCTTGTGAAACTCAATAAGGAGAAGAGATATTTCACCCTTTCAGGATTGTTCAATCTACTCCTTCACTGCTGAATAAAAAAAACTGCTATCCTGGGCATCTGGAAACCTGCCGGTCTTAGGGACACAGGCATCTTCTTCACCCCTGAACTGTCTGGGTCTCTCTTAAAGAATGACTCTCATGATCAGAAGTGGTTTTGCTCATAGCGCTGATGTTTGGTTAGATGTACTGCATAGTTAAGTTTGCATCTGTGCCTTGCTCTCTCAAGGAAGGAGGCAGTCAATGAGGCTGATAAGACACTGGTGAGATGATGGAGCACAGATGCCTCTTCGTATTCAGCTGTGATGGTATAGTACACACAGCAGTTTCCTGATTACCATGATACCAGATTATTGCTCTTTAAACACAGCCAGCCTCCTGTTTGATCGGAGTTATTACCCTATGTGTCAAAGGGCCCTGTTGGACTGAACTAGACTGCAATCTGGCCAAACCCACGACTGGCCTCAAAGAGGTGCACTTACTCAGCACCAGATGCAGGCTCTTCAGCACACAAGCACATTAATCAGTGAGGGGAGTCTGAATTGGCTATTCAGGTCTACCATCTGAACTGGCACCAGCAGGCTTATTTAGCTAAACACAGTTCCGGTTACATTCATCAGCTGCTATTAGTATCCCTGTTATTGACCATGTCTCAAATAACACTGGTCATTCTGGAAAAATACACAGAGCTGATGTGATGCTGTATGTAGAGTGGAAATGTATAGTGATTATCCCCATCAGCAAGCCACTTTATATCAGTGCAAAACACTGCATACTGCCTAATTAAAGCTGAATACGGAGTATTACCAATTTACCTTCTTAATAGTGCCAAGATATTGTTTCTCAGTCTCCATCCTCTTCTTAAGCTCCTCCCTCATATTGTCTTTCTCAGAACAGATGCCCAGAATCAGCTCCTGGTGTTTTTTGTTCTCATCCAGTAACCTGTCATACAGTCAAAGCAAATGTTACTGTGACAGAAACATCACACAGTGTTTTTACTGCCTGTCACTCATTTGGAAGAGTTTCAGTTTTAGCAAATGTCCAAAAGTGATTAGTGATCAGGCTCCTTAACAAGATTCTGATACAGCTCAGTGCTGGACGGTTTCCAGTTTCTAGGCAAAGCAGGTGCTTGTATGTAAACGAGGAAAGTAAAACCCCAAAGGAATGTAGGCACATACAGTGAAAACACAGCAGGCAGAAAGACTTGTTCTCGTAATGCTAGGTCGCAGGGGACCTGCAGGCTTTGGGAAATATGTAAGGTTGCAAAAATACAATGTCAAAATTCTATAATAAAACTAATTTCACCAAAATTTTGTGGTGTTTTGAGACAGGTATGAATTAAACAATCATTTTAATCAATTAACGTATGAGTAGCTGAAACACTAGTGTTCAATTTCCTTGAACTTTTACATTACTGCGAATTCAAAGAATGAAATAAATAAACGTCTCATGAATAGAGTCTGATCAGACAAAGCACTGATAAGTGAATAATATGGATTAGCTGGTTACTGTGCCACCTGCCATGGAGTGGAGTGTTTTAGTCATAGAGTAAACAGTCAGTTCTTGATCTTGATGTCTTGGAAGCAGGAAAAATGAGCAAGCGTAAGGATCTGAGTGACAGTTAACAAGGGCAATATTGCGATGATTAAAGACTGGGCCTATTCATCTCCAAAACAGCAGGTCTTGTGGGGTCTTCCAAGTCTGCACTGGTAAGTGCCTCCCAAAGGTGGTGCAAAGGACAACCAGTGATCTGGCAAGAGTGTCATGGGTGCCACAGGCTCAGCGATGCCCATGATAGATATAGCTATGATAGACAAATGCATTGCAGCATGCGGTGTATGACCAATCATGCTGTGTTAATGTAAGGCTGATCGGTGCATAGATACATGGATGATTTTTCTGAGAGAACTGGCTGGTGTTGTCAGGTTTGTGTGTGATTTGGGCTGAAAAGCTGTCCAATTCAAATGGATTTGGGAGATATTACAGCTCTATAACAAAGCACAAATTACTGTATACTCTGAGCACTAACCTGAGCTATTAGGATCCCAGTAAATATTCTGTATGTGTTTTTTTATTTAACAAAGCCATATAAGATATATGGGGCAGCACGGTGGTGTAGTGTAGCACTTTCACCTCAAAGCAGAAAGTCCTGGACTCGAACGCTGTGTTTGCATGAACTTCTCATACTTGCATGGTTTTCCCTTTGGGTAACCTCCAGTTTCCTCCTACAGTCCACAGACATGCAGATCTGATCAGATGCTCTGAAGTGTGACTGTAGGGGGGGGCTGCACCACATTCAGGTAAAAATAAATAGAAATACACTGCAACATGCTGTTGCAGCTCCGAGATTGAGGAATGACTTGCCCTTTCATGTGAGACAGGCCACTTTGTTATCCATTTTTGAATCTTCATTTATTCTCCCTGGCCTTTGAGAACTCCTGAGGGTTTTATCTATTTTGGTTTTATGGTTTCTCTGTATTTATTTATTTATGTATTGTTTTATATGAATTTGATTGTTTTTGTTTTACGTCTGTTCAGCACTTTGTACTAACTGGTGTTGTTTTTCAAAGTATTTTATAAATAAATATGGATTAGATTGGATTGGATATTGCCCAGAAACCATAAACGTGGTCCCTAACAATCTAATGTAAACAAAATATAGGCTACAGCTGATGAAATAACAATATATTTCACTTATGATTTCTTTATTAGATAAGATGAGAGACAGAAGAGGAGGGAAGAGGAGTCTGAGAAAGCAAATCAGGTATATCAGGAATGTTAACCTGCGGTTGAGAAATAACTGATGTGTTGCTTGGCAACACTTCTTATCTGCTAATGCAAAACTATTTTCTGTTGTCAAAAGATGATCCCAGCATACCAAAGCAGTCTGATATTACACTGTTCATCATCCAATTAACAGAGTGAAAGATTAGAAAATAAATGAATAAATCAATTTGTTACACAAACGCTGGCTTGTCTATCTAAAGCAGCTGTACATAAAACAAGTCCTTGACTTTTAGATGGAAAAATTTCCCTGACTTATTAGTATTTTTTTTTTGGTAGAACGTCTTCTTGCCACACAAATGGGAATGCGCGAGCTTTGCATCATTTAGAGCAGAGGAATTAGAGAATGATCCCTCAGCCCCAGTGTGACACGTGTTCTCTCAACCAAATCCTAAAGAAATTGTCTTTTTATATTAAACTAAAACGAACTACTTTAAAGTGTGTTAATATTAATGGGGCTTATTAAAATTTCATCATGTTTCTACAATCAATATTTTATCAGAAGCTCTGGAAAATTAAACCTAAATTTCTATTCCAAAATTTTCAGGATGGTTTGATTTTCAGACAGAAATCAGGAAAGGGTGTATGAACACTTTTCCTTCAGTATACACAGAGGTAGGATAGCGCTGCAAACAGAGAGCTGATGGCGAAATGGCGAAATATAATAAGAAGTTTGGTTCATTGTTCCATGCTGCTACTGTACTTTCATTTTAGCAGGGAATATCCTGAAACATAATAAAAGATACTGCATTTCACATGAAGCGAGCTATAAGGTTCAATCACTCATTTGCCGAGCTGCTTAATCCTACTAAGGTTGTGGGGAGGCTGGAGCCTGTGTCAGCCGACTCTGTGTGAATGTGGGGTACACCCTGAACTGCTCACTGGACCATTTCAGAGACAACACACAAACACAACCATTCACTCACCTCCACACCTAGGGGCGATTTGGAAAAGCCAATTAGCCTAATATACATGTCTTTGGGCTGTGGGAGGAAACCAGTGTGCCTGGAGAAAACCCACGCAAGCACGGAGAGAACATGCAAACTCCATACAGACACAGCTGAGCCCAGGACCTTCTCGCTGTGAGCCTGATGTGCTAGTCAAAATGTCTCTGTGGTGCCTGTTATTGTACAGGTGGGTAATGTGGATGTATACAGGGGTGGGAGGGGGTCACCACAGTTTATAATGGTAAAAATATAGGTCCATCAAGAAAATGAAAAAGACAAAAGGTTGGGAAGCACTGCTCTAGAGCACCAGGCTAACCACTAAACCAGTAGAATGTTAGCGAGAAATCTTTTCTAAATGCTTAGTACCTTTTGATGGCCTTTTCCTGTTGTGAGTATTTGTACTGGACACACTTCTCGAACACGGCCATCGAGCCCTGATCTTTGGCGAGACCATTTGGAGGGCTCACTCTGCTGCCTGGTTCGCGTACCTGACAGCTCAGTAGCTCTGACTCCAACTCATCCAGCAGAGATTCCTGAGACACCGAGCGCTGGATCTCAGACATCAGCTTCCTGCTGCAATCCGTATCATACATGTTAGAACTGGAGACAGAGTTTGAGTGATAAGCCTTGTGCTGTGTCAAAACTGCTGAATCAGAGTTTGTCACTTTGCCAGTTTGACTGCTTGGACCTTGAGATTTGGCAGCATCCCCTGGTGGACTTACTTCCTGCGGAGGTGTACTATTTGACTCACAAGATTCTTCTACATCTTCTGCAACACAAGCAGGAGCCACCTTTTGGTCCTCAGGATGACTGGAGGAAACCAAAACCTCTACTGTTGCATCCAGAACTGGAGGTACAGTCTCCACAAGTCCGTTAGGTAGAGCTGAAGGAGTCCTGATATCGTCTATGGAGGCGGTTCCACTGTCACAGCTGCTGTTGCCATCCCCCTGGCTATCACTTGCAGTCGCTCCTTCCTGGTTTGGTGTGGACAAGTCCAGCCTTAGCTCCACCCTCTCAGCACCATCAGACTGAATGCTGTCCAACACACTGTCCTGTTCAGCTTCAACGTCCCCTTCCTCACCCTTAAGGTCCTGGTGAGTGCCATCACTGATGACTTGTGATGAGCCCGTGCATACTGAGCCGATGTCCGTGCTATGAGGAGGAGGAGTGGAACTGGGCGGCTCTTCTCCCGTACAATCACACTGCTCCATGCTCACCTATCACTCCCCACCTGAAAGACGGAAGCATGAAGAGATTAAGAATGTAGCAGAAATGTAATGTTCATGTAAACAAGACTACATTACAACAATTCTTTACTGTCACAAAACATGTTGCAAAAGATCACACCAATGCAGAACAGTTCTGACTGATCATTCTTCCTTCCTGCAAAGGGAACAGAGAGAAAGTGAAAGTCACTTCCTTCTCATTCTTACCTAGCACAGACTCTAACCCTGCCCTTCCCACTGCAAAAGAATGAAAACTCTTTCCCTGCTTCACACACAAAGCCTAGTGCTTGAGTAAATTTGAGCTGGTATTCATCACACTGGATTTCATTCAGTGACATACTGACATCGCAACTGATCTTTTATGAACTTGGCTGATACTGCTACAGACACTAATCCCTTTAAAGGACAACAACTGTGTAGATTTCTTTCTGAACACAATCCTGAGAGAACAAAGGCACAAGGAAAGTAGGAGGGCAAAAATCAAAAGACAGACTTTGGACAGAGAGCTTTAAACCAAGATACGACATATTGTAAAGTGACTAAGTTACAGGACTACCTGGTCCCTCTGGGAAAACTGAATACTGTGCATTATGTACAGCTGGGAAAAAAGAAAATGTGAAAACAGTGATTCAGTGTAAAAATGTAAATCTCCATGAACCGAATGACTCGACCATAGCTGTTTATCTATGCTAGCCTAAATGTGTGAGAAGGAGTTTCAATAAAAGTTCAGGAAATTGATGGCCAATATTCGGCTACAATTACAGGAAGAATTTCTCTTTATCAGAAGGGTGAAGAAAACAATTGGAGACTATTCTCTCTCTCTGGGTAATTCCACTGTGATGGACGTTACACTTGTAAGGTGTCTGAGCCATTTCGACCAGTCTCAACCCAAAAGTTGAAGCCATACTGCGTAATCTTGTGTATGGGCGTTGTTAAGGTATTTAGACAGGGGAGAAAGGGTAATAATGCTTCATTTTTTTATGAAAACCAAAATATGAGTGTGACGGACGTTACAAGGAAATGACGCATGAAAATTTAATCAAACTTTATTTCAAATTTCTCTTAAAACTAACAACGATACATGATTGCGAACTCAAGTTATATAGGGGGAGGAGGCTTGCTAATAAACTGACTGCAGTAGAAATCAAGAAGTGATACACTCAGCAGCACTGGATTCAGTGGATTTTATGTGACAGACGTTATATCTGTATCATGAACATGACTTACAGATTAAAAAGTCTTTTTTTCCTGAAATATTTTAATGATTTGCTATGGAAAAGATTAAATTATACAATTACCGATGACTTTACCTCGAGTTACACCCTCTCGTGCATTTCTGGGTTTGAAATGGTTTAGTAAATCTGAGAGAACTGTTTCCAGTAATCCCTCCCACATGCCCAACCTTTGTGTAATAAGAACATGTGGCAAAACCAAAAATAATTCAGGAAACCTCACACCCCATTGTCTCAGAGTTCATCCACCATGGTACATGTAGGTGGCTAGAGCAGTTCATCTCATCTTGGGCATAGAAAATCTTGGGTTTGTGTTATGCATAACCTTTTCAGAATTTATAACTGAAAATATTTTGCCTGGTCATGTTCCATTTTTCATGGAATTGCCCCTCTGGAAGTTTTACGGCAGACGAAAAAAAGACAAGGATGACAGCTACTAATAGCAACTGGGCAATCAAAAAAAGAAAGAAATAAATAAAATAAAATAAAATATGTGATTTGTAACAATCTGTGTGCATACTTCTCTTAGTATACTTCCATTTAGTACTTGACATGTATTGACTTGGGTAGTACATGTATTTTGACCCGGTAGTGTTGTCTCAAATCAAATTCAGAAAGTTGTGCACTTACTGAAAATCATGATTGCAACAAACCACCATGAATGTTTTGCTTTTCTCTGCTTGTCTGCATAGACGTTTCATGTGTTGTAAATATTACAGAACCATCAACCCTGACGCCATGCTCTCCAGCGAATGGCTGAAAACAGGTTTGATATATTGTCATTCTTTGAGGGTGAGAACTGTGTGGGTACATCATTCAAGTACCAATAGTACACTGCATGTTACAGGATGCACATCATATGGTCAATACAGAGTAAAGTTGAAAAAAAAATAAGCTATTTCACTATCTGTATTTGAAATACTGACAATCACCAACATTTAATTAACAATAACAAAAATAAATAAACAAACAACACTTGCTGGCTGCTGATGTTGAAGAAGAAGAACACTAAGCTAAAAGGTGAGACTGGAGGAGAGATCTTAGGATCACCACTCAGAGGTGAACCTGTGTTTCAGGATCTGTTGTGCGATTCTGTTATATAACACGCTGTAATCCTAAACAAAGTCGGTTTACTGAAATTCTGAAAAGTTTCTTTCCTCAAATTCATTCAGAGGAATCAACCTAAAAGCCACTGACCTGGAACCAGCTCACGACAGGAAACTCTCACATCAGTCTGCACTAGCTGGAAGATTAATCATAGCTAGCTGTGTGGATCCCTCACCTTCACAATGCCCACAGGAAATGGGTCTGATCCCGAGAAGATCTACAAAGAACAAGAAACTAAAACGACCTGGGGCTTTGAAATCGATACCAACAAGCTAGCCAAAGCTAAGCTACCTGTCAACTGCATCTATAACCACTGTTTTCTCTTAAATAAACAGCTGTACATTAATAAAAACGCTGGCTAAAGCCTGCTACAGCTGAAGCATGACTATATTAGTTAAAACACGAACGATTATAAAGTGACTGATCAGATATTTTTACTAGAACTGGATATTTATCCACCTAAACTGTGCATTAGGAGCCACCGACTCTGCTGGAAAGCACCTGATTAGCCTGTTAGCCCGTTTGCTAATCCAGCTGCCCTGTAACTAAACAAAAATTCATCCAGCAGTGATTTCACTGGGACATTTCACTCACCTGTTATGTTAGGTCCATTCAGCTCGACTGTTATTAAGGTAGTGACAGCACAGAGTGATCACGGTCCTTATGTTAGCTCCTGTTGAGGTGACACATCAACAAACATGGCCACTGTATTCAACCGAACACAGCAGCCAGAGACGCACCAGCTACTGCGCATGCGCAGCAAACACAGGCGTGTTTCTTAATAATCGACGCTGAAATAATAATAATAAAAAAATTAAACCTAATGAAAATGAAACCCCTTCAGCGAGCACCCTACCACCACTGCCCCGCATTATTTATTAGTGTTACTCTCATTTTATTGTTTAATATTTGCATTTTATGTGTTTATTTCTATATTAATGTTCCTGTTACTCTGCCGCGACCCTAATTAGGATTAAGCCGTTCAGAAAATGAATGAATGAATGAATGTACCATGTGTTTCCTCCTGTATGTAAGCCTGAGCAATACAAACTTTCATATCTGTCATGGCAGTAAATCAACCTTTGAACTGAATTAATTCACCTGCTCTGACATGTTCGCAGTCCATGTTTACAGCAGAGGGATGTTATACAGTAACAGCAGCTAAAGTACTCCCTCTATTGGAAGACCTAAGAATTGCAATGGGGTGATAGAATATAATATATAAAATAAAATTATTTTAATGTTGACAGTTTATAGAATTTTTCCAGTCTCGTTACAGTAAACTCACAAATACAAAGAATTATTTCTGAATGAATATGAAAATATGATGTAATTTGGGAAAAGTCTTTATTAGTAACTGGGGTAATTTCTCTATAAGACCTGATTTGAGAAAAGAAAAAAAAAGACAAAAGTGTTCCTATTAGATCAATCAAGCAAACAATAAAACAAGCAAACAGCAAACAATGAGAACGTCTGTTCTTATATATATATATATACAGACCCACACACACTCAAGATTTATGTAATTTACAGCAGTTATTGTACTTAAAATGTCAACTGATCTTATATTTGATCATATATAAGAAAAAATATAGCTTTAGTACTAGATATAAAATAAAACACACATAGTAATTTTTCTATTTACCACAGCTAAGATGCACATGTTATGTGATTATATATATATATATATATATATATATATATATATATATATATATATATATATATATATATATATATATAATAAAATATACAATATGCAAAAATAACTTGTGTAGAGTCTGTGGCTTGAGTTAATAAACAGTGGGTGTTCTTCTTTATTCAGCAGTGCTCTATATACAGCTGAGGCTTTCTAGGAGAAACTATTGAGAAAGTCATATACTCATATATGACTCATATATGACTGATATATTACTTATATATTTGTACGCTGTGGTGAAAAGTACATACAACTATTAACTTTTTGAGATTAAACTGCACAAAGTAGGAAGGATTTTATGTGTGCACATGTGGACATGCTTGATTTTATAGCGGACAGACAAACAGACAGACACACACTGGATTGTATATAAATAGATACGTGTGATAATGAGCAATAATTATTTTGACTTGTTCACCATTAATGATAAAATAATTGTTTAGGGGTGATCACACCAGAGGTGCAATAAAAAAGTGACTGACGCAAATGTATTTTTTTGTGATTTAAATTTTTTTTTTTGCGAATCTCAAAATTTGCATCAAGATGTTTTGCGACTCCACCTGTAAGGTAATCAGTGCAAACAAAATGCGAATAAAACATGAATGATGGCAAAATACACAGAATAAGGCGAATGCCAGCAAGTCTCAAACTTACTGTGTAAAAATCTCCAATTTGTTGTTTTTCCTTTCAAATGAATAACTAATAATTTGCAAGAAAAATTACAACTTTGCAACCTTCTCACGACATGTGCGGACTGTTTGAGAAGAGTTTGAGACTACAACGTGTCAGAGCCCCGTTTTGCAACATTGGCGGAAATTTCAAATGTTTGAAATGTTTTGTGATGAGTTCATGATCCAGGTGAACAAAATGCTATGCTGCGAATGTCATGAGATAAAATTAAGAATTAAATTTTGGTCACTTTTTTATCGCACCTCTAATGTGATCAAGCCTTACTCTTTACTGTGAATATACTTCTACTGGAGACTTCAGGCATTTTTTGGAGTATCACCAAACAAATATGGCAATTATTTTCTTGAAAAGTATAAGTAAAGTTCACCTCCCACTCCCTAATGAACTCACCAAATTTACAAATACTATGAATCAGAGTAATTTGTTATCAGAGATTTCAGGTACTATGTAGGGAACAATTTGTGGTTGTGTATTAATGTGGTTAGGGTTATGAGTTTCTACCTTACAAAAGCACAAAATTTGAGGCCTCATCAAAGCTTCAGCACTGTATTTGATGAAAATGTAAATGTTCATATTTTCTGAAAAACTTGAGCCTTTTTTTAAATATTCTTTTTTTCATGCAGAAAATATTGAATCACTTGTTTTAGTAGCCACACATACTGTACAATACAGATATGGTATATAGAGTTTTGATTAAAAGAAGCTGGAATGTTCATTTAAAGCTTCGGAGTAAACAGTCATACATCATCTGAGAACAGCACACACAAATCCAGGCCCGTTTTTCTTTTTTTTTCAAGTGTCTCTCATCTCACTATGATAACTTCTGTGTGTGTGTGCTGTTTCTTTTTTATTTTATTCTGAACCACTGAAAGTCTACTGTGTGTCTGAGACTTTTACATGGATGATATTTACTATGTATACAAACTGCTGTGATGGCTCAAGCACTGAAGAGAGATGTGAAAGGAATGGTACCTTGAAGTGATTGATACCAAACCTATATGACTGCCTTTAGTTCCAATTTAAGATTGTATAAAAACAGGACATATTTACAGTTTTCAAGGCACCTGGTAAGAGATTTGGGTTATTAATATGTCTCATTTTAGAAAGAAGTGTTGTTCAAAATGGCTCAAATGAAAGGTTGTAAAATTTCTGTAGGATTAGACCAGGCAGACAAGCCTTCACTCCCCGATTCACATCAGTGAGACTCATTGACACTTTTGCCAGTTTTCTGGTTGTCCTTCCCTTGACCTGCATACCAAGACCGTCTGTTTTGGAGATGAATAGATGCCGTCGTTTACTTTTATAATGTGGCCCTTGTCAGAGTCATTGAGATTCTTGCACTTGCTCACTTTTTCTTCTTCCAACATGCCAACTTTGAGAACTGCCAAACACATAACACTGTATGGCAGGTGCCACTATGGCAAGATAATCACTGTTCATCATCATCATCATCACAATCAATATTCACTCTCTGTAAGACTTCTTGTAATCAGTGTTATTAAATGTATTGTTTATCTGTCAGAAGTCATAATGTTTTTACTGTTATGTCTGATCAGTGTTTATACAGTATATAGCCATAAGGAAAAAAAGAGAAAAAACCTTTTGTTGGGGTTTCCCTTTTAATGGGGATATGTATACATGTAAACAAAAATTAAACAACAGCTGGATGTGCAACTACATCTCAGAGATGCTTAAAATAAAAGCTAATGCATTAATAAAAGACGTATCATTGCTTACGTGTAATATAATTATTATAAGTCTGTTTAATTTGGTTGGCATTTGGATGATGTAACATTTTTGTGTGGAAGGCTCAAATAAATATTGAACTTTCTTTCAACCCAATTGGAAAAGAAGAAAAAATAATTTTTTTTTTAATTTATGAAAATATCACATTTATCCTGTCTCTCTGCTAGGAGAGGTTTCGGGAGGCTCTATTTCATGTGAATTTTTGCACCATTTCATCAGCTGATTTTGAATATTATAGCCACTTTTTAACAACTTTGTTAACATCAAATTAACTAGGGCTCTCGGTTTACAGTGTTCCATTTAAACCTAAATAACATGCTTTGTATTGCAGGAGGCAGCACCGTGGCATAGTGGTTAGCACATCTGCCTCATAGCAAGAAGCGTCTCGGTCACGGGTGTTTCTGTGTGGAGTTTGAATGTTCTCTCTATGCATGTGTGGGTTTCTTCTGGGTACTTCGGTTTCCTCCTACAGTCCAAAGACGTGCACATTAGACTCATTGGCTGTTTCAAATTGCCCCTATATGTGAGTGTGAGTGTGAATGGTTATGTGGGTGTTCGCCCTGCATTTAACTGGTGAGCTGTTCAGGATGTACCCCGCATTTTCCCAGTGTCAGCTGAGACAGGCTCCAGCATCCCCGCAGGGATTAAGTGGTTCAGCAAATGAGTGAGTGAGTGAATGTACTGCAGGAGAAGATTACCAGATCAACCCTTACACATTATATGTAGGAATTCAGTCTGTTGTGTGTTCAGTTATTTGCAGAACCATGAAAAGACAGTGTGCATATGACTTCAAACTATTCCTCATTACGATTGGTGGAACTGTATAGTATATAAGACTGCCTTTGTGAGTAGGTGTGTATTGCTGTATGTAACTTCTGGGATCTCTTTTTTTTCCTGTCTTGCTGCATGTATGACCAAATAGGAACAGTGTCTTGTGTCTCAAAAAAAAACTCCAATGTGTTTGTTAAAAGCTTACTGTGAGCATTGCACTGACTTCAAAACCAGTAATGTTCCCTTTAAAGTGAAATATTCATATCAAGATGCCAAGCACACATATCCAGTGAATAAACCTTGTTTTTTACATTGCACTGATAAATTAAATACACAGATGTCACAGCGTAGAGCGGCACGGTGGTGTAGTGGTCAGCACTACTGCCTCACATCAAGAAAGTCCAGGGCTCAAGTCCCATGCATGGTGAGGATGATTGTGTGTATAATTTTCATGAAACTAAAAACTTGTTGGTGAATGGTAATGGTGATAATATTGGCATTTTATGCCACCAACTATTTAAATTGATCATAACAATATATTAAAATCAACTATTGTAAGAATGGGTGGGGGATTACCATGGTAAAAAGCTAGGGTACATTGGCTACTTTCTTCATTCCAGCCTCGAAACAGAATTCATCACTCATGAAAAATAAACATATATATATAATGAAAATTACTAACACAGAAGAATACATACAGTACATGGAAATTACTTATATTACGTCACATGTAATTCTCTTCAGTTGCTGTATACAACAAATGCAACCACGTATGCATGACATCTCACCTTATCTCTTCTCATCTAACCACTTTATCCTTTCTTATGGTCGTGGGAAGGCTGGAACTCATCCCCACTGACTATGTGCAAATACAGGGTACACCAAGAACAACTCATCAGACCGTCCTAGGGCAACACAAATATACAACCGTTCACACTCTTATTCATACCTTGGAGAAATTGAGGATATCCAGTTAGCCTGATGAGCATATCTTTGGACGGTGGGAGGAAACCAGAGTGCCAAGAGGAAATCCATGCAAATATGGGGAGAACATACAAACGCTGCACAATCCAGGAATTGGTTATTTGTTTCTATTTTTGCATCCCCTGTGATGCTTTATTCCTTACCTGTATTGTACAGTACATTCAATTTATAAAACACCTGAACTTTGGGTTTTTCCATTTATTGGCAAGAACCTTGAATAATTATGTCAGTGATTTTTATTTTCATGCATATTCTGCCTGTACAGCATGAGAGGTGATGAAATTTTGAAATAGATTGGAGAGTGTAGTTGTTGATGGTATCTCGATAGTAAATTTAGAGTTTATTACCAGTGGCTTGGACAAAAGACGATTGAGCTTCATTTAAAGCGAATTGCTTGACAATGCATAATACTACCATTGTATAAACACTGATGAAAAAACTGTAAAAGAGATGCCAGTTATGGCTTGCGCTGAATAGAACACAAAACCAACTGCATACTAGATGGTGCTTGATGTAAAATATGATCATTTTCTCGGTTCTTGGAAGCAGGTGCTTTTCTTCCCACTGAGCAACCATATTGCTTTCCTCATCACTGGTACCTGGGGCAGTCGGTAGTTAACACACTCTGGTGTGTTGTGATTGACTTTAAAAGAAAATAGCCCTCTTTGGAATTCTCTCTCTATAATGTCTCTTTTTCACCCCACTTTTTCCCTACCCTGTGTTTTACTATCTCCTTACACTGTGCTTTTCCTCTCTTTTATTTTTTTCTCTGCGAGATGGTCAAACAGATGCTTTCTCATTTTGTTTATGCTGTTAAACTGTGAACATGAAGGATCCTCCAATGATGATTAATTAATGATAATTTATAGTACTTTGGGCAGCACGGTGGCGTAGTGGTTAGCATGTCTGCCTCACAGCGTCAAGGTCCTGGGTTCTCCCTGTACTTGCTTGAGTTTCCTCTGCATACTACGGTTTCCTCTCTCAGCCCAAAGACATGCACAGTAGACTTATCGGCCGCTCCAAATTGCCCCTAGGTATAGGTGCATGGTTGCGTGTGTTGGCCCTGTGAAAGTCTGGGCAGCTCTTCATGGTGTACACAAACTTCGCCCAGTGTTGGCTGAGATAGGCCCCAGCCTCCCCACACCCCTAAGTACGATTAAGTGGTTTGCCAAATGAGTGAGTGTGTAACAGTACTTCATAAATGTATCTTGATCCACAATAATCCATTGTGGCAATGTTTCTTTTGCTCAACGTTAGAAGCAATGACAAGTATTTATTTTTGTCTCACTGACAAACACACACATGCACACGCGCGCCCACACACACACACACACACACACACACACACACACACACACACACACACACACAAACCTGCTTTTGAAATAGTGCAGTTGTCATTTCATACTAATATCAGACTGCAGATGTAACACTGACTTACAGATGTTGCAGCATGAGGCCTGTCAGTTATTGCATTTGGAGCGTTTTTCTAGTCAGCAGCAGGGAAGCGGAGACTATGAATGATCTCATGTGGCTAATATGTCTTACTGCTCCTCTCTCTCTATTTCCAGCATAGCACAGAGGCTTTCTCGTATGGTTAGGAATTAGTCTTCCTGAAAAGAAACAGCAGAAGTACCTATTTTCTCCTACTATGCTAACAGATAATGCAAGTTCCCTTCATTCTAATCATGTTTTACAAAAAGCAACAAAATCTGTACTTAAAGAATTTGATGGTGAGAACATGTTTTTTACTTCCGACAAATGCGATTTTATCGGCCTGCTGCGTGGAACACGCCTGTAATACTTGGTGTCACCTGATGCCAGTGGCCAAGGAAGAAAGGATAGTAACTGATCTGATGAACCTGAAAATGCTGCTAGCCTCTGAGACTCCCTTCTAACAGGCCTTCAGAGACTCCCTTCCATTCCCTTGCAGGCTATTAGTTCATATACCAGTGAGCAGCCATGAAATTAGCTCATCTTTATTAGTGTGTACTATATGAAAACGGCACAGTCTGACTTGGACACTATATATATATATATATATATAGTATATATAAATATAATATATATAATTATATATAAACATATAAATATATGTTATGTTTAACACAAAACATTTTTACATAAAATACCTTTAAACCTGTAATGTTTAATAAAAAACATTATAGCTAATATATATTTCTTGAATAAAAACAACAGACACTCTTAGTTTGTGGCAGTCAATTAAATCAGATGGCGCCATCATTATCACAATTAAAAAATGAAAAAATATACCATCTTGTTTTAGTTTGCTATTTTTATAATTCTGAGTAGTGTATATACTAAAACTCTGAATGACGGTTAAAAGTCGTCGTAAGTTACACCGCGCTTAGCTCTGTTCATAGTACACAGATCTCATCTGACCTGCCTCTGTAATGGTTAAATTAATGCAAAAATAAACTATTAAAAAGTTTGCTTGTAATGTTTCTGTGTAGTATATGCTATAAAAATTATTCATCACAGCGAATAATGGTAAATTGTTAATTGTTAATTATCCTGGTCACAGAAAGGCTGGAGCCTCACAGCCATCTCAGCCACCTCAGCTGACTCTTGACAAAGCTGGGGTACACCCTGACCAGTTTGTCAGTCAGTTGCAGGCCCAGAACACATGGAACCATTCAGACTCACACCTAGGGGGAATTTAGAACCACTAATTAGCCCAATGTGCTTGTGTGTGGACTGTGGGAGGAAACCAGAGTACCTGGAGAAGAGCATGGGGAGAACATGTAAACTCCACACTGTAATGCCCTCACCAAGCCTGTGGCTTGAACCCAGGATTTTCTTGCTGAGATGTGCTAATCACATTTATTATCTGCTTGGTGCTGCTGATCAAGTCCCAGGGCTTCTGTGATCGAGAAAGGCAAAGAGTGAATTCTGTAAAAGCAGATACATTATACAGATACAGATTCATCTACTGGGAGCCATATTTATGAGTTTAATTTAAAGACAGGATGGGAAAGGAGACAGATATGATAACCGACTCTGATCATTCTCAAGAGATGAGGCTTGAAGAAACCCTGTCAGCCACTTAGATGTCATTCAACCCAGAGGACTGGCTATCACAAAAGTATAGCTTTCAATCACAAGTTTTGTTCAAGCCCAATTGGTGTTAAACCCAGTAAGGAGGGAAAAACATGAAGGACAGGTAAAATACCTTAGAGCTACTGGTTTCATTAAACTGCTAAGCTGTGATAAAATTCCTTACAGCAAAAATGCCTTGAGGTATAAAGGATCCAAGTTATGATAAGCTATGAATGACTGCTTGGGTTTGGTTGGCACTCACTACGATCGCAGGTGGAGATGAAGCCTCACCAGGGTTCGTCAGAAACTCAGTTCAAGATGAGGAAGCATATGAGGAGTGAAACACAAGGTAATGGCATCAAGGCTTATTTATCCTTATGCTGTCTTGTTATGCGCCCCTAATGGGACATTTCTCTTTTATATATTCCATTTAAAAGCTGACATGTCAAACAACTCACTGTTTTTACCTCTCAAAGTCCTAAAAAGACTGTGACAGCGGACTCAAAGATTCATCGGCTTGTGTGTGAACTGATCCTGCACCGAAAAGACAGGTTTTTTCTTTTTTTTATCTTTATGAAGTGAGCCTTATATCTCAGAGGCGTTCTTTCCAGAATTCGAACAGGCTTGAAGTTGACATATATTACCATTTATTTTTTTGTCTGTCGAGGTTTTTCCATATCCCCTATTGAAAGGGCTTTGAGATGTTGTTCTTTATGCCGGACTCAGAGCAACAGCAGGCTGTCTGTCTGTAGCATCATAAATAACTAAAGGCACCATTGGCCAGCGGCACACTGCTGGTCGTGTGTTTGATTGGCTTTGTTTGTGTGTGTGTCTGTGTGTGTGTGTGTGTGTGTGTGTGTGTGTGTGTGTGTGTGTGTGTGTATGAGCACAGATGTGGCTGTGTATGAAATGTTACCTGTGGTTTGACAGCAAGAGAGTGTGTGTGTGAGTGAGTTGTGCCATCATCACACACCAGGGAACAGATGTGAAAAAACATACTTCAGTCCCAGCCTTATTATCCTTACTCATATTTTAATGTGTTTCCATAGCTGTAAGCTGAGTCTGTATCTGAATTTGGTTTGAAGAGATACAGCAGAAATCATACACTCTTCATCTCAGTCATCTGCCAAGTCGCTTAATCCTATTATTATGGGGGGGGTGGGGAGGCTGGTGCCTATCTAAGCCGACACTGGCCAAAGCAGGGTACTCCCAGAACAGCTTTTCACAATGCAACACTCACACAACCATTCACACCCTCATGAACACAGGGTGTGTCCTCATGCCTGATGTGCATGTCTTTGGACAGTGGGAGATGTGCATGTCTTTGGACAGTGGGAGAAAACCAGAGTACCCAGAGGAAACCCATACAAACACAGGGAGAACATGCAAACTCATAAATTCCACAGAACACAGAAATGCCCTTACCCAGCCTGGGATTTGAACCCGGGACCTTCTTGCTGTGAAGTGGACATACTAGCCATGATGCCACAGTGACACTCAGAATGTTTCCCAGAATTCTATTGCAATCATTAAATTTTGTTTGTTAAAATTGTCTATGGTTTACATTTTTAATGCACATATTTATGAGCACATAATCTCTGGTCTATCTGTTGATTTTTCACCGATCCTTTCTTGATTGTGCCAGCATCTGTATTATTTATTGCATAATTGGACACAATTGTATTTAATCAAATTTGCTCAGTGACAATGCCATGTGTATACATTTGCCCAACCTTGTTTTCTGTAATGCCTATAATATTATGTGCACTTGATATAATTGAAAATCACTCAAGAGCAAATTAGTACACAAAGCATTGTTAATGAGTGATGTCGTCTGGCGTATGCAGTGAATCCTAATGTTGCTATTGTGCCTGTTCGCCTGTTTATTTATTTATTTTTTGGTGTGGGTAACTCCTTCCACCTCTTTCAAGGTCAGCATGGGATGCTCGAAAGTTGCTCTGAATTCTGAATAGGAACAAAAGAATACACTGGTGAATAAATAAAACAGCATGTTGCTTGCTCGCCACATTGTTGCATTCTGGATGACACACATGGTCCTTTTTTTCCCAGAACATCCAGGATGGAGAGCTGGCTTTGACTTAGGTGTTTTTGTGCTGTTGGTTTAGGAGGAAACAGCTGAAACAAGTGAAGAAGAGTGAAGACAATGCACTGAAGGGAAAGGGGGGGGGGGGGGGGGGGGGGGGGTGGGGGGGGGGGGGGGGGTTAATATTTCATAATATTTCAGCCTCAGTGATGGAGAGGTTAGTAGAAAGAGCAATGGATTGTTGTCACCATGCCCAAGGGCACTGGATGACCTCCATTCACCTAGGGGCAATCATGCACAGCCCTACCTTGCCACCATCTCTCTCTCTCTCTCTCTCTCTCTTTCTCTCTCTCTCTCTTACACACACACCCACCCAAATGTCTCTCTTTGTGGGGACAAATTCATTCACTTAAGGCATTCCTTTGCCCCTTATCCTGACCTTTATCACCATAAATAAGTTCCCAACCCCAGTCTAAACCCTAAGCCTAACCTAACCCTAATTCAGACCTCAGTCCTAAAACTAAGCCTTAACCCTAAAACAGCCCTTTTAAGAAAAATGTCCCCTTTCCAAAAATGTCATTATTCTGTTGGTTAAAAATATATTCTGTGTGCTTATACTTGCTGCATATCCTTAATATGCAGCAAGTATAAGCACACACACACACACACACACACACACACACACACACACATGCATATACACACTTTTCCCTGAGCATTTAGCTCTATGTCTGTCACTCCCTCACATTTTCTAATTTCTGCTGCCTCACATACTCATCCAAAGCTTTTCTTCCTTTTTTGCACTTTCATAGTTTTCGTCAGATATTAAACCATATCAGCTCCTGCCCTTCACACTGTATGAGCAGCTGTGTGAGTACTGCATGAAGGCAAGTTCATAGCTTCACATATTAGCACAAACCACAAGAGGCTTGAAATCAGGGCTTATTTTATTAGCGATCTGTTGCACTCATCCTTCCTGTTAATTGTTCATTGTGTTTGGATTTGAAGCGAGCAATTCATTCTGCTGAAAATAGCCAAAGCTTCACTTGGAAAGTGCTGCTATAGTCATGCCTGTATTCCAGAACTTGAAGTCTGACTTGCAGAGAGGAATAGCAAGTAGATAGGGTAGTAGCATACTTATAGCATACTGACCTATCAAAGTGTAGAAAATCAGAAAAACAGGATCTTTTAGACAGGTTCTTCATCATTGTTGATGTAGAAAAATGGTGTGCAGTGATGATTATACACTTAACAAAATGAGAATAAGTAAACAAGTAAATAACAAAAATAACAGATCAGAAAAAAAAAGTAAATTTTTTGAGCGGCAACCCGTTACTCTGATTACAGCATTTAACCTTTCAAGCAAAGCGTTCTCATATTTTTTATTTCTTCACTCACTAAACAATTCCATATGGTTTGAAGTTCATTCATGCTATGCAAAAGTCAAAAAAAATAAAAATTGGCGACACCTTTCAAATTTTCAGTCTTTTTGTTTATTAGCCATACTTTTACCTCAATATACTTGTAGGAATGATTTTTTTTTGGTTCTCATTAGTATAATGTTTAATACATTATAGATACATAATAAATTATAGAGAAGTAATGTATTAGGAGCCCTTTTAGATAAAAGTGGTGGTGTATAATCTTTACTGGACACCACTGTAGATTTACTTTGTCCTTAAGTGCCCTAACTTTCATTCGTTCATTCATTCATCTCCTTCTGCTTCTTCCGGGGTCGGGTCGCGGGGGCAGCAGCCTAAACAGTGAGGTCCAGATGTCGCTCTTCCGGGGGGATGCCAAGGCCACACCACACCAGGGAGGCGTTCGGGAGGCATTCTAATCAGATGCCCGAGCCACCTCTACTGGCTCCTCTCAACGCGAAGGAGCAGCGGTTCTACTCCGAGCTCCTCCCGGATGACAGAACTTCTCATACTATCTCTAAGAGGGAGACCTGCCACCCTGCGAAGGAAGCTCATTTTAGCCGCTTGTATTCACGATCTCGTCCTTTCGGTCACTACCCAAAGCTCGTGACCATAGGTGAGGCTAGGAACGTAAATTGACTGCCAAATTGAGAGCTTTGCCTTCTGGCTCAGCTCCCTCTTCACCACGACAGACTGGTACAAGCTCCGCTTTACAGCAGAGGCTGCACCGATCCGCCTGTCAATCTCCCGCTCCATCCTTCCTTCACTCGTGAACAAGACCTCGAGATACTTGAACTCCTCCACTTGGGGCAAGACCTCATTCCAGACCCGGAAGGTGCATTCCACCGTTTTCCGACTGTGAACCATTGCCTCGGACTTGAAGGTGATGATTCTCATCCCAGTCGCTTCACAATCAGCTGCGAATCGCTCCAGCGAGAGCTGAAGGTCCTGGCTCGATGAAGCCAAAAGGACAACGTCATCTGCAAAAAGCAGAGACGAGATCCTATGGATCACCATACCAGAAACCCTCAACACCTTGACTGTGCCTAAAAATTCTATCCATAAAAATTATGAACAGAACTGGTGACAAAGGGCAGCCTTGGCAGGTATTCAGGGCGGATCTCATCCACCCCCGGAGCCCGGCCACCGAGTAGCTTTTTAATTACCTCGGTGACCTCAGCCCCAGTGATAGGCAGATCCCCCTCTGAACCCCCAGGCCCTTCCTCTTTCACAGAGGGCATGTTGGTGGGATTGAGGAGGTCCTCGAAGTATTCCTTTCACCTCCTGACAACATCCCCAGTTAAGGTGAACTAGATTTATAACTTAAATTATTTTCAAATAAATATAAATAAAAAATAAAGAAATAAGGAATAAATAACTTTTTTGGTCTCAAATCTACAACTAGCTATGCTAACAAACATAAAGTTAAAGTGTAACTTTATAGCAGAGCTCCACCCTTTTGCAAATATCGTTAAGCCATGAGTTCGATTTTAATGTTGCGTCCATGCTCATCCCAACACATGCACGCTGCAGCTGTTGGCGCAGAAAATTTTCTTGTTTAGATTTTGAATGTACCATTGTTACAATGTTATATTATTGCTGTTTCTTTACTGAAAACAAATGCAAGCATTTTTAGAGCTTTTTTAGAACTTTTAGGCAGTGGCTAAATATTTATATTAACATCATACCAATGTGCATTGCTGTTGAAGAGTTTCCCAACTTGAAAGTCTCCTCTCGGATACTTATTAGGTAACAATGGAGATCCTTGAGAGATAATAAATTGTGCTAATAAATGTCTGTCAAATGACAACACTCAACTAACCACATTTCTAGTTCACCTGTTCAGATCTGGTCCACTTACTGTTCCATGGACTGTAAAGTTACATGCTTTCTCAGTTTTATTACAAAGGCTTGCCAATCATTCCATTTGCACAATTTCTAAGCATGACTGCTTTGTATGTATATTATTATACGCTATTCTTTGTATCTTTCTATCATTTGGAATTAAATTGGAACAGCCAATTAGCCTAACGTGCATGTCTTTGGAGTGTGGGAGGAAACCAGAGTACCCAAAGGAAACCTATGCAAACACGAGTAGAACATGCAAACTCCACACAGAAATACCCTTGCTGAGCCTGGGACTCGAATGTAGGAGTTAAAGAGTTAAAGTTACCTTCGACTTAAAGAGTATATGTGAGATGCATCAGAGTTGCTTGTGACCAAGAAAGACCCCTAGAAAAGGCCACACACACACACACACACACACACACACACACACACACACAGTGTATATTATAGCTAATAATAATGTCCTCCCAAGGTCCCAACTGACAGATATATATATATTTTTCATTCAAATTTCAAATTCATATTTTATTTGTCACATACAAATTTTACACAGTACAATATGTAGTGAAATGCTTAGTATGACTGGCCAAAATGTAAAGAATAAACTATCAAAGTAACAAGAAGAAAAGAACAATAACTAAAACTTATTAGATATATATATATCTGTGTGTGTGTGTGTGTGTGTGTATAAACATGCTGCATTTGGATTAACATTCCCCTGTGGGTCTGGTTTGTTGCACATATGTTTGATGTTTTGTGCTGTCTGTGAAGGTTGCTTAAAATGATCATTCTGAAGGAGTTTTACAGTTCTTACCTTCAGCTTTGAGCTTTCAGTATTATAGTACATTTTTATTAGGTGATAAGTGAGCACCAAATTAGAGATTTACTCTGTATATGCAGTGGATCCTTTCCTTAAGTTATGACTTTCTTAGAAAATCCACAGTTTAAGGAATAATTACACGTCTCCTTTCTTTTTTTTTGTAGAATCTCTTTATTTTTCCTGCAAATGCATGTTATTGTCAGTAGCTGAGAATAAGGAATAGCATTTTTGCTTAAAATGGAACAAGCTGTACTGCAAGGACACTACAAGGAATGAGGGAGTGTACGTTTGATAGTTTTCAAAGTGAAATCTTGCTACTTCAATATTATGTCAAGAAATAAAAAGTTTGCTTCTGTTCGAACAAAGGTAAGGAATACTCTCGGCACAAAGGTCGGAGCACTATAGTGAGTTTTCTTCTCACGTCTTTTTATATATATGATGAAGCATACATACTTTATATACTGTATATACATTCACGTTCTGTATGTTCTGCTGGGAAACCCATCCTTCCATATGTTTCATCTCTGTAGTCAGGTATAAAAGGGACTGATAATTACTAGGTGAAAGAAACACCACAAAACATCCCTGAGAGGCAGAGTCTGACTCGGAATTCAGCAGACAGTGCACAGCTTTTCCAAAGAGATTGTGTATTTCCGAAGAGAAAATCAGACTCAATTCTTTCTTCCTCCCTTAAGCACAGCACGCTCTACTTTTGCAACAAGCAGGATATGAGTGTAAATAGCTGAATGTAGAGCACACTGTTTGATGTTTGCTCTGGCAGAATTAAGCTTTCATTCTTTATAGCTGAGTTCCCAAGCAGTGAACCACAATCATGGCACATGGCTTGGACGGTTGTCCCATATCTGCCCGGTATACGCGCATACCCACAACAGGAAACCTAATAGGGCTGCTGAGTTGATGCTGATTGGCTATTATGCATTGCTGACTTGCCTGATGATGGACAGCAATTAAAATCAATTAATAAATAATTTTTTTTTTAATAACAAAGATAAAAAATAGAGGCTCATACACCACCACTCAGACTCGCACAGAATAAAAACACACAATCTCTCAACTCTGGTAGGCAGTTAGACTTTTAGGTAAGTAAAAGTTCATTGAGCAAACACCGAAATCAGAAGTTTGACAGAACATAATTTTTTTAAAGGTATAATTAAACTAACAAGACAGGTGATACAAATGAAAGCAGAAATCGGCTACTATAAGTAAAAGCGGTAAAAAACAATCTCATGCTTGCGCACATATCAAAAGAGACATCAATTTGGAGCACTGCTTTAGGCAATATTATTAATGCAGAATATAGGCAAAGTAAGGAATTACACATTCTTGCTGCTATGTCAGGGGTAATGTAAATTGTGGCAGTCATTATCACAAAAAAATTAATCAAGCAAGCAAACAAATCCCCACAGTTAAGGGTTGTACAGTTTGGTGATAATATCCAACTAAGTGTACATGTTCCCATGTTTTGACAAATTAAAGAAATCAATACCACACTAAATACTGGCACAAAATATTAAACTAAAAAATATTTTCTCACTTCCACTACTGACATGATCCATAGCAATTATATGTTATACAGAATAAACAGACCACTGAATACCAATTTTCAAATAAACAAGAATAAGGCATGTCAGTGGGGTTGCGATACTGCCCCCTACCTTTTCAACTAGTGGTTGTTATCACAAAATAAACCCCGTCAGAGTGACTCACTTCCTCGCTACAGCATGTTGCAATCACTCTGTCGGGATTCATTTTGTTAGAATTACCAACTCGCTGTACATTATCCCTTACTTATAATTAGTCTTAGATTATGTGGAGCATCCACTATACAGGTCCCTGTGTATGAACTGTTACTATAGAAACAATCATATTTTAGAACAAATGTCTTAATAATAACTTTCATGTAACAGCCATAACTAATGCCGCTATTTTATTAAAATATTACACACCTGCCAGATTGGATTTGAGCTTTTAACCATTATGTGGTATAAAATTAAAAATAGAAATAATTACTGTTCACTGACTGGTATAGTGATAATATATCATTCCTCAATCTTGGAATTTAAGCCCTGATGAAGTCAATTACGTCAGTAAAATTCAACACTAAGTGGCCTTCTTAAATCCATAGTCTGATTTCAGCCAATCATTATAAGCCATGCTTTCTAATAATTATTTGTGTTCTTCTTTGTTCAGTTTGTCTATCAACTGAAATTTGGAACAGCCAGTTAGCCTAATGTGCACGTTTTTGTACTGTGAGAGGAAACTGGAGTATTCTGAGGAAACCCACGCAAGAACAGCAAACTCCACAGAGATAAACCCGAGTTTCGAACCCAGGACCTTTGCTGTGAGGCGGACATGCTAACCACTACACCACTGTGCCACCCTACTAAACAGCAACATTACCATAATGAACCACTCTTACCATCCTTTTTTTTATTGTCATTTGGATATTTATATTTGGCAGAGCCAATATAAATATTCTATAATTCTTTGATAGTTCTTTAATAGATGGTCTAGAAACAATTTAACCTTGGTTAAAACAAGCTTTTACCATCCATGTCAGTGAAAAAAGCTTATATGGACAGATGTAAAGTGGGTAATATTTTTGTTGTGTTACAAGGAAAAAGGTATTTGTCTCTTTGACACTGACAGGACAATGAAATCTATTCAGGGTAAATATTGAAGAAAATATAGCAGCTGTCAGACCTACTTATCACCTATCATGTAACTTCCAGCTTCTGAGCCCCAAAGATACAATTTAGCAATGTGTGTGTGTGTGTGTGTGTGTGTGTGTGTTTATAAGGAGATGTCCCTCAAGAAACATAAAATGTTCCAAAACTGACTTTATTGCCTAAAATTGTTACGAGATAAATGAGACATACAGGTGATTACCTCCTGTTATAATTTGCCACAAAAGTTTATTACTTAACTGATCATGTTTTGATCATGTTTTGTAATATTGTCTGTTTGGGTTTATAGCAATAAAGTATTTCTTATTACTGATATTCTGGATGTAAATGGAAGTTTTGTTAAATGGATAATATATTTTAAACAATTTTTATCTGAAAAGGTAGATTTTTGCTTTGACTGGCTGTTTCTGAGTGGAGTTTGCGCTTGGGTGGGTAGTGCTGCCAACCGAGAGTTTGTTGCTACATATGGTAATTAAAGAGACTATGTAATAATGTGTGTGTATATATATATATATATATATATATCAGTGTAACATTTATTTTTCACTTGGCGATCAATTGTAATTATTATTACAGTGTGAGCATAAGTGGTTGATCGTCCTTGGCTTCAGCTTCCCTGTGAGCCTGGCGGATAAGCAGTATAGATAATGAAGGATGGTTTATCTGGAACCTCCAGTGTTTAAGGCACTTTAAAAAAAAAAAAAAAAAAGTAAATAAATATGTAAATGAAATTCATTCATCTTCCGCTTTATCCGAGGTCGAGTCGCAGGGGCAACAGCCTAAGCAGTGAGGTCCAGACGTTCCTCTCCCCAGCCACTTCCTCCTGCTCTTCTGGGGGGGATGTCGAGGCATCCCAGACCAGCCAAGAGATAGCCCCTTCAGCGTGTTCTGGGTCAACCCCGGGGTCTCTTCCCGGTTGGACACACTGGAAACACCACACCAGGGAGGCGTCAGTCTAATCAGATGCCTGAGCCACCTCAACTGGCTCCTCTCTACATGAGGAGCAGCAGTTCTACTCCGAGCTCCTCCCGGATGACAGAACTTCTCACCCTATTTCTGAGGGAGAGCCCTGCCACCCTGTGAAGGAAGATCATTTCAGCTGCTTATATTTGCGAACTTGTTCCTTTGGCCACTACCCAAAGCTCGTGACCATAGATGAGGGTAGGAACGTAAATTGACTGCTAAATTGAGAACTTTATGAGCTTTACGGCTCAGCTCCCTCTTCACCACTATTGACCAGTACAAACTCCGCTTCACAGTAGAGGCTGCACAGATCCACCTGTCGATCTCCTACTCCATCCTTCCCTCACTCATAAACAAAACCCCGAGATACTTGAACTCCTCCACTTGGGTAAGGATCTCATTCCAGACCTAGAAGGTGCATTTCACCCTTTTCCGACTGAGAACCATGGCCTCGGATTCTCATCCCGACCGTTCACACTCAGCTGTGAATCACTCCAGCGAGAGCTGAAGGTCCCGGCTTGATGAAGCCAAAAGGACAATGTCATCCGCAAAAAGCAGAGACGAGATCCTTCAGACACCAAACCAGAACCCCTCAACACCTTGGCAAAGTCCAACCCCCACTGGAAACAAATTCGACAATTCATTGTTACCAATGCGGACCAAGCTCTGGCTCCAGGAATGTAAAGACCGAATGGATTGTAGCAACGGGTACGGTACACCACATTCCCGGAGCAAACCCCACAAGCCTTCTCCAAGTTCACAAAGCACATGTGAACAGGTTGGGCAAACTTCCATGCCCCCTCCAGGATCCTGTAGAGTGTGTAGAAATCAGGCTTGAGCAAAGCTCTTAATTTGGAATTTTAATACAATTAATTTGAAGAATTTGAATTTAAATTGAATTGGCTCCACCCACAGGATGTTGAATTGGGATTTGAATTGGAATTACAGGAAGTGAAATTAAATTAATTGCAATTCAGAGAAATTCCTTATAGCCAAGTAACAGGAAGAATTTGTCACATTTAACAAATGTTTTGGCTTAAATACTAAAAATGCTTTACAAATACTAAAATTAAACACAGATTCTCTTCGTTTTGAATAATTTGTAATATTTTTTTCATTTGAAAATGATCAAATGACACAAAATTGTGGTAAATGCAATAATCATTTATTACAGTTCTTAATTTAGGGTAACACTGTT
>JAOUQZ010000051.1:13649055-13669150 GCA_028564935.1 Neosilurus hyrtlii
AAGCAGAGCTAAATACACACATACATACATTATATATATATATATATATATATATATATATATATATATATATATATACACACACACACATATTTATATCTGTCTTCTTAGTCTTAACTGTTTTGTAAGGTTCTTTCAGTAAGACAGGAGCATTTGTTTACCTGCTTTACATGGTACGATTCTGACGATGACTACAGGAAGTAGTCGAAACATCTAAAGCAGTTAAACAAACGCTTCTGTCTTACTTAAAGAACCTTACAAAAAAGTAAGTTAATGCTTTTTATGGTGCATATCTCAAATGGATTTTAACAATAGCAGCATGGTACACTATTAATGCAAACAAACATCGATGGAGGTTTTGCCTGAATTTGTAAAAATTGTTAGCTTTATACAACATTAGAAATATTTATGAAATATTTGAGAACTAAAGATAATCATGCAGTCTCCCTCTTCTACACCAGATGAATGGCATTACATCTGCTGCTCTGTGAGCTCTTCCCTCTGTTGGTGCTGCTCCATCAGTATTCAGTGGATACCTTTTCAATTTACAATACAAGAATGTTAGGTGTATTACCAGCAAATATTAATGCAGTAAAAAAAAAAAAGTAACACATTTCTTACAAAGTGATGCCAAAGCCTTCAATCTCTGTAAACAGGTGTTCAGGTCAGAGCACAGACAGGACATCTGATTTCCTGGAGAAAAAAAACACATTACAAACATAAATTTAAAACTCATAATTAAATCCTGTCTCAGTTCAAAGCCTTCTCATATATTTCAGTAAAAAATAAAAAGTCAAATAACATAACACATGATCTCAGACATTACATGCAGATTAAAATCAAACAACACATGCAGTATTACCTGTAACAAATATAAATAAAATAATCACATATAAAAAGCACACACAAATCTACATTACTGATTTAATCACATTAAATCCCTTAACTTACCATTATAGTTTTATAAAATTAATACTGTGCATTACAAAGCCAGACACGCCCCCCAAAATATGCAAACACATGGGTCTAATATCTTATTAACCGTCGAACTACTAGAAGAAAAATACACAGAATCGATAAAAAGGATATAACTTAATAAATAACCAAAACGATTTGAGGAGAAAAATCTACTGACTCAGTATTTTAGGTGAGTAACTGCGATTATTTTTGAATGGAAGTCTATGAAACCGGAAGTCTTCCGCAGCCTGTCCCTAGCGGATCCTGGTGGTATTGCACTTTAAGAGACTTCCGGGTGAGCCTCATCTCCCAGCACGGATGGTTGCCGCCTGTTTACACTGAATCCTCCTTACTTTAGTGTACTTGACCAACTCTTGGTTACGTGCTATCGAGGGCACCTGGAGAGGTGTTTTAATTGAAAATGAGAAACGACCCGTTGGAGCCTGATGGTTGCGAGGAGGAGGGGGGGGGGGTGTCGGCTGTCAATTGCGCATGCGCATTGTGTTGTGGCTGCTGGTGTTAAATTAGTAGTCGTCGCCACGTGCGGTCAACGTAAAATTACACATATAAGGTAAAATTAAAGAGTAAATTGCGAAATATTATATGTTTATAAAGTCAGAATCAATGAGGGAAAAGACATTTGTTATGTTTTAAGGTTAAACTGCTGTTTCAGGTGTAGTAAGTTGGGAAGTTTCCTCGTTGGGACGATATTAAGGCTTTTCCCTTTAGGCCTGGTGCCACTTTCTGCGGTGTTATCGGTGGTACTTAAGTTTAATTTTAATAAAATCTTCAGCTTGTTGAATCATCCTTTATTGCAGTTGCTAAAACTGGTGTGTTTAGGGTACATGTGTATTAAAAAGTTGAGGTTTTGTGTTTTTATAACAAGCAGCTCTGGACTACTGTGATGCTAATTTAATTATCTTCATCTTCAAGTAGCTCATGTAATTTATATATCTGAGTAAAAGTGCAGGAACACCTGTCTGTCTGCTAATATATTCATTAATAATGCGGAATTCAACTAAAAATACTTGTTTGAGGTTTTTTTTTTTTTAAGTACCTGATATTAGAATATTATTCTTTGGACTTTTCAGCTCCTAGAAGATATTAACTTGATGTGAAATAAATGCACTGACAATATTTTTATATGACAAAAATCATTGTACTTTTACAGTTGAAGTTTGATCTATTATTTTTTTCACAGTTTAAATTATGTTTTCCAGTTTCAGGTGATATTACGTGTACCAGTCCGCTTTAGAGATTAAGGGGAAAGAATAATGTTGGTTGCCAGCATAGTTATGTTGAGGATTTTCTTTACAGGTTAGTGAGGAACGTCCAGGATGAACCGAGCGTTTTCACCATCATTGATCAGGCCTACCCTGCCGTTGAGAAGACCAGCATCGAGTCCAAGTTTAGGGACCCTCAGCAGCCTGACTCCTGTGATTAATAACCAGGGCACCGTCTTACACCAGGACAGTTCCTTGTTCACTGGCAGCCCAGATGGTATACTGAAGACCATGTCACTATATATGGAGATATATAGATATAATGTGTGTGTGTGTATGTATGTATACACTACTTAGAAAAAGTTGGAGATATTTGGCTTTCAGGTGAAAGTTATGGAAAATGTAAAACATTCATGCTACAGTGATGTATCATGAAAGTAGGGCATTTAAGTAAAAGCATGCAATGGTGATCTCTTGTCAAACAATTTATTGAAATAAAAGCCAACATCAGTGGTGGTTATACCATAACAAAAAATGCATGTGCCCTTGAGCATCAATTTCAGCTTGACAGCGATGTCTCATGCAGTTCACAAGTCAGTTTATTGTCTGCTGTGGCATCCCACGCCTCTTGAAGGCCTCCTCAGGTCATTGAGGTTCTGAGGTACAGAGTTACGAGCCTCTACACGGCGACTCAGCTGATCCCATAGGTTTTCTGTGGGATTCAGGTTTGCAGAAAGTGCAGGCCACTATATGTGAGGTACCGCAGTCTCCAGCAGTTGTTCCCTAATAATGTGATTTTGATGAGCTGGAGGATTGTCGTCCATAAAGATAAAATTAGTCCTGTGGTGTTCATGCAGGGGCACAATGACTGGATTAATGATGTTATTCAGGTAGTATGGGCTTGTCACTGTAACTTTCACAAAGTGTAGGACAGTTCTGTATTGACTAGACACACCTGCCCAGACTGTAACACCACCACCAAAGGCTCGTCTGGCGACAATAGTCGCTGATGCATAACGCGGTCATAATTTCTGCTCAAATCATAAATGCTCCCTGGCCAATGACACCTCTGCCTGGAGGTGTGATCAGGTACCCACCGTTGCACGCTGATGTAAACGGTTTCTGTGACTCTTAAAGTCTCTTTGTGTGTTTGCAACCTGCTATGATGGCCACATCCCTCTGGGAACATCTTGTTTGAAGTCTTGCAATGATGGGGAACCGCTGATTAATTGCTAGGTGTCATCTTTGTCTCATGATGTCAAAATGAGAACAGCATAATAATTATTGTTCAAATACCAATTCTAATTGAACCAGGAAATTTATTGTTGGATTCATGGATTAAACACCTGTTGTGAATTTTGCAGTTTAGCTCCTTGTTGGAGAACAGCAAGAAGTTGGACATGTGCGTTCAGAAGTTTAGAGAAGGTCAAATTAAGTTCACCTGTAAAGGTTATATTGCATTTTAGGTTCATCCTCAAATTTCACCTGAAATCCGAATATCCCTAACTTTTTGAGAGTAATGTATATAGTGCTCCTTCTGAAGCCTTTTAAAAATATTTATTAATGTTTTTGTCCTTTAGCTCTCAAAGCTGAAGGAAGCAGAAATGAGAAAGGGTGGACTTCTGCAGGAGAGAACAGTGCTGTGTGTATCTGATTTGTTTTTTTTGTAATAGTGATTTTTTTTTTGTTTGTATTATTTACAAGGCTTTTTTTCCATTCACAGAAAGCTGGACCAATGTCTGCTCCAGTAACAGTTAAGCTTTGTAATTACTGCAGTAAGCAAGGTGAATGTTTTGTGTTGAAATTGACACATTTCATTCTGCCTTTGAAATACCATTAAAAGTACAGTGCTAATATTGATTCTCTATGTCTGTATTACTATTGTATTGTAATTGTATTACTATGCTGGTGTGTTTGATTCCAGGTAATCTCAGGTGCACACGCTGCAAAAAGACTTGCTACTGCTCCGTGGCTTGTCAGACAGAAGACTGGAAGGCCCATCGCCACATTTGTAAACTAACTGCTGCAAATAATGCATGGTACAAAGGAGTGAGAATTTAGTGTCCTGAAATATGTTTTTTAATCTAAATATAATTGTATTGTCTTGTATCCCATCAGTGATAAACCGAAGGAGACGCTAACCCTGTCTTATGGAAATGGATCTAGTGTTTTGGAATCCAAAGTGTGCTATCTTTCAATTTCTAATTGCATTGTTATACATAAATAAAAGTTGAAATATAAGATGTGGCTAGCTCATTGCATTTTTGCAACTTTTTTTTGACCAGGTGAACACCAGTCATGTGGTTGAAACAAAGAGACTTTACCTGGGAGAATTGCGCAAGAATAACTTCTCCAAAGGAGATGAAGTCCAAGTACGTTTTAATTTAGACCTCTGTGTCATCTTGTGTTGGTTATTTCTTTCTTTCTTTCTTTCTTTCTTTTTTTGCCTGCTTTTTCTCTGGCTTTTCCATTTGTTTGCAGGCATCCGTGGTGGAAATGAGGACCCCTGGGAAGTTCTTCATTCATGTCCAGTCAGTGGAGATGTCTGAGATCCTGAAGAACATCACTCTAAATCTGCAGAACTGCGACAGTGGTTCACGTACCTCCACATACCAGCCCGAAATTGGGGAAATCTGTGCTGTGAAATTTTCTTTTGATCAGGTTGCTCATATTATACAGTTGTAATTTCAAATTTATAAAGATAATAAGAATATGTGACCCGCTCTAGCATAATACGGGTCAAGTTGCAAGATGGTGTTTTGAGTAAGAGCCAAAGTAAGTTGAAAATGCGATATTGCCAAAAATACATCCTTCAATGCATAATCTGCATCATGACAAAGTTCAAATATCCATAAACGCATTCTATTCATGCTAAAAGGGTTTTATGTCCAAGTTGTAGTAAAACAATGGTAACATCCACTTATTTTGCTGATTTTTCAAATCGCTTTGGTCATTGCTTAGGGTGTTTCTTAATTATCCATATTTGTACCTGAATAATCGAGCTATGTACCGAATCCCTGAAGGATAAGAAGTCTCAAAACAGACATGACTAAATCGAAGTCATCTGTTGCTTGGAAGACGTTGGGAGATCATGCTGATTGGCCGTGAGGCTGGTTTATTTAGTTTATGGATGTTGGGGAGTTTCAAATGCTACTGCAAATTCAGCAACTGGTTCTGTAACTAGAATTGCGATTTTCTCAAAAGTATAATTTCTTGATTAGCGAAATACAAAGTAATATAACTCAGACAATTTTAAAACTACAGTATAGATTTTTCCTGGCTAAAAACTGGATTACGGTTAATTTAGAAATATGTTAGTCAGATAAGTTAAATCCATATTTTGTAACGTAGAAGAAATATGACTGAGCTATGTTGCTGGTCATGTGCTCTGTGTTTGAAGTGTGTTGGATATTTGTTGTATCAGCATGGTTTCTGTGTAAACATGGATAAATAATTTCTTCTCTTTTCAGAATTGGTATCGAGGTGAAATTGAGTCTGTTGATTTGGAAAACCACACCGCCAGGGTGCTCTACATAGACTTTGGAAATGAAGAGAATGTTAAATTTGACCAGATACAACCTCTTTCAACAAATGTTGATGCTGCACCACCATGTGTAGGATTTTGTGACTAATCGCATAATTTCCTCTCTAATTGTGTGGAAACTGTCCTTGTTTCAACTTCTCTAATGAATCATATGTCTAATGAATAAAGTAAATTGTTTGCAGGCTCTACGATGCTGTATTGCTGGAGTAACTCCAGTCTCAAGCAGTTGGACAAGCGAATGTTGTATTGCATTGAGGCAGCTAGTTGCAAGAAAGACCCTGACTTTCACTGTGGTGGACGTCCTGAACAGTAGCACAGTGCTTGCTGTAGATGCGCCTCTGTCCACACTTGGTAGAGAGAAGGAACTTTGCATATGAACATGGAATATGTTGCCAGTTTATATAGATTTATAGGGTTTATATATAAATCCTATAAACAATAAGGTTTATTGGGTTTAATGGTCAGTCATAAGATTGTGTTGTTAGCATCTTTGTCATGTGCACAGAAACGCAATTAACCACTTTAGTTTTACACTGCTCTTCTTAAGTGAGCTAAACTAACAATTGATCAGATATGATCAAATTATCATAGCATTATTCAAGTTACAGTTAAATCATGAGTTATCTGTTTCCACAGGTAAGAATCTCAGTGCTTTTCTAATTGACCAGGGCTATGCGATGAAGGAGAATACTTCCACAAAGCCACAGACCAAGCAAGACATTAGTGAGTTATTTTCACAGGTCCACGACTGAAGTTGTTGTTAAATACTTCTTGCATTCAATTCTGTCCTTTATTTATCTATCTATCTATCTATTTATTTATTTATTTTACCTTAAGCTTCTTTAATGACTGCATCATTCGAAAACTTCAAACGCTTGTCTGTTGGGAAAAATGAGAACACTGAGGCTCAGCCACCACCGCCTTTGAGTCAGGGAATAGGAGACACCTTCATGGCTATAGTCACCCATCTTCAGTCCCCTTCAGAGATCATCTGCCAGAAGTTAGAAAATGCCAGTAAGAATGTTATGTTCCAGATTAACCAGTTAGAGGCACTTGAGCCAGTGAGTAAAAGCATTATAATAGTGTCTAGAGGATAATTTATCAAATACACATTAACTGTGTTGGTTCTCCTTGTGTAGGTAGTATTCAGCAATTACAGAAGACCTTGAGAGAGCACTGTACCAAGACGCCGGCCAATGAGAACTTCCGACCTGCTCCTGGCACTGTCTGCTGTTCACTTTTTTTAGGCGAGTTTAAAATACCAGACCGATTTGAGTTTATTGACTAGTTATAAAGAACGTTAATGGCTGTTATGACCTTATTGTGACTTACTGGTGATCTCTCTTTTTTGGCTTCTTAATAGAGGACAGTCAGTGGTATAGGGCCAAAGTGCTGGCATATTCCTCTGAGGATCGGGTGTGTGTGGGTTATGTAGACTTCGGGAACTCAGAAGAGGTGTCACTGAGTCAGTTGCGTCCCATCAGTTTGGATGTGTTGGCTTTGGCTACTCAGGCAATCCCATGTGCCCTTGCAGGTAAAGCAGTATAAAAAAGGAAGACTGTTGTGTCTTTCTAGAGGCGTTTACTGTCAGACAATTTGCAAGGTGTGCACTGTAACCAGTAAAGGAATATTTTTATTATAATTCCTGACAGTGCAGAATGGCTCAGATTTCCACAGAACAGTAAACTGTAGCGTGACATGCTGTTTGAAGTTTTTGATTGTGTATATTTTTTTTGTTTCCAGGTATTAAGCCCACCTTAGATGTGTGGTCTGAGGAAACTGTACTGCTTCTTAAACAGTTGGTGTGTAACCGTTTCATCCGTGTTGAGATTCTTGGAGAGCGAGATGGAACAGCTTTGGTTTCGATGGTTGATGAGTCTAGTGATCCTCAGACTAATGTAGCCGAGCTGCTGGTTGCTACAGGCCATGCTGTTGTAGGAAATATGGAAACAAAAAATGAAGAAGCAGTTAAAAACAGTGGTAAGTTTGTAGAATCCTCAGCTATGGGGGACAAAAATCAAAACTTTTTTTTTAAAGGTTACCACAGTTTTTCTGTAGTTATACCCGACACACACAGCGGTTGCTTTGTGGTTAACCAGGCCAGAGTATCTTCTAAAAACATTACAAACTATATCTAATGTGAATAGGCAATTAAATTAGAAAGCCACAGAGGACAGAAAAAAAGTTTATCTTTATTGTAGCTTGTTTACAGAAATCACTTTCTTTCTGCAATCATTTTCATGGTACTTTGGCTTGTGATGGGCTGAATGGTTTGTGTTTCTTCACACTGGTAGTGTGTCCCTGAGACCTCTTGCAAGAGCTGCTTAACACTTTACTGTGTTCAGACAATAAGGAGGTAGCTCTATATTCTGTACAAACATGGCAAAGGGGAAGAGATCAAAGCAGACTCTGTTGGAATAACGTGGAAGAAAATGATTCACCATGCAGTACAACAGCTGAGTAAATCTTAGCCTGGTTTTTACTTATTGACTAGAGCTAAGAGTGCTATAATTTTAACAACTAAACTTTTGAGTTAAAGGAAAATTAAAAAAAAAATTGGGAAAGCTTTCCACACTCTGGTTACAGTTAAAATATGTATATTTTAGTCTTCATGTGGTTTTTACTTTAAATGTGTGTATTTGGTGTACACGTTTCACATGTTGCACAGCTCTATATACAGCTGTCTGAGGGAGCTCAGAGCAAGACTTCACAGCAGGGCTGTAAAAGTGAATTACACTTTGTAGTTGTAGGGGGAGCCCAAGAGGGGGAAAATAGCATTTATCTAACTGGATTGTGATATTTCTTTGCTAAACACCAATATTCTGCCCCTCAAAGATGGTCCTATAGACAAATTGGAGTTGTCTTGGGCGGAGCTTCCCACTGATGGCCAGACAGTGGTGCTAGTGGTCAGTTTGCTGAAGAATCCTGGACAATTCTACTGCCATAATTACAGTGCAGAAGGTATGATTCTCCCTATTTGTTGTTTTGAAAAGTATTGTTGCTTGTCATAAATATTTTTTGTTGTATCTTTGACAGGCATGCAGACCCTGGCTGAGATGTCCACTGCTCTGGCAAAGCATTGTGAGGCTGATAGGACTCCTTTCAACCCTGCAGTTGGAGAACCCTGTTGTGCTCTGTTTAGTGGTCAGACATGTCTCTTCTTGATTTAGTATGATGTCTTGTATTGTCTGGATTAGGTAGGTGTAACAATCCCCGCCCTAAAATTTCATAAAGAAATGTATAATTGGGCTTCTTTTTGTTTCTTTATCTGTTTTTCTTTATCAGATGGGAGCTGGTACAGAGCCACTGTACAGAGTTTTCATGAAGATGGAAGTGCACAAGTGTACTTTGTAGATTATGGCAACACTTGTAAAGTACAGGCAGCTTATCTAAGAGCCATCAAAGCAAGCTTCCTCAAACATCCTTTCCAGGCCATGTCATGTTGGCTTGCAGGTATATTTTGTGTGTTTGCGTAATAAGAATGTACCTTGCGCATCGATTTATACCAGCACAAGAGAAGCTTGGATGCTAAATGGCAGGTTTATTTGTGGTTTAGTTAAATAATGGTCTCGTTCTGCCTCACCCCACTTTCTGCAGGAGTTGAGCCTGTAGGAAAAGAGTGGAGTAAAGAAGCAGTGCAGAAGTTTGAAACGCTGTGTGTGGGGAAGCACCTCAGCGGTAGAGTGCTATCTGTCAGTACCAAGGGTTATGGGGTGGAGCTGGAGTTTGGTGGCAGCAACGTTGCCACTGTACTCATTGCAGAACAGCTCGCCAAAGCTTCAGGAGGGAATAATCCTGATTCACAAGCAACCACGTTTACGGAACCAGCAGAAATATCTCCTGCTCCGTTGCCTGCTGAGAATCTCTTGCACACTGAGCAGCCTGCCGAAACCCCCGGACAAAACTCCAGTGCCTCACAGTCCAGCACCTCAAGTGAATGCACGTTACACTCCATTTGTTTTTAAATTTCCCCAGAGACTCTGGCAAAAAAAATAAATTACTGGCTGTAGTTTTTTCCTACCATGAAAATCAATTTATTTTTAAATTTTGTTTTAAATCATTGTAATTTGTAATTACTGATTTGTAATTGATTGATTTCTATGTAGTGGCTTCATTTCCTCTGGACTGGAAGACAGTGGAGTTGCCTCGCACTGAGACTTTCCAGCTTCAGGTGGCAGCAGTGACCAGCCCAAGTCTCTTCTATGTGGTACATCCTAAAGAAGGTGTGAGCTTTTCTCTAATTTTTTAAATAATATTAATTGTATTAAATGAATGTTGAACTTTATTCTTATGAGTATCAAAGTTTGAAAGTGGACAGGCAGCCTTTATTTATTTATTTATTTTACTTCATACAAAAAGGCATTTCATCCTTTATATTTACCCTGGCTTTGGTTTTGTCTCAACAGCCCAAAGTTGATTTCTGTTTACACTTGTAATGCAAGAAGTTGTGCATAAATTATCATAGTAGTAAGAAGTTGCATTTTTAATCTTGGGACACTGTACTTTTAAATTCATGAGTGTTTTTTTTTTTTTTATATCTACCCAATACAGTGAACATGGAGAAGTTGCAGTGCGTAATGACAGATGTGATGAGGTATTGCAGCAAGCAGACACTGCCAAACCAGAGCAACCCTTTACCTGGAGCAGCCTGCTGTGCTCAGTTTTCAGGTTACTCCCAATGAAACATTAAATGTTACATTAGTAATTTCATGACGAATGTACTGACTCCTTGGATGCAATAACTAAATGCACCTGCCTGTCCCATTGCTTTTAAATAATTAGGTCTGCTAAAACATTTCCACTAATCAGTGTATCATAGGCGACGTCTTAAAAAAGGACCAGCGGGTGGTGTTGTTTTTAAGTGTTTTGTAGTTTAAAAAAAATTATAAATAAAAGTTTTGCTATTTAAAACACCATGTGATTCTCAGGAAAGAGTTTATTGTAAAGTTTCAGTGGTGATATTCTGGCTAAAGCCAGTAATTCCATGTCTTTTTCTAAAATATTTACACCTTTGCTGTGCTTTTAAATCAGTGTGGAGGATTAAAATTTGGCCAGAATTCCATTGTAGTGCTAATCTTAGAATCTGAGTTTGTTACCCCTTCTGTGGGGGTTATGTTTGACCCCCAGTTTGTTTGCACTTCTTACCTGGAGCACACCAAAATTTATGTGCAGATTTTGATGAAATTGCTACCAGAGGTGGGGCTTTGGACAATTATGATTCCATCAGATTGCATCAGATTCCAGGAGTTTTTTAAGGGTGTGAAAGTCCTGTTTTTGATATTTGTTTATTGGGGGCTACTGGGTTTGGCAGAGCTTTGCACTCTCACCTTGATGCTGTCTTGAGGACACTAGCAAAATGTTTTAATTAGCTGTGAATGTATTCTATGGATCAGTTTTTCTATACTTAAATAAATCTGTTAATGTCTTTTTAATCAGGTGACAAAAATTGGTACAGAGCTGTTGTATTGGAAACTACAAGCACATGTGCAAGTGTGATTTATGCAGACTATGGGAATGTGGAAAGGGTTCCTGTCTCCAGCCTCCTTCCTATCCCAAAAGCACTTCTGCAGCACCCATTTCAAATAGCTAGATGTGCTCTTTCTGGTAGGAACCCATCTCTTGGTCTCAATCGGTACACCATGTTGCAACTCAGTGTCGTTAAAGCAACACAGCAAGTTACTTATAAACTCCCTCCCCTCCCAGGTAAAGAGCACTTCCCATCTGTTTGGCCTCCTGAGATCCTGGAGCTTTTTGGAGCACTGATAAATGGCAAAATACTTGCCTCCTTAGATCATTTTGATGGCACTGTGAACCTGCTACATGTTACAGAGCACTCTCTTCAAGGAGGCAGCAACATCAACGCCATTATTTTGGGGGCACTGAAGAACTCTATGGGCAAGCCTAGCACAAAAACACTCTCCCCTGACCCAAGGGCCCAGGGACCCAGAAAACCTGGTAGCCCATCCGCTTCCTCAGCTTATAATTCATCTGTAGACACTGGGAAGTCCGAACCTCATGAGAAAGGTATGTTTGTGGTAGTCACACACTGGTTTTCTGAAGAAGATTTAGTTGTGAAACAATTTTATTTGGACTCACTTTCAGACAATGCACATCAGCATCAGTACAGTGCAGTGACGAGTTACAAGATGTGTTTTTATCAAAATTCACCAGCAGCTCTTGAAAACAGCTGGCGGTCATAAGTTCTGTTGTTCGACAGCTTTTTAAACGGGTAACAATTTAAATACCACAACCAACGTTAATCAGCTAACAACCATCTCAACATACCGGGAAACAAACATTTTTTAAAAATGTAAACATTTTTATGGGGTAAGAGTGGTTCAACTCCAAGATTCACCTGAAATTGGCCAGGTATTTTACCAGGAAATGGCAAAAGGGTGGCAAATAGTATGGTAATCGTCGCAAACACTGTTGCCAACATTTGCTAACAGTCACTAATATTCCCCAACTGTCTTTCATAAACACTTCCGCAAACATTTCCATTGAATGCTGTTAGTTGTCTAAACTTCTCAATACAAAAATTGCTATGTTTGTCAGCATTCACTGCTGCGTGAGATGCAGGTTTAAAAATTCTGGGAAACATTCTCTTGCACGTGTGTCCAAGTGTTGCTCCACCTGTGCCCCACCCCCAAACCGTCGCCCAAAGCTGTTATTTAGTTAAAATAATCTGTCAACACATCAAAGTACTATTATGTTTTCTTTTTTTTCTCTTTTCCAGAAAATATGATGGCCAGCATGGAAAAAAAGGACCAAGAGGCCCCAACAAATTCAAAGGTTAACTGTAACGGTGGGTATTGTGGTTAACTGGGGTACTTGGGACTAACTGTGGTAGATTGTTGGTTTAGAGTAGAATTTGTTGAAATTAGTATGAATGTACTGGTATTTCCTACATTTCAAAATGTTTAATTTGCAACAGTAATGTATGTATTATTGGTTTATTTTAACAGCTCCTACGCCGTGCTGTTGTGTCTCCCTTGTGCAGAAGGTGAAAACTATTCACTCTTTGAAATACATGTTTTTGTATTTTTACCTTCTTTTTTTTTTATTTATTTATTCATTCATTTATTTATTTATTTTATACAATAGCTGTCTAAAACATTTCACTTTTTTCATTCTCTCCTTATTCTCTGTGCCTAGATCTCCCACATTGAAGAGTTGCTTCTTCTGCTTGTTAAGCAAACAGGTGCAAGACAAAAATAATTTCTGTAATGTTCTGGGTTTTTGTTTTTTTTTTTTTGTTTTTTTTTGCATTATTCAACCATGTATCACTTGTTTTTGAACTAAATGTTCAGAATTTGAGTTCCTTTTACTGTATCTTGCCTACAGTAGTATACTTTACAGGGCAAACCCAATAAGTCCGCATGTTGGTGTGTTAATTTGTTACTAAAAGCCGTTAGTATTAGACATTGTGTGAGAGCAGGGCAGTCGTTCCTTGTTCAGTGACTGTCAGTCATCTTGCTTCAGATTGCAGTACTGCAGTGTGGTGTCATTTGATTTGTTTGATTTTTTTTTCCTCAATTATTTCCTTAATTATTTGTAAATCATTTGTTCACAAAACTTGTTTTTAATTTGTTTTAATAAAGTTATTTGCACTGTTACTTTTTTGCATTTCTCATATAGATGTGTGTGCAGCCTTCATAAATATCAGGACACTTTAGTGGGCAGTAAGTGTGTTTGGTCATTTTTCTTCAAACTGGCCCTTTTTAATGGGTTTGCGAAGAGAATCCAGGACGATTTCCTAATGATCACGTGACTCGAAGGCTCCAGTGTGAAAGGTCACGTCACATCGACGGTTTACCCAAACACTTTTCCACACATTAAAGAACTGTGTGTGCACGAGGGAGCGACTGTGTGTTTTATTCCTATGGCTCCCACGGTGCGCGTGCGTGTGTGCGCGCTCTGGTACTCGCCGTGAGATGAGCTCCGACAACGCGGACACGCACCCGCGCGCGCGCTTCAGAGAGGACCAGGTCTCGACGTGATCACAGCAGGTAAGAAGCGCTCCTGTGTTCTGCATACAAAATCTCGGCTTTTTAATCGCTTCTAAGCTCCCATGTGCTGTTTAAATGCGACTTGAGGACTGGTTCAACCTGCTGGCGCTTTATTTATGAAGGTGGAAGTGAATAAAGCAGTGGGATCCTCCCTTATAATGCACATGAGCTCCAGCAGCACGGAGTACTCTGCGGTTCTGTGATAATAAAGACTCAGCCCTGTCTGAACTTTTTGACTTCCTGAACCGATTATTATTTAATTCGTAGCCTGTAACCTGAACCCATGTTTACAGATGGTTGGGACTTTCTTTGTGAGGTTGTGTACAGGACTAACGGGCTTTTTTTGTGCGACCTCCTTTGTACTGAGTGAGTTTTAATATCACGGATCTGTACCATACCCTGCGAAGGCGGGGTACACCCTGAACAGTTCACCAGACCACTGCAGAGACAACACGCGCGCGCAACCGCTCTCAATCGCACCTGGGGCAATTTGGAACAGCCAGTTAGCCTAATGTGCATGTCTTTGGACTGTGGGAGGAAACTGAAGTACTCAGAGGAAACCCATGCAAGCATGAGGAGATCATGCGAACTGCACATAGAAATGCCCTTGGCAACCCCAGGAATCGAACCCAGGACCTTCGTAGTGTGAGGCGAGCGTGCTAACCATAATGCAGCTGTGATTTATTAAAATGTTACAAAATAAACACTTCTGTCTTTCATGCTTCAGAAGAGCTTTCAGGTTCCTTTTCTACAAATGAGGGACTCACCACACTAATAATTCATTTTCTAAGCCACTTAATCCTAATTATGGCTGCGGGGAGGCTGGCCATAGCAGAGCCGATTAAATTATTCCAATGATTGTTTTCCACTTCAGATGAAGTTGAGCAGGGGTTCCAAACCTTGGTCTTGGATGACCCCTTGCCTTGCGCATTTAGTGTTCCCTTTTTCCAACATCCCTGACTTAAATAACTAGTCAGGTAAAATCTCTTCATAACTTCAAGTGGGTGTGCGAGAGCAGGGAAAGCACCAAATGTGCAGGACAGTGTGTCCTCCAGGACAAGAGTTTGGAACCTCTGAAGTAGGAGAACAATTAAATCAACTGAGTAGCTTGTGCTGGTGGTGACAGTGTCTGGCACTGTCGCCTCACAGAAGGATCTGGGCTCAAATCTAGTGACCGACAAGGACCTTTTAGGCATTTGGTTGTCCTTCCTGTGTCTGTGTAGGCTTCTTCTGGGTACTTTGGTTCGGCTCAGTAACCCTCCCAGTATTCCATGGGCAACTCGATTTATGTGGTAGCACATGTGCGGCAGTTTCTAGAGTTCTCGCAATTATCGCCACCGCCTTCCATACAGGAATAAACGGGCCTGGAGAGATAAACAAAACGCGTACAAGCAGATTATATAGATTTGGATTAACTGCCCCTCACAGTACTCCATTTCTTTGAGAACTTCTAGTTATTATCATTATTATCATTATCATCATTATTATTATTATTATTGCATTTCAGTGGTGCCTCCGAACTCCAGGGTTCCCAGATCAAGCCTGAGGTCCGGTTGCTTTCCACATTATGTTCTCCCTGGGTTTTCTTTAGTTTTTTCCTTAAAGTACATTAATACAAGTTAACAGGCTTGTTTAAGATTTCAAAAATGCCTTTAGGTTAGAAATGAGTTTTAAAATGTGTACATCATATTACGTGATGGATTGGTGTTCCCATTGGGTGAGTTCTCCTGTCTAAGGACCAATGTTATTGCGTTCTCTTGGTGCTCTGTGACCCTGACCAAGATAGAGCAGTCACTTAAGATGGAAAAATTGATTATGATAGTGTAAAATAGAATTGATAGTGATTGTTGATGATGACATTTTGTCAGCAATCTACTACATGACGTAGTTGTGAAATAATACTTTAGGTACGATATTTGCAGCAATATAATATTCAGACAGGGATGGCATGGTGGCACAGTAATAAGCATGTTCACCTCACAGCAAGATGGTCCCGGGTTTGATTCTCAGGCTCTGAGTGTTTCTGTGTGGAGTTTGCATGTTCTCCCCGTGCTTGTGTGAGTTTCCTTCGGGTACTCCGATTTCCTCCCACAGTCCAAATACATGCACAGTAGGCAAATCGCCCCTAGGTGTGAGTATGAGTGTGAATGGTTGTATGTGTGTTGGCCCTGCAATGGCCTGGCGAGCTGTTCAGGGTGTGCTCTGCCTTTGCCAAGAGTCTGCTGAGATGGGCACCAGCCTTCCTGTGACCCTAATTAGGATTTATCGGCTTAGAAAATGAATGAATGATATTTCGATAATGTGTTTACTTAAAATGACTCAGAGAGATGAACTAGTCTAGGTGTTCGTGTTGCTCATGCCCATGTAATTATACATTATATAAAATGTTCAATATTGTACATGTCTAACATGCTAAGTTGTAATTTCGACACTTCCTCACCTCTGATTTGTAATGTGACTGAGGTGTGTTGTGGTCATTCTTTCTCACCTCTCTCTCGGTTTGCAATAGTGCATCAGTAATTCTCTTAAATACCGTTAATGATGTGATGGATGGTTATAAGTGAAAGAAGTTACATGAAATATCCATTTAAGGGAAAAACCTAGCTTTCGATAGGAATGCAAGAAATCCATTGAAAACACTTCCCTGTCTAGAGACACACAAACATATCTTTGTCTCTCATTCTTGCACTGTCACAAGCGCCACTAGTCATAGTGTGAATGTGATGGTTATCATGACATGGCTTCATCTAGCTTTCACAGAGGTGGTCTTGTGCTTTGAAATGCTTATTACTCATACAGAAGCCAATCTGTATTTCCTGCGTTAATAAGAAGAAAATACTGTATGTCTTTGCTTATCAACCAGAAGAGTTCATATTCACTTCTGCAACTAAAACCTGGACTCAATCCCTCACACAAAGATCTCCAGTATCCCCGACTCTTCACACTAGTGACTTGTTTTGCAGATTTGGTTTTGTTTATGGCCTTTTCTACTCACTCGCTGGATCTCATCTCAGCTGACACTGGGCGAAGGTGGAGTACACCATGAACAGCTCACCAGACCATCGCAATTCCCTGCACACACAAACACACACTCACACCCAGAGCGGCAATTTTTAACAGCCACTTAGCCTAATGTGCATATTTTTGGACTGTGGGAGGAAACTGGAGTAACCAGAGGAAACCCATGCAGACTCCACACAGAAACGCCAAGCACAGAACTCGAACCCAGGACCTTCCTGCTGTGAAGCCTGGCCTTTTCTAATTTAACAAATTCTATTTGTATATCTTAGTGGAAGCAGACTGAATGATTTACAGTCTCTCACTTCATTCAGAATAACCTATATTTTTCAGCTCTTGATAAGTTTGTTTTCAGCTACTGTTGGAATGTGGCCAGTTCACCACGCCTCAGACATAACACATCGTTTCGCACTTCCTATGCTGTTTTGTAGTTCTGACAGCCAAGAACTGCATCAAAAGCAGACTACATAGTTTCATGATTGCTATCTTTGGAACAGACCTGTATAACACTGCAGTGTGCCTTTGAGTCCATACCGACTAAATGTAGGTAAGTTGATAACATGGTTCTTGTTGTGACAGTTAGTAACTGTGAATTTTTTTTCCTCTTAAGATCTGGTGGCATGGCTATCAAATACTGAAAAACCTTTAGATTATGGATCTAATTTAGTTCAACTGAAACTTTTTAATAATCTTTAAAACAACGAGCAAAAATAAAACTTGCACCCTTAAAGCTTCAGCACAGGTCATTATGTAATATGTTGTTTATTTACAGACAGATAACAAAACATTTCCTATAGCTAATAAGAAGGCAGGTCCGTCAGTGTGTATGCATCACTTACCTAGAGAAGATGTTACTAGGATGCACTAATGGAAGAAGGCGTTCATATAGGTGTCACTTTGACATGTACCACCTGCCTAACCATCGTTGCAGACCAAGTACACCCCTTTATGGTGGTGGCCTCATTCTGCAGGGTGCTGCGGAATGAGGCCACACCATAAAAGGGTGGCCTTATTCCGCAGGGTGCTGCATCATGAAATACTGCAAAAATTCAAAAGTTCAAGAATGGCTTGAGGAACATGACAGAGAGTCCAAGGTGTTGATCTCAAGCCAATCGAGCCTCTGTGGGGTGTGCTGGAAAAACGCTTAAATGACCTGCATAACAGCATGGTGCCAGGAAATACAGCACACCTTTTGAGGCCTTGTACAGTATATGCCTTGACAGCTCAGAGCTGTTTTGGTGACAGAAGTTGATGGACTGATTAGCCAGTCCCCAACCCTCATCTCCAGGAACTCAAAGCTCCCAGGGGGCTAAAATATTATGTTGACTTTCTTAACAATTAATCCTGTTCCTGGTGGTGTCTTGTCCTCTTACCTACTATAATCCATAAGGAGATAACAACAAGTATCTGGCTTACTCTCAAATCACATTCTGAATATTATTAATCACTACAAAAGCAGTTTATCTTCACAGTCTCATAACAGCTCTTGTCAGGCCTCCTCTGAGTCCTCCGCTCTTGGTACCTACTCAACCAGCCACCATCCATCACAAGTCTTTTAATTGTTTGGAGTCCATATCTATAGAGGCTAAAAATCTGGGATCAGTGTTTGCAAGACCGAGTTCATTAATCCATTCATTATACATAACACATATCCTGTTTAGTGTTGCAGTAAAGCTGGAGCCAGTCCCAGCTGACTCTGGGTGTACACCCAGAACAGCTCGCCAATCAATTGCAGGGCTGACAGACACACACAAAAAAATAAAAACCCAAACGTTTGCACTTGGAGACAGTTCTGGATATCTAATTAGCCTAACCCGCAAGCATGGAGAGAACATGCCATCTCCACCCAAAAACACCGCTGCTAACCATGAGCCTCAAATCCAGGCCCTATCACCTTATTCAAACACATTCACATGCTTTTGGCTCAATTGTCCGTTACTCAATTCAATTAAACTCAATTGAAGGGGTCTATTACTAGCATTCACAGCATGCAAAACTCTTTGGCAAGGTTCATATTCCACTTGTTCTAACAGCTGCATTGGCGGATTGTGAGCTATGTCAAAGCAAGATTCTTTGCCTACAAACCTTTTTAACAACTGTAATTCCAACTTAAGTTAGTGCTGGAATACCACTACTACCACTACTACTAATGTTCCTGTCATTGCTGTGGCTTTGAATGTTCCACAGTTTCACAGTAAAAAACACACGAGTGAATGATTAATGAAGTCTGGCGAAAGCAGGGCTCACTCTGTGAGCCTATAGCTTGGCCACTGCCTGTCTGAGATCTTTACTGCTTTCCTGCTTTCTTTAATCTTTTAAGCTCTTGATTTTGGGAAACCTTCTGAGAAAGCTTTTCCTCTTGCTCTTCTGAGACCCTTCATGGTCATTTACAGAAGCTCTTTTTCTTATTACGGGTCTTAGGGCTTTTTCCTGGTCACCACTTACGATCCAATTTTTGTTTGGCCTTTTTAATGGTTGTCTGGTTCATGTAAGAATCTCAACTTCATATTAAATTACGTTCCTGTTTGCTTCTCATTATAGGATTCCAAAAATGTGCCTAAGCAGCCGAATCCAGTTTATCCTAGCCATCTTGCTCAGTCAAGGTAAGAAATTTGCATAAAGCGTAGCCTCATTACCTTGCATGGGATTAATTCCAGAACTGTCTGGTTTCATGCATGCAGTTCTTAAAGCTTACTGAACAAAATAGGCCAGGGCATCATTCTTCAGTCCTGGAGGGCAACAACACTGCAGATGTTTTAAATAAAGGGTTCAAATAAAGAAAAAGGATACATGATAAATTATTTCTACAAAGCCCTTGTGTGTTGAAAGTGGAGTGAACAATGTTAAATAATTTATGATGTTTATACTTAACTCAGGGGCAGTGGTGGCCCGGTAGTAGGGTGCTGGATTACTGATCCCAAGGTTGGGGGTTCAATGCAGCTAACTGGGTTATCAAAGGCCGGCCATGTCTCTCACTGTCTGTGGTGAGAGTCATGTAAAAGAACCTGTCCAGGGTGGACGCTGCCCTCGCCCAGAGTCGGCTGAGATGGGTGCCAGCCTCTCCGCAACCCTAATTAGGTTTAAGCAGTTCTGAAAATGAATGGATGAATGAATGACACTTAACTCACATTCACAACTAAAAAAAAATGAAGTGTAATAAAAATAAATCACACCTGAGCATTTCCAAATGGTTGCTGACCAAATTATATTAAAACGAAATAAATCAAGTTGCATGTACTAGATTCAGAGAGAGAGAGAGAGAGAGAGAGAGAGAGAGAGAGAGAGAGAGAGAGAGGAAGTCACTCTTTTAACACATCTGAATTGTTCCGTTATAACATGCACTA
>JAOUQZ010000051.1:13715380-13728495 GCA_028564935.1 Neosilurus hyrtlii
ACACACACACACACACACACACACACACACACACACACACACACACACACACACACACACACACACACACAAATATAGCAAATTAATCTCAGATATACAAACTGGATATATTCCAAGAAACGCGGATTTTCTTTGTCTTCTTTTTGCCAAATCAGTCAATGAATTTCTAATGGTATTTCACAGCGCCGTAAATAATTCATGTTTGCCAGACACTCCCAGCTCCCTGCCTGTTCCCTGCTGATAATCAAAATGTTTTAGAGATTCAGGCACTTCAAAGAACTCTCAGTTGAAACTTTACTGCAGGATAAGGCAAAGGAAACTGTAGAAGTGTTCCTTTAGAAAGTCCAATTTTCACTAAGATCTATTCACCTTGTTTTACTGCTGAGTCAGTAAAAGGCATTATATATATATATATATATATATATATAATGCCATTTCGGATTGCTGTCAGTGTGTTTCTGCCCTTTGATGGCCTGGTGAGCTGTCCAGGGTGTACCCTGACCTCGCCCAGAGTAAGCTGCGACGCTAATTAGGATTAAGCGGTTCAGAAAATGAATGAATGAATTCTATCAAGGATCATGCTTCAGTATTGCCATGTGCTTTACGATAATGTATATTTTTGCACCACCAAATGATGCAAATTCTGCATAGTGATTAAATCATACCCTATTTAAAACTACCCCCAGGTGCAATAATAGGAAATCCTGTGACTAGAAAAAATGACTTTAGAAGACAGAGTCCTTAAAGAACTGTTTAGTAAGTTAAGTAACTTAATTTCAGTCATTCAAATGTATCTGCATACACAAAGATTTCTGTTGAAAAGCTTGTTGTCAGTTGTCTTTGTTAAGTGTCTATCACTTCCGTTTTTTCTCACGTGAATTATGTTTAAAGCATGCAAAAAGTTTCACACATGAAACCACCGTGTGGGGGTGAAATATTTACTGAAACCCAGGTACAATGATACCTGCGATATATTATTTCACTTTGACATGTCTTGTTTTGCATGACATAAAAGCTTCAGAAAGATCTTAGACCTCCACATGAAACAAGAAGTGCTTCTGATCCTTGATACTTCCTATTGTGTGGTAACTGGAGCTTTCCTCCCAACATTTTTCCTGCCATGTGTTTTCAAATTGGACTTTGATGCGCTTCTCCAAAGGGTTCCTGGGAATGTGGAGTCAGCTGGCTTTAGGCCAGGTTGGACTGGGTTTCCATAGCTTTTGGCTTGGCCACATGCCCGTTCCCAGTCCTTCAATCCAACAACATGGAACTACAACATCAGACTCCTACAAGTCTTCCCACTTCCTCAAAATAATGCAACCTGTATTTCATGTTCTCCATGCTTTCCAGTATAAAGTGTTATATTACCATTATCTACAGGTTTTTAGCCAGCTGCATTCCGTAGTTATAAAAGTGTATTACCTCTGCTTATGTGATAAGGGGATTTCCTTTTAACAAAACTGCAACCATTCCTCACTCATGATGATAATTTCTAGATAAATTTAATAAAAAATATTTCATTCCTACTATCAACATATGGGTGCCAACTACACGGAAGTCAGCAAAACAAATTAACTATTCATTGATTAAACTGGTTATTAAAAAGGTTATTGCTCCTTTAACCAGTGATAAAATTTAATAGGTCGATGCAAAAACAATGACAAATAATAAGCAATTTTTCTTAAACCTTCACACACCTGACCCCAATAGTGAATGTGGTGGAGGGTTATTTTGTGGTTCAGAGGAATTTTATTTGGCTATTTGTGTTGGAAACATCTTTAAAGTTATAGCTCACAGTATTAGTGACTACAAATAGAGAAAAGACTAGTAAGAAGCATTAGTTAAGAATAATAACCTATAAGATTTTGTTCTATGACAACTTAGACTTTCTCTGTTGCACCTGTCCATGCATTCAACATAACGTAAATATACAGACTTAATTTTTTTTTTTTTAAATTAAGATGGTGATAAAATCTTTATATTAGATTCCATACTTGAAGCTGGACATACAATTGTACAAGTGGTATGCACATCTGTGATAGTGCTCATCTCTCAAAAGTATGCAGACTAATCTCACAACTTTGTAGCCACAAGCCAACAAAATAGGACGTGTCAGTAAACAACAACCAAACAAAAAAAGCCACAGTATTTCAAAGTTTACAGGACCCTTACATTTAACATATTCAAGTCAGTGTGTTACACATTACCACAAAGCACAGTCTGATTCACTGCCATCCAAACATGTATGGTTAACAGTTTAATTGTCTTTGTTGTTTACTTACATTGCTTTGTTTACAGTACCCAAAATAACTTGAATGTTATTCAAAAACCAAGTCATTAAAAAATGTTGCAACAGGCTGTTGAGGGTTGGCGAGCAAAAACCTAGCAAGTCTCTAGGCCAATCAAATTTGTTGTTCTGGTCATGTTTTTCTGGTAATGGGTTTTTGGGTGTCCCCCCACCACCCCCACCCCCGAGCCATTTACAGACATGAGGTCAAAACCAGACAAAGTGGGTCTAAACTGACTACTTCACAAGAACACTTTGTCTGGTTTGAACTCATGTAAACATTACATGTCACAGTTTGTGAAGTTGAAAATGATGACATCAAGTACAAATACTTTAAGATGATAATTATATTAAGAAACTTAATCTGATTATGCAAAACTGGTCCAAAAAAATGTCACAGCTTGAAGAGATACTTGACTTACCAAAAACTTGGTATATGTTTGTTTTTAAAGTGTATGCTTAGTTAATTTTTACTTTTTCACTACTTGCACAGACTTGCATTAAACATGATCCAGCACAAGGTGAGAGACATGCTGGTTACAAGGTTTCCTTTGATTTCTGTTTATTATTAGCATAAAATGTTACAATTAGTTACATATTCTGCTGGTTTTAGGCTTATTTTAGTGGCCTGGGCTAAATTCTTACTAGTTAAAATAAGGTTGTAGCTAAATATCGATAGTGGTGGTCACATTAGATCGCAACTTACCGGCGTTGTTAAGTTTTTCTTGGTTACTCATAGAATAAATATAGGACATAGAATAGCTGATTTCCGCTGTCATTTGTATCACCTCTCTTTTTAGTTTAGGTATCTGTTAAATGAGTCAAACATTTATTTATTTGTCTGCTTACCTGAGTTAGATTGATTTTTTTTTAATTCTGCATGAGACTGAGTGGTGGTGTATGAGCCTCAACTTTTTTGGGCTTCAATTTCATTATTAATAATAAATCTTTTTTTCTTTTTTTTTTCTTTGTTGTCTGTTGTCATGCAAGTAATCAATACAGTATACTCACTATAAATAAAAACACTATAAATAACTGCTTGAAGATATGCATTGCTTCTAAAATATTACAAAGAACTGGCATGAGGAAATGTCATTCAGCTGAAATGTAAACAGTATCAGTTTTTGTGCCATTGTACAGTTTGCTTTGAGGCTCAAACTATCACAGTCTAGCAGTCTGGCTCCAGTCTATGTAGTCCAGTCTGTTTGTTTATGTGAGGCAATCAGAATTAAACCACTTACTAAATAAAAAAAAAGTAAATAAATAAATAAATAAATAAATAAATAAAGCAGATTTGATGCAGTAATAATATTCTCTTTGGCCAGCATCTGCAAATGGTGGAAATCATTGCCAAATACATCAGCACTTTATTTTATCCATAGAGCATCATCTTCAGTAGGGACTGCCAAAGCACACACAAGAGTTATACGACATCCTAATACTAAAACAGACTAATTTTACCTAAGGGGCTACCATTCTTGTTAGCATTATCTAAAAATGTCTGAATGTTTTACAGTGTAATTTATGTCATTAAACAGCTTAGACCATATGTTTCACCACTTAGAAGAGAAACCAGTATGTTCTTTATTGAATTTTTTAAAATTTGAGCAGGACTCCTGGGGTGGAAGGATATCTGGCCAGTTCTGATTAAAATGTTTAGTATAAGTTTGTGTATTTACTCACTGCTGAGCAGCTGTAGAAAACTCCACACAGTAACTGAAAAACTACTATAAGTAAAATAAACAGTTGCATAAATAAAAGTTAAATCTTTCTGAAAGGTTGCCCTGGTCACCCTGATGGGAACTGGGCTACACTTACGGAATTGCACTCTTCATCAACATCATATGTGTGTTTTTGACACTATTAATGGAAATGTTTTGTCAGAGCACAAGGTCAGTGCAGGTTGGTAGCATCATCACTTTGGTTTAAGCTGGTCGGTGACATGAGTTCTGGTTGTTCTGTGAGCTTCGGGCCATGCTCTCTGAACCTGCTCCAGCAGAGCTGTGCTGCATACAGGGGAGCAAAACAGGAACAGATGCTGCAGAACACCTCCTGCTCCAACAATAGCGACCTCACTCAACCTCTCCCTGTTCTCCTTTTGAACAAACACTCCACAAACATAAAAGCCAGTGACCGAACTGAACCATGGCATAGTCCTCTTCCGCTGAATCTTTTACAAACACCTCTCCAGCTCTAAAGCATGCATGCACCTTCTGCTCATGCTTTATAGATTGAATTACATTAACCATAAGGGGGTTTAAAAATGCTCTTGATTGACATTGATAATTACAGATGATAATAACAGCTTACATGAAGATGAGTTTAAAAGGCAACCGAGATATTTCATTAATTCATTCGCCAAACCACTTAATCCTACACCCTGAACAGTTCGCCAGACCATTGCTGGGCCAACACATACACACAACCCACCATAATCACCCTCACACCTATGGGCAATCTGGAACAGCCAATTAGCCTAATGTGCATGTCTTTAGACCATAGGAGGAAACCAGAGTATCCGGAGGAAACCCAAGGAAGCATGGGGAGAACATGCATACTCCACATAGAAATGTTCTCACCAAGCCCAGGACCTTCTCGCTGTGAAGCGGATTTGTTTCCTGATACTCCCCCGTGTCACAGCAACTGAGATCATTTCTGTGAAATCTGTTCAATTAATCTGAAGATAAGTAGAAAACACTGTTACTCTATACACCTCAGCATTCCTCTGTGTACATTATCTGTACTCAGACAGCATGTGTAAGCTACACAAAACTTTACCATGTTGCAATAATGATATAAGCCTGAGATAATCATTTCATGTGTCAAGGCACTGACATAGTGAGTATGCGGTTCCAAACAAGCATGATGACATTAACATAGCAAAAGCAAATGCAGAACCTGAGGTTTTTAATATACAGTAGTGTGCAGTGAAGATTATTCACCACCACTTTTGTCTAAAAGGGCTCTTAATAAACAGAAGTAAATTTAAATTTTTTGGTGAAAATGTTTTGAACAATGCTGTTGTAGGCAATGAGAACCGCCCCCCCCCCCCCCCCCACCCCAAAAAAAAAAAAAAATCATTCACACAAGTATATTGAGCCAAAAGTATGCTAAAAGAAAAGCATGAATGAACTTCAAACCATATGGAATGGTTTAGCGAGTGAAGAAATTAAAAAATATGTGAAAACTAAGCCTGAAAGGTTAAATTCTATAATCAAAGTAAAGGGGGGCCACAATAAATATTGACTTTTTTTCCCTCAAAAAAGAGACTGTTATTTTTGTTCTGATCCAATATTACATGAAATAAATACTTGAATAGTATTTGGGTTATGAATTATCTTCATTTTGTTAAGTTAATAATCATCACTGCACACTACTGTATTTTTTAATTTCTTCACTCAGTGAACAATTCCATGTGGTTTAAAGTTCATGCAAAACGCAAAAGTAAAAAAAAAATGCGACACCTTTCAATTTTTCTGAAAAATTGTTATGTCCAGTATTTTTGATAATTAGCCATACTATCACCTCAATGTACTTGTCGGAATTTGTTTTTTTTTTTTGGTTCTAACTGCCTACAATAGTTCAATACATCTTGACCAAAAAATACATTTTTACTTATTTTATTAGGAGCCTTTTTAGACAAAAATGGTGGTGTATAATCTTCACTGCACACTACTGTATATATATAGTATTACAAGTATAGATTGAACACAGTAATTGTAGACATAGAACTGCAGTAGCGGTGGGTGTGTAATGTCAGATTTTAAACCATAATAGATGTCACCAAAGAAAAACAAAAACAAAAAACAAACAAACAAACAAAAAAAAAAAAAAACAACCTAAATCAATCAGAGGGAATTAAACCCAAATGTAATAAAGGCTTCCACACATTGTATATGTCTTTACACATCAAAACACATTTTAATAATTTTTTAAAATCTTCTTAAATTCCTACATTCTTATTATCTCTATTTTCTTAGAATAGACCAATGACCTATTCTTGTGATTTTACGCACTCACGAGAGCGCAACAAACTCCAAATGGTGACGTTTTCAGAGAGATTAATGCAAACTATTGAATGAATTTTAGAAGACTGCACCTTCTAAAATGCAGTAAAAAAACACCTGATGGTTGAAATATACATATTTTCAGTGCACGTGCAAGAGGAAAGGGGACCCACCCCCCCATTTTTGCATTTTGCTTTAAGCAATGTGAATTCATCACACTTCATCACCCTAATTTGTAATTCATCTCAACTAAAAATATGCACAGTGCTCTTCTTTGTTCAAGTACCCAAAATATAAACTGTCAATACTACTGCCCATTTCTACTGCTTTGTGGAATCTTACTACATGTTCCAGCTACCCCTGTACTACTCCCAGTCACATGACTGGACACATGATTAAGTCACATGCTCACATCACACCTGTTGCTAATCAGACTAATTAACAGCACTGTATAAGAACTGTGTTTAGTCACGTTCATTGTGACGTGATTTCTTCGTCACGTGTTACCAGTGCATACTGAGCATTAGTATTTTGATTGTGTTCCCTGTGTATGACCCAGTTTCTCTCTGTTCCCAATTTCCTGATTAACTCTGCCTGTCCCATGTTTATGAACTACTGTATGAACTGTGTTTTGGCTTGTCTACCTGACTGACTGATTTTATTTATTTATAACCTCCTCCAAGAAGGTCATATTTTATAGTGTGTTTTTTTGTTAGCAGAATTATGCAAAAAGATATGGGATCATTTTCTCACATGCTCTGTCTACACTGTCTCTTCCCCTGGACATTTGAACAGCTGGTTGTCTTCAAACAACAACTAATGTGCTGCCTTTTCAACAAGTCCCTAAATTGGCACTTTGTAATTTAAAAATGTGGCACTTTCTTGTATTTTATACTGTACTATCCTCCTCCGCAGGGTTTTTGGACAATGGTGCTCTTAAGTGTTCTTAAGACCTAATGAAACAATATGACGAGGTATTTATTGATAGGGTCTGTACAGCACTTCACTTTGGAAAGGGGGCTTACCAAATGCTTTAAATGTACTGTACTGTAACTAAAGAAATGTACAACAACAGCAAGCCTAGTACTTTAACTTTAGATATAGTATTGTAACAGCACGCTATATATCTCAAGGTTTCTTCCTTGTGTTGACCGAGGGAGTGTTCCCGTGCTATCGCCACTGCATGCTTGCTCAATGGGGATGTGGAGGGATGGATGAAGAAATGTTAAAATTCTTTACCGATTTTTGCTGTTCTTATTTAAAGCTGTTTTGTCTACAAATGTAAGACATGCGATACAAATATAACTGAATTGAATATAGACATACTTATTGTATGCCGAGTATTACTATTGCATACACAGTACTGTTAGTGTATGCATAGTAGTATAGCTGTAGACATACTGTATTTCCTTTTATTTTTAATTCAATTGTATTAATTTATCTGTTTACTCCAAGTAACCTATGAATGTATGCCAAAATATATAGTATGTAGTAGACACTCCGACTAGTGTAACAGTAACTGTAACTTCATAATTACTCCTCCTGATACTGTAGCCATAGTGGTGTAATCTATTTTTGGGTGGTTTACTAAGATTCCACATGTTAAAGTTGTGCTAAGGTTTGAGTGTGATTATTGAGTGTATACTCACTGAACCTTAATCTCACTCTATACAGTTTCAGATTAAATCCTTTAGAATGGAACATGTGAATGAACACAGCAAAACAATAACAATCACTGTATTCCCACACATGGTAAATATCTTAGCCCACAAACACAGCCATTGGTGTGGCCAATACTTCAGACAGATCGTCACTGAACTCTCCGTCAATGGGAAGCAGTGAAGCAACCACCTCTTGTTACTCTCAGCTGTCTTGCATGGCTTTTGAAGCCTACATTGTGTATGTCAATGTGCTTAAATGCAGTGTTATGTCCTCTCCTTGTAACCAGTGTAGACTAATAGTTGCTAATGAGAACCCGGTCTTCACACTCTCGAATCTCATAACAAGTCAGAATAATGCGGACTACTGCCATGCATCTCACACAAAACTAGTTTTTAAGCCTGAACTCCAAGTGAAACAGTGCAAATCTCCTGTTCCCAAACTTCAGAGTCTTATTCAGACACGCACTGGGTCAGCTATAAAGCTGACACACTCAAAGCTCTGGCCAGAGCAGCGGGGCCCTTGGGTGGATCAGGAAAAAATGGTATCAAGCAGAACCTCAGGGATGAAATCTGGTTGCCTGCAATCCTTTGAAGAGCAGAAAGAGGTGGAAATAGACGAAAGGAAAAATACAGGATAAAAACAAACATACCATGGATCGAATTAGAAACTTTTTTTTATAAAACACTCAGCTGCACAAGACCATAAGCTACCCACCACAGAACTAACCTGATATAGTGTTGTCTCTTTTTAGACATTCCATGCAACTCTGTTATGAGTGATAAGCCTATTTAAGTGTAGGCAGTCACATTTCATCTCTTTCTTAACTAATATAATTAGAAACATTTCAACAATACAATTTAAAATGCATGCATATACAAGCATATTTCTGTGTAGAGTTTTATAATTATTTAGCTTAAAGCTCAGATATTACGCCTATTTTCAGACCTTTATTTTTCATTTCGGACACCAGTGGGGCACCAAAGTGTGATTTCCAATCCAAAAGAAAACTTCACAGTTCTTCAGAAAGCTGCTTCCACACATCCTCCTGAAACTTTTGAGTGTGTGCCCTGGACAGCCTGTCTGGCTTCCTCCTCCCATTTATGGTATTTGTTCTGTCTATGCTTACTCTGCTCTGACCTTTTGCCTTTTCATAACTGAAAGCTTCATGCTCAGTGCACTTGGAGGCAGACTGCGATGGGTAGAGATACTGCTGTGAATGGGAAGGCAGCTAGGGAAGGCTAGCAAATCTGAATGCTCAGCATGCCATGACGCATTAGTGTGCTTTAGAAAAAAATTGTGAAAATCCTGTGTTTGCAGCCAGCTCAAACAGCCCAGAGGGAAAACTTATACATGTGCTAACCATTTTACTTGACACTCTGGCATTGTCTAACGTGGCTATTCAATACTGTCACAACAGTTATATGCCAAAAGGTGAAAAAAGGATAATATATAAACTTTAAAACTGCTCAGTACCATCTGTTCATTTTAGTGAAACATTTAACCAATACATATTTTGCCTGCATAACACTACATATTACCTCCATGTACATTACTATTCTTTGCAGATAGTGCCAGAGCTAACACTGATAATTCCCCCTGTGCAACAAAGCCAAACCCCAAAATTGCAACCAAAGGCTAAAGACTAAATAACAAAACCCAAGTTCAAACCAAATATTTTCATATGGGCTCCAAACGAGACCAAATAGCATTAATCAACAGTGTATAATTCGCACCATGTACACTCACACCAATTATATAATTCACTGGCATGTGAATCCTGGTGTGAGTACTATGCTTCATTATGGAAGATATTACACACTAGTCCTCAAAATGCTATCCATTTATCCTTCCTGTCCCCTCCTTGCTTCTTCTTCCCTCCTGCTCATTCTTATCTCACAAAAACAAAATTCACAAAGGCTGTGTAAGAGTCAGGGCCCCTGACCACAACAAATGCAGTGTTGTTTCTAACAGCAGCCCACTTGTTGAACAAGTCATAAAATAACCATAGTTTAACTACTTATGGGACTGATTCATTCTTATATGTTAAGGCCCCTGAGCTTCTGGGACTAATATAGCTTGGCTGGCTTAGAAACAGAATGTCAACATGCCCGTCCCAACAAGTTGACACAAGACAGCAAGTTTTTTGTAATGCCTCATGACATAGATCTCATAACATTTTCATACTCAATGGTTAAGGTCCTCTTTGACCACTGCCATTTTGTCTGCTGGAGACCTGAAATCAGCTTGCATGACGCACATAACCATCGAGATCAGAGACATTAAAGGTCACTGTAGTTTTAATATTTCAACACATGTGTTAGTCTTGTAAGCAGCCCTTGTTTTGTTATCACTTTAAGCAAATCGGTGACTCAGAAAGACTTTTACGGTTTATTCAATTGCATAATAGATAAAATGACTGTAACTGCCAAAGAATTCAAGATTCCCAAAACCAAAACTGGAAGTTACTTTAAATACAAACAAAGATGGGTTGATTTTTAAAAATAATCAAACATCAAGGCCTTTACAGGAAGTGCAATTCTGAAGTGAAACCTATATATGAAAGCCATCATTGTGGAAGCAGCCAACTCTTGTTTCAGCACAGAGTTTTTTTTGTTCAAACCTGGAAAAAATAGTAGTTCCACACAGATACCTGCAGTGCATTGTAAGGATGTCAAAATGCTGGCAATTCTGTTTTTCTTTCTTTCCTGGTTTTTACCAGATATAACAGGCTAGCATGGACAGTCCAACTGGCATTCATCATTTATCCTAGAGACTGGGACACACCCTTATCAGCCTGATGAAACACTGGAGATGATAAATTTAAATAGTTATAGTAGCCTGATTGAGATTAAAATTTAAACTCTGTAAAAACAAAAAGTCAATGCTGAGACCCTGGGGAGACTTACAAGACTTACATTTACCGCACTTGGCAGACACTCTTATCCAGAGCGACTTACAATGATAATTTTTTTATACATCTGAGCAATTGAGGGTTAAGATACGATGGGCATTAAAAGTCACCCTGCTGGTTCACTGGGTAGCACTAGCCATCTAACAGCTCCAGGGATCTTTAGATTGTACTGAGGTAGATGGATTCATTATTAGGGCGGAACAGTGGCGTAGTGGTACGCACATCTGGCTTACAGCAAGAGACTCCTCGGCTTGAGTGGGTTTTCTTTGGGTACGCCAGTTTCCTCCCACAGTCCAAAGACATGCACATAAGGCTAATTTTGAGTGGGTGTTTGCCCTGTGATGGACTGGTAAGCTGTTCTAATGTGTATTCTGCCTTTACCCAGAGTTGGCTGAGACAGGCTCCAGCCGTGACCCTAGAAGTAAAAAGCAGTTCGGCAAATCAGTGACGAATGGATTAGCTGTCTAAATTACTGTTATGTAATAATAATAATAATAATAATAATAATAATAATAACAACAACAACACAGGGAATTACACCAATAAACAATAAACAACAACACAAGGAATCACACAACTAAATCTTAGACTAATGTTGAAAACCATACAAGAAATGCAAAATGGTAACACAGCACATTAATATTAGTCCACAGTCCACCTCCAGTACATTACAACACTAACCACAGACATCTACGGAATCCTGGGTTAACAATTGTAATTTATTGTAGCAATACTGCTGACTATGCTACAACCCCCCCCCCCCCCCCTCCCCAGCACATTTTTTTTTTTTTTTTAAAGAAACATAAATAATTGAAGAGGGTGGATATTAAAATCTTTTTCATTCTCTTTCATTCAATCAGGGTAAAGGAAAACACACATTTGATACCCAACCAACTTTTTATTCCCTATCCATGTTAACCCTGCAACCAAAAAAACCCCAGACCCCAGACTACAGGGTCCTGCACTAAACCTGTTCCTCTTTTAAGTGCTGCTGGTTGCAGTGTAGTGTACAGCACGCTGTTTGGGACGCAGCCTTGTTGATGTCCCACCAGAGCTGTCACATATACGAGTTTATTCATGCATTGAATTAGAATCACTGGGAAGAAATGAGCGAGATGGTCAGTGCAGATTCCACCGCCTGTGGTGTCGGAGTGGCTTTTTAAACATAATACAAAAGTTTCGGAGAGCTTTAAATGAATATAAAGTGAAATAAACACACCAGCACACCGTGGGATGCCTATATAGTGTGGTGTTTAAACCTTCATATTTATAATCTGGTGTTTTTTAAACCCAGTGTGTCGGATTGCACTAAAATCTGCGCGTGTGGCGGCATGAACTTGAACTTGAACTTGAAGCGAGCGTCTAAACTCCGACTGAAGTCATTCACAAGTACAGCACAATTCTACCACTATCAGCACTGATGGAACGCGTCCTGCTGGCTTACCTTTGTGCTTGTCCATGTTTGTAGAGGCGGAGATGGACACTCCGGGGCTCTGTGTGTCTCTGGAGCAGAATAAAGAGATCCAAAGTTCTGTGTTAAAAGATGAAGGAGAAAGAAACGACATACACACTCTCACACACTCACAGCCCCGTTTAGTTAGGCTAGTGGACAGATCTGCAGAGACTCTCTCTCTCTCTCTCTGTCTCTCTTTTTCTCTCTCTCTCTCTCCACCTTCATCATCAATCTCAGAATCACTTCTCCCAGTAAAACCCACTGAACTCAACGTTGTGAACTCAAAGTACAGAGACCTAGTCAAAGATAAATGCTAATTCTACTATTTTATATAATGTATTATGTTATTATAAGATATTTTATTATTATTAAACTATTAAACAGGGGGGTCATTTCCTCCCAGCTGAGGGGGCTGAGAGAATTGTCAGACATCCCATAATATTCACTAGTGCTCCTGTATGTGATTATTTTTATATTGTGGTTCAAAGAACATAAACTCTGTTTATAAATGTATTGTATTATATAACGCTCTGGACATTTCTTTCACTTTTATCCATACTAGTGATGAATATTGTATCTGTTTTTGCATTGTGTGTAGTATTATATATATATATATAAGATCTTGAGTCGATTTTCCGTAAAACAGTGCTCGATACGTCGAAGTAGTATATATCCTCCTGAGACCCAGAAGAAAAAAGGTTTTAATAATAAGGTTTTGTTTAGATAATATAAGTACTGTGGTTAAAAGAAACATGTTACAGCATTTTTTTTTTCAAAACTGTTGTTTATTTAATT
>JAOUQZ010000051.1:13740667-13753586 GCA_028564935.1 Neosilurus hyrtlii
ACACACACACACACACACACACACACACACACACACACACACACACACACACACACACACACACACACACCAGCTTGTCAATACTCCTACCCCTACCTGGGATGTGAAAATGTTTAGGGGTTAGACAGAGGGTCGGGGTGGCCGAGCGAGAGGATAAGGGAGAACTCCGGCCACTCGATGGCTCAGTGCCTCCAAAAAAGCAGGAAAAAGGAAACAAGAATGAAAGGAAGAGGGGAAGAGAACAAGAATAAATCACTGTATGTGTAAATATAGACAAATGAAAGAGGATTCAAGTAGAGAAGAGAATAGAAAATGTGTGATGGATGAATCAAGTGTATCCTCTCTCTACAAGAGAACAAAGCTGAACAGCATCGATAGCACACCAGCGGTAGAGCATGCAAATTCTCCACAACGACAAACACTTCAGCATCCCAAACTGAAACTTGCACTGCACATTTGCAGTCATCAAAATGCCCTGAAATTCAAGGATGAAAAAAAAAACAACAACAACATCGAGATGTTCAGTAGTTCATTTCAGGGAATTCTCTGTGTGATACCGACTGCCAGAAGTAAAAAAATAAAAATAAAAATAGTGGCTGCATGCAGCTTAAAGTGTTAGTGGAGGAACATCATGTCATATAATGCTAAATAATATGATGGGAAATAAGATGACAGATGAGACAGAGAAAAGAGAGAAACAGTCATGGTAGTTATATATAGGACATGCCTCAAAGCTGCTACATACAAAAGCACCAAACAATGAGAACAACAGCCACAAAGCCAAGACATACCTATGCAGAAAGAATCTGTAGGGAGGACAGAGGCACATATGCATTATACACAGGACTGTGTGTTTAGCTGGCCATGTTCAGTTTGCATTATGCTTAGGAGCAATTTCCGTCTGAATGCAGGTTTTATCCTATCTGTATCAGAAAGTATATGTGCCATGCTGATGATATCAGTTCAAAACTTCCTAAAGTGAAGCTGCTATATACAGTAAGCAAACCAAAAAGCTAAAGAGACTGTCTCCATAAAATCATTCCAAAGCTCCATCACTGCCACTAGTGGAAAAGCCAGAGGAGGCTTTGAATGTTTTGGCAAAGTTTTCTAGAACGTACAAATTTTAGGCGCACCTAAGGACTAGAATTTAGAATTGTACCAACTAGATTATTGCTCAGGACTGTCCTCATGCTTACTGGGTTACAGCCTGGTACTATTATAACTAGATTACACAACAAATAAAAAATTGGCACCAAAATCAAATTAAAATGAAAAGCTTCTAACATCATGGGCCGGCATGGTGGCATAATGTTCAGCATGATCTCTTCACAGCAAGAACATCCTGGGTTTTGAGTCCCGGGCTCGGGGCGTTTCTGTGTGGAGTTTGCATGTCTCCCCATGCTTGTGTGGGATTCTTCCAGGTATACCAGTTTCCTCTCAGAGTCCAAAGACAACCACATTAGGTTAACTGGATGTTCTAAATGCCCCTGGGTGTGAGTGTAGGTAGTTCTGTGTGTGTGTTGGCCCTGCAATAGTCTGGCGAGCTGTATGGGGTGTGCCCTTCCTATGCCAAGTGTCGGCTCTAACCTCCCTGTGACCCTAGTAAAATTAAGCAGCTTGGCAAATGAGTGAGTGAGGGAGCTTGTAAAACATGATAAAATCCTGGCTGTCAGCAAATTAACAAATCTTTAGGTTCTCTGTGTGTTGTGAGCTTTTGTTCTTATGCTTAATGCTTGTGCATCCTGCAATTTGGTAGAAATATAAATAAGAAAGTTGTCCCAGAAATGTGTCTCTCCTTAACAGTTTGGGGAGCCTTGGTGGAAACCCATTTACTGACACTACTACTGGAATGTTATGTTTTCACTCCAGTCAGGGAAGACATGCAGGTTCTTACCTTTGTTATGGGGAAGGAAGTGATGTCGAAAAGGGGAGGTGGGACGGTTGTCACTGTTGCTAGAGCGCAAAGAGGAGCAGAGCTTCAGCATTCCTGGCAGGTGCTCAAACAAACAGGAGGAAGGAGAAAAGGGGGTGTGGGAAGACAGACGAGATAAAAGAGGCAAGGGATGGCAAAATGAGCAAAGCAGGAGAAGCAGAAGGAATGAAAAGAGGGGAAAGACCTGAAAAAGGTGGATAGTCTAATATAATAGTGCCACATACAAACACACACACACACACACACACACACACACACACACACACACACACACACACACACACAAGCAAAATACTTCCATACATAAGAGTGGCTGCTCCTCTGCATAACCTAAAGGGAATAAATTAAAAGAAATGAACCTCACTCTCACCTGGTCTGTGGAAGTGCTGCGGCGTTTTAGACAGTGTAGGTACGTAGTTGTGTCGGCTGTACATTGGGGAGCCGATGGAGCCCTGGCTGGTGGATCTTAGCATGATCCGTTCACGAATGTCATAACAGCCCTAAAACCAACACAAACACGGATCTGTCAAAAAATCTTGATTTGCCTTTCAGAATCAGTTTTCTGTGGTACATCATACAGTAAAATACTACTACAAATGTAGGCCATTAATTCCAAACAAGACCATGTTGCAAAAATGAGTACACCCCAGTGAAAGTCTTAGAAGCAAAGCTAAATTTTAGACCACAGTATTCTTATTAACAGGAATTCACCCACAGGTGAGTCTGATCATTCATCACACAGACAATTGAATTGACTTTAAATAGTTACTGGACCAATAAATCCCCATTCCATTTCACGCTGTCAACAATGGCACCACATGGAAGAGAAATACATGAGAGAGACAATAATTTCTTTATGCAAACAAAGGATAAAGGATATAAGAAGTTTGGAAAAGCACTATTTTTCAGTAAAGATACTGTTGCAAAAATGCAACAATGCAAGGACGGAATTGCGACAATAAAGGGGGACGTCCAGGGCATCCATAGAAACTAACACCTCGACATGGGTATCTTCAGGGTTGAAGTAAATTGCCATGCAAGTTGACTGCTTTTAGCTAAAGAACTGGAAAGCCAAACTGGGCTGACTGCTTCCCATGACACAATACAGTGTACGCTGCTGAAGAATGACATGCATGGGTGTTGTCCACGAAGGAAGCCTCTCTTAAAGCCCATATACTTAATAGCCTGTCTAGCATTTGCCAGGGCCCATGCTGAAAAAGGTGACAACTACTGGGACTCTATACTGTGGAGTGCTGAGACCCATATAAATATTTTTGGAACTGATGTGGTGTTGTGAAGGTGAGGCGTATAATGAGAAATGCATGCTGCCTACAGTAAAACATGAGTGCTTATGTGGGGTGTATAAGTGCTAATGGTGATGGGGAGCTGTCACAAACTTGTCTATTCCATTCCTAGAAGACTTTGTTCTGTCCTTATAAATTATGGAGGTCATACAAAATACTAGATGTACTAGTGCTTGCTGTGGGGTGAACTGATTTTTGCAACAACTAATATGAGAAAACCTGAAGATTTTGCAATTCAAGTGATATTAGTAAAAATTCTGGAAATTGTTCTTGTGTTCACTGAGAATTTGATTAAAATCTCACTTTTTAAAGAGGGTGTACTCATTAATGCCCTATAACTAGAATTACTTAATGTGATGGATCAAGGCTAATAAATCAGAACAACACCAACTCCACTGATGTCAGTGTGTATCTAAGTTTTAGTATGGAGAAGACTCTAACCTCAGCAGACGGGGTGGGAGACAGGGTCCTTGGTGACTGGAAAAAAAAACAACATCAACAGAGAAAAACTTGGTGTAGATTTAACTAAAAATAAACTCTAAGAGAGAGAAGTGAGGGGATAATTAATAGAGTGCTGGTTGTAAAAATAGTTGAACCTTTCCATGAGTGTCAGTTTTCTTTATATTTTATCACAATTTTCATACATATAGAGATAATTTTGTGGGGGGAGGGGGGGGTGTTAATATTGTGTAAAACTGGCAACTCTGTCACAAACACTTTTTCTTAGTAAAGCACACTCCTAAAGGGTGGGTCAATACGCATATGAACAAAACATTTAAGTTGTAGATTTATATCTATTTATATATAACACTTATGAGTTACTTACTTACTTATTTGCCGACATGCTTAATCCTACTAGGGTCACGGGGAGGCTGGAGCCTATCTCAGCCGACAGTGGGCGAAGGCAGGGTACACCCTGAACAGCTCACCAGACCCTCTCAGGACCAACACACACAACCATTCTCACTCACACACACCTAAGGGCAATTTGGAACAGACAATTAGCCTAATGTGTATGTCTTTAGACTGTGAGTGGAAACCGGGGTATCCAGAGGAGACCCACACATGCATGGGAAAAACATGCAAACTTCACACAGAAATGCCCTCACTGAGTCTGGGAATTGAATCCAAGACCTTTTTGCCGTGAGACGGACGTGCTGACCACAACACCACTGCAATTTCAATATTTACATTCAACTTTTATGGTATATTTCAAACATACAATTAATATTTAAACATAACATTACAACATCAACACATATTTACATTAATAACAAATAATAATCTCTCAATTTGTGAAAATTGTGCTAAATAATGAAAACTTGACTTCTCTTAAAAGGTTAAACTGTTTTAACAAAGGGCACCCAATAAAGAAGATCAACAATAGAAGAAATAGTATGAAAAAGAAGCAGTTCAGAGCAGCTGAGGAAAACACTGTAAAATGTTGATACTGACTGTAACAAGTGCGTGAATATTTTGTCTCCTTTATTAGGCAAAGAGAACAGAAACGAGACAGTCTGCAATGATATAAAGAGCTGATGAAATACAAAGACGAAACAAATAAACTACGTTTCACATGCTGACACACACAGCTGGCCATCACATATACAACAAGTGGGAAAAGAAAAGAGGAGAGGAAGGTTGTGCAGAATAAAAGTGTGCTGGTGAACATAAAATCACGCTAAATTGAAGATTCAACATTCTGACCAACTTACAGTCTCGACTGACATGGGGGAAGGGTCTTGTGGCATGGTCTAAAAAAATGGATATAAACCATAGTGTCAACGTCAGAAATTGCTTTCAGTAAAGTCCCATTACACTGTGGTTCCATTCATTTCCCTGAAATTATTCTTTTTGTGTAATCAATATATAATAAATAATTTTTTTAAGCAAGGGTTTTTTGTTTTGTTTTGGGGTTTTCTTTTTTGTATTTTTTATGCATCTTTTAAATCAAATAGGAAAACAAATCAAACTCAAATATCTTCTTACAATGCATTATTGTCTACCCTCATTCAAGTAATAATTCTCAGACTAATACTACAGGTAGAGCATAATTAGTACTATACTGTAGTATAGTTTACAGGGTTGTTGGGTAAAAATAATGCAGAAACATGTTTGTGTTAGAAGTCTTTCTTTAGGATTAGTAAAGTTAGTGGACATGTACTCCTGCGATCCTTCACACACTCACTTTATTACGGCGTCTGATGGGGGATTGGTCACTTGTAGTACTCTGGCACTGTAGGAAGGAAGCAGAGCCTACCGTTACAGCACTGCTCTAATTGTAATGGTTGTTCCCCGATTATATAAAACTACCAACAAGGAATCAGCCCTCAAAGAAGGGTTTATTTACATCTGTCTTGTCTTCCCTTTATTTTAAATCTAATAACCACAGGCATTTGTTGAGGTCAGGTTTAGCAGTATCTTGACAGTATCTAAGTAACAGGGGCCAAACCCAAGGCCTGCGGGCCAAATCCTGCCAGATAACTCATTTGATGTGGCCCAGGAGAGCTTTCAAAGCATATGATTATCAAACATTATTTGCATCAATCATTACCATAAAACGTAATTCATCATCTGTTCACTAAGTGACAGCAACCTATTTCAAGTAAACAGCTAGTCACCCATGATTCAAGAAAGATTGCAAGATAGCTTGTCCCTGTCAAGCATTCTCAGAAATGGAAAGTGAATAAAAGGAAGGAGGAAAAATATTTAATTTTGTATTTTTAATATAAGAATCATTTTGCCGTTCAAATTTTATGATTGCCTGTTTTGAATAGATGATTAGAGATTATTCGGCCTTCTGTGACCTAGAAATTTAGTGATGTGGCCCTTGGTGAAAATGAGTTTGACACCCCTAATCCAAGTCCTTAAATGACAATCAATTTTCAGTGTTGTCAGTAGAGGGCACTGTAACACTGCGATATGGACATGGATGTTGACGTTAACGATGTTTAATATGAGAGCAGCAGTGAAAAAAAAATACATAGATATACATAGGCATGGCATGACAGGACAATGACAGGACAATATTCAATACATGTGTGATACATAATATTAAACAGTCATTGTAAATAAGGACACACACACACACACGTTTTCAGGGTGCTAGGGTTGGGATTATTGGGTGAAGCTGGGTATGTGGGGAGGTAGCCTGGACCACTGGTCTTGGGGGTCTGGGGTTGGGCCATGGCCCATTTAAACAGAGTACTCGCAAGGCAACGCACATTTCATTAGATTACTTAGTCGAGTAAAGAGGCTATACCATTCTATATTATCTGCCAGGGCTGCTGACACGGGGGAGAGTCAGTTGGGTCCAGGTCCTTGGTCAAGGGAGGCCAAAAGGGCCCTCTAACCTTAAATTACTTGTCAAAATAAGGGTAAAAATAGCAGAAGAAAGATTGTTCTTGCATTCATTTTTAAACACAGTTTGCTTAAACTTCAATGTATTTGGTCCACTGAACTTCAAGCCTCAATATCCCTTCTTATCACATCATGAGACTACTCATTTATCTTTATAGGAGTTGGCAGACACTCTTATCCAGAATGACCTACATTTTTACCTCATTTATAAAACTGAACAGTTGAGGTCTAAGGGCCTTGCTCAAGCAGCCAACAGCGGCAGCTTGGTGGTAGTGGAGTTTGAACCATTGACCTTCTAATCACTAACCCAGAGCCTTAACCACTGAGCCACCACCATCTCACACTCCTCAACAGCATGGATGACTTCCTCATCACTCTGAAAATGGAAACTATGCCAGTGGGATTTCAGTTCAGGAAACAGCCAGACGGTGTCAGGCCAGTTGAGTAAGGTGCATGGGGCAACTGTTAAAAACTTTTTTTGGCTGCTTCTGCCACTGCTACCTGTGTTGTGTGGACAGGTGCACTGTAATGGAGAAACAATTCGCCAGCTTGAAGCTTTCTTTAACTTTTCACTTTTGCTTGTTTTTGTGGACAGAGGTGTAAGGCTTTAATAGTGTACAATTACACCCTAAATTGGGAGTTAGTTTTTCCAGGCAACAACATGAATTACCCTCATACATACGTATGTGTGAAAACTTCATATCCTATTTGTGAGACTCATATAAATTTGGTTGTTTTTGTCTTCCTAATTTACTTTAATATAGTAGTAGAAAACAATTCTGTTTCCCCTCAACATAATATCTGTCATGCTACATCTAGGAGGACTTCCCTCTTCCAGTCCACTTTCAAAAACAACAAGCTGTTAAAAATGGGAAGCTCAGAAAAATAGAGAGAATTTTTAAAAAGGACATAATGTTAAGGGCCGAGGGACTTTATAGCGAGACATTAAAAAAAAACAAATTATATGTGTGTGTGTGTGTGTGTGTGTGTGTGTGTGTGTGTGTGTGTGTACACCCAGCCTGCAGCAAGGAGGGAGAGCCTAGTGTTATCTGAAGAGGGGGAGGGAGAGACAGTGCCTGTCCCGTAGCCAGAGAAGCAGGTGAATGATGACATGTGACTGAATTCTGAATGTCGCTGGTGGGGCTACCCATTTAGTTAACCTGTATTTTAGTTAAATAGTAAATATTTTACTCTTTTACTGAAAACACCTTTGCCATGCCCAAAAGGAACATGCATTGTTTGTGTGGTAAGATGAGTCAGTGGAATGTGCACCACTGGGACGTTTAGAGGGCTTAGCAATCATCTTGTCCACAAGCACAAGACACATGACAAGCCTATCATCTACTCTGACACTATAATAAATAAACCTTTTTAAAATTGTAAGATGTTTATGTGAATACTCTTAATAAGTATTCAGGAGAAGTGCACACTGCATTCTGGAAACTATTTCAATGTTTTGATGCAGAAAAGAGTAGAGCCTTAAGAGTGTTCCACTGATTATTAATCCCTCCATGTAGTATACCGTTCATAATACATTAAAAGCCATTTCTACTTTTAACATGAATGCAATTCCTGTTTATAATTCTCTCCGTAGAAAATCAGGGTACTCAGCTGAATGAGCATTGGCACTTAGAAAATAGAGGCTCTATATTACCTCTCCAGGGCTGTGCCTGCCCTGTCTCTCCAGGGTAGAGGAGGTGGAGTGCAGAGACTCGTAGGATATCATATCTGGACGCTCTATGTCATAAATGGCCTTGACTCGGGGGATGGCTGCTAGGTCCTTGTAATCAATGATCTCATTGTCTACTTTTGCCTAGAGGGAGGAGAGGTTGGACACAAAAGGAAGGGCATCACACAGAGGGAGAGACAAAGGGAAAGGAAGGAACATCATACTAGGGATCAAACAGTTCCTCCTCACATATGAACACAGTTACAGCATGTCACATGGGTCACCACAAAAAAAAATAAAAAGAAAAAAATAAAACACATAGCTGATGGGACCATATATGCAATGGTTCATTGCAGCTGCTTCCTATATATTTACTATGAAGAGAAGGGTAGATACTAAGAAACAGAGAAAGGAAAGAGCAAAATATTCAGTGCAGCCTCATGCAGCCACAGACTCCATGTGAGAGTGAATAATGATTGGTTCAGGGAGCGATATGGGGCGCTGACGAGGACGACTCACATAGATGGTGTGACCAGGAGAACCAGGGATGCTGGAACCCGGCCGAGAACAGATACTCTCCGACGAAGACCTTGTGGGCTGCAGATGAACAAGACGTTGTGTTAGTGATTAGCCAAGCATAAACATGCACGCGCATATACTCACAGACTCACACATAAGCTCGAATGACAGGATCAGTGCACAAGTCAAAATTACAGTAGCAGCATTAACAGCCTCCCAATGCCAGATTCTTATAAAGAAACATTCACAAGCCGTGTCAAGCTGCCATCCACAGGCCATGCAGCATGGTCCTCCAGATATGACTCTTGGTGAAACTTTCTGCTACAATCAGAGCGATATAGTTTCTAAACAGGTGCATATTTATTGCTATGTGATGAATAGTATTTTTCTCCAAACTCATATCTGAGTCAAGATTCTGCAGTGACTCTCAATGCCTTTAAGTAGATCTGGGTCAGAGGACAACAGCCACATGCCCGCAAAGATGCAAAGTGTAATGACACACACATTATGAGGTCAAGGGCTGCTTGGGTGAGTGTATACTGCCCTCAAGCTTCTAACACAGAGTGTGCACCACTCTGCTGCCAGTTGCAGAATACAGTACCTGCCTTTCTGAATGGTGCAGTGAGGTTACAGAAGGAGGGAGAAGCTGTGGAGGGAGGAAGACGGGTCACAGGAAATCACACACTCTGACACACTTCTGTGTGATTCACTCCCAGACTGCTTACATCAGTGGTTCCCAAGTGAGGCACCCCAGAGGTTCCAGGGGGTATGTGATATCGTTATACTGTTACATTAATGAAAAACACTAATCAATGCAATTTAATTTATGATTAAGGTGTTATAGGTATTATCCTTTTACTCATTCCTGGAATAATGTGTCACAGCAAAAAGGTCCTGGGTTCAAGCCCAGTGACTGACGGTTCTCTTTCAGTGTGAAGTTTGTATGTTGTGCTTGTGTGGGTTTCCTCCAGGTGGTCCAGTTTTCTCCCAAGGCAACGGGTTACTCTAAATTGCCTGTGGGGATGAATATGAGTGTGAATGGGTGCTTGTGTCTGTATTAACTGTGTGATTGATTGGAAATGTTTTTAGGCTGTACTCTGTGTACCTCTCGCCCGAAGTTATCTAGGATTGGTCCTTTCAACTGAGTTAGACTACTTACATAACTTAAATCTTACAGTTACACTTATAGTAAAATAGGAACCTGGGTTTGGGAACCACTGGTTTATATGATGGACAACATAACAATGAATCCAAAATGTCTCTGATCCTCACTTGTGCCTTACAGAAATACATTTTGAACCTCACAATTGTTCATATTGCTTAATGAAGCATGCATCGGACAAACAGCTGTCAGCACTTGCCTTATGATCTTATTGATCATAAGAACATAAAACTCTCTAGCCCTGGGTTTACACTGGCACACGATCTAAAACACCACAATTTAAAAAAACCTGTGATCTCCATGATTTATGAGCATGCTTGGAGCACGATTGGGGTATAAAAAGGAGGCAGGGTGCATCCAAGAGACGAAACTTAAAGAATCATGTTTCCAAGTTCCCCTATGATGCCACTATGATGCCACTATGATTCCCACGTTCTATCACGATTGGGGTCAAATCGTAGTACTTAGTAGTAGTAAATCGTAATAATCACGATCAGCGCGATCATCACAAATCCACCAAGTTCCATCAAGATCATCACAATTCGAAATCATGACCCTACATGCTCCTCATGACTCTCTCAAATTGTGGCGATCGCAGCCCCAGTGTAAACCCTGTTTGACTAAATAACTGCAATTAGTGTACATACCCCAGATAAAATAATGGGATGTCAATAACATATCAGGCATCAGAAGGGTACATTTCCCCATGTTTTGTCTTTCCTGCACCAGCTTTGATCATCTATTACCACATTTTTCTTCCATTTTTATAATTACCAGTCAGGAGCTCAATAGAAGCTCACAGAATTTTGTGGAATTTTTGTCCTCATAACAGCACTATTGAATCAGCAGAGCCATGTTGTCCACCAGATATACAGTCATTGGATCCGCCTCAGCATGCACCCGACCTTCCCTATTCACCATGCGCTCGCAGATCTACTGTGATCCACCTTCTTTCATATATCACAGTCATGTTTTGTTTCTTCGGATCAGTTGTTCAGAATGACAGATGTACTGGTTATTTATTATGTGATTCACTGATTTCTTGCTCCTGTTGTTATAGAGCAATTTAACACAAGGCAGCAAGCTCACTCTCTATGCTTTCATTGTCTGGAGGAGGCACAGCGGGTATCTGGAATGTTGCCCTCTCTGTTCTGCAAATACACTAGTGAACTTCACTGTCCTAAAAGAGACACAATATGGTCTGGCTTGCAGGTGAATCAGGACACTGAGTTCAGTTGGAAGTGGTGCAGGACAGAGCGGGGAGACAGGAGACTGCAAACCTCCGTCCTGCACAGGAGACGCACGCCTCGCGCAGAGCCACCTCGGCTCTTCGTCTTACACAGAGATTCACACTTAGACAGGGGCAAAAAGATATCAAAAGAACGGGGCTTTCTGGTGGGCGGCTGTTGGGCTTCCTACAGAGAAGAACCAGAGCAGAGAGGACAAGCTGACACACAGACACACACACACATATCACCTAGTTCTGAGAGGCACACACATCACCTCACACACAAACAAACAATAAGACAGACACCCTGCTAAATTCTGGGAAAAATGTGAAGAGAAATGTGAAGAGAAAGGGGGACATCATTACACTGTCACCTGTCACTGGACTGAGGATGCAAGAAAAAAGAAAACGGAATGAAAGACAGCGAGGACCGTGGACTAATGTGTGACGTTTGACACGTGTGTGGATGGACAGACGCAACATGGAGCTAACACTCACCCTGTACTTCTCTTCTACTTTAATGTTGCTCTTACAGTCTGGATGCCACACTGTCGAGCCTATTTGGGGAGGGAAAAAAAGGATTTATTTATTTGCATTTGTTTTTCTTGGTCAACATGTCCCTGCACATATTGTTCATGATTTATATTAAAATTTTGTTGTTCATAAGATGATGAACTGAGATGTATTCAGCGATGACCCAACACCCCCCCTCTCCCGTTTCTAAACGTCTGATATTCATTACATCACCACACACCCACAGGAGGTTAACCAATAATATTAAATCATTTTTAACTTCCCTCTCCCAAAATTTGATATCATAATGTCTGGCCAAATATCACTCGGAAATATACACATTGCAGAAAAAAAATCATTTCGGTTTTCATTCCACTTTTTTTTAATGGCCTCTAAAGCATCAAGCAACTGATAATTTACAAGTGAATACAGATTCATGGTAAAAGTAAAATGCATAGATGGAAGAATTTTAAATACATCTAAGCAGGTTGGAAATTAGGTGCAAGTCCTTTTACATGATCAGCTGTTTTACCCACCTTGCAGGTACATCTCCTCCCCCTCTGTGAACATCTGGTTGCACCGGCTGCATCGTGCACAGCTGGGGTGGTAGTGTTTATCGCCTGCCTGCGGAGTCGAGGAGGCAAAGATCATTGCGGTTCATCAAATACAGAATTTGCAAAAAAAAAAAAAACAACAATCTCTGATCTCAAAGTAATTAATCTTTAATGAAATCTACTGTATAAAGGAAGGAAAAGCAGATGTGCATCTTATCCACTTTCTATTGAGGTGTGTGTGTGTGTGTGTGTGTGTGTGTGTGTGTGTGTGTGTGTGTGTGTGTGTGGTCGCCCTGCAGTGGTGTGGCCAGCTTTATGGTGGACCCAGCCTGGAGGGTTAGGGTAAGTCTCCAGCTCCAGGAAATAAATGTAAGTCTTTGTATTGTTCCCTTATGATTTGGTTTTAGGGTTCAGGTTAGAATAAGATTTAGGTTATGGTAAGGGTTGATTTTTAAAATGTAAAGATATATTTGAATTTTAAAATGAATTTAAAAAACATTTTTTTTTATTTTAGGGTAAGTGTTGTGGTTAGTTGTTACATCAGTGAATTTCCTCTCAAAGACAAGTAAAGAGTGTGTGTTTACTCTGTGAATAGGCCTCTGTCTAGAAATGCACACAGGAACCTAAATATTTATTTATTCATTCAGTAGTTAGTATATATATATATATATATATAT
>JAOUQZ010000051.1:13767400-13778915 GCA_028564935.1 Neosilurus hyrtlii
CAATGTAACCAAATATAAATACATTATTTGCAAAAAAAAAAAAAAAAAGATACTGTATAAATTTGCATATTAATCTGGCTGAGACAAGAGGTGTGTTAGAATTGTAGTACTGTGGGATACAGAAGAAAAAAGTCTTGTGAGCATTTTACTGAACCTTAATCATGTGGGTATGAGTGAGGGTCCCAGTGTGAAGCTTGCAGGACAAAAAAAGTGCAGTGTAATATGATGCAATTACACTCACTCACTCACTCATTTGCCAAAACTCTTAAACCTATTAGGGTTGTGGCAAGGCTGCAACCTAACATACTGGAGGAAGGCAAGGCACACCCGAAACAAACCGAAAGACCATACCAGGCATGCAATTACACCATTCTTAATAACTTCAAGAGTCATGGTAGTTTAAATGAAGCAACTTGATTGTTCAAATTTTAGGAAACTGGAGCAATTAAATTCATTAGAAAAAAAACTCTGGCATATTCATTCATTCATTCATTTTCAGAACCGCTTAATCCTAATTAGGGTCGCAGGGAGGTTGGTGCCCATCTCAGCCGACTCTGGGCGAGGGCGGGGTACACCCTGGACAGCTCGCCAGGCCATCGCAGCCCCCGACATATATAAACACAAAATAATAAGTGTATGAGCAGGAAAGAGAAGAGAACTGTGCACATCTCGGTTTGAGTGAAATTATGAACTTAATTAAAGTAAATGGAGTTGAGGAAGTATCAGAGCCAGAAGTCCAAGACCATGCTCTCAGTACTGGCATCTCCTCATCTGATTTTTTTAGTGTTTCCAGTGGCATGGTGATTCATTCATTCTTTCATTCATTCATTCATTTTTGGGGGAAACTGGAGATCCAATCAATCCCAGATGACAATAATCAAAAGGTAGGGGTAGACCCTGGGAAGATCACCAATGTATTATGGGTGCTTACACAGAGAGACAACCTTTCATGCTCTCATTCACATCTATGGGCTATTTAGAGTGGCCATTTGACCCAAACTGCATGTAATTGGACTGTGGCAGAAACCAGTGAACCCTGAGGAAACTCATATAGGCAATAGGAGAGCATGTAACCTTTACTTAAAAAGACAGCTGTGTTGAAATGGTTCATTAAAAAGAAAATAGAGTCAACTCTGCGTTACACCATTACACCCTATGGTACATGTAACACCACTTCCTCTACTGTACCCCTATGTTCTGTATGTGCCACTATCAAATGATGTACCGTAACTAATACATTGGATGTAACTTTGATCCTGATTATTCACTAAATGCTATAATGATCACAGTGGGATATGCACAATTAATCAGAATGCATGCTGTGAGAATGAATCTCCCATCAGCTAAGCTTCACACTGTAGCAATTTTAGTGGTGGCATTTCCTTGAGAGCAGTACACATCCAGATTTCTTAACAACACTCTGTATTTATTTGTAATAAACCAGTGAAGAGGACAAAATGGTGGCTAAAGGAAACTTTTGGCATGAGAGCATTCTTGGCATGTCATTTTGCATTCAGAGCTCCATCATTATCCCTGTGGAACTAAAACCAGAGTCATCACTACAATGTAGAGCAACAGCATGATGTGCCTGTCCAACTCTATTAGCCCTAACTGCTGACCCTGACTGATGGTTGCCAAGATGCTAGTGTAACAGAACAGTTGGGCAAACTTTTAAACTTCGGCCAAATTAACATTGAGATATTATTAAGTTTATTATTATTATTAGTAGTAGTAGTAGAAGTAGTAGTAGTATTGTTATAATTATTTCTCTGGTTTTCATGCAAACGGTTGTGTGACATGTATATGGACTATAATATGACTGAGTGCTAATTAACTTAATTAACTGAGTGGGATATCTGGGATATGTATTTCCATAAGGACCAGCTTCATGTGTTATTAAATATGCACACTTTACATAGTTGAAAGGTTCATCTAAAATATAAGTTTTTACATTTCTGAAAACTATTACATTGTATGGCAATAAAGCTAATGGATGTACAACAACGTAAAGCCACAGAGCTCCCAATAGATGAACTAAATGTTATCAATACAGCACACATGTAACGAAAATTCCCTCACTAACCCTGACCATGAATAATTAAAGAATAGTGTTAAAAAGGCCATTAGGAGTTTATTATTTTTTTAAGCTTGCAGTAAGCAGGCCATTGCTCCACATTACTCAATATCTTATCCAGCAAATGCTTCATTATCTTTAAGTTGCCCTCATTTATAGCTCTAACTAAAGAACATCCCGTCTCTATGTTTTTGGGATGTTTATAGATAGCTACTCTAGCTGGCAAGTTCAGAAAGATCAAGAGCAAAGTCCACTCATGGCTTGGAAAATCCCAAAGCCTTTAGTTAGTGAACAGCCACAGGGTGACCCTCAGTTATACTTACATTAAAGCAACTTTTGGTACAGCTATAAACATTTGTTACAAATGTATTTGTCACATGTATCCAAGGAAACCTGGTGAAATAATGATATGTTCATGGTGGAAGATTAAAAACAGTTATGATCAGTAATTATATGATGAGCTACATAAAAATGTTTTTACAACAGTTCAATCCTACATTTGAAGTGATAGTGTGTGTGTGTGTGTGTGTGTGTGTGTGTGTGTGTGTGTGTGTGTGTGTGTTTTGTTTGAAAGAAGAACTATGGAATGGGAGAAGGTCTGTCTGTAGCGTCTGTGACAGTGACAGCTGCCAGGAAAATCCACTCAACTATTTTTGTAAAGAATGCTTTAAGTGTATCTAACATCCTTCAGAAGCGGTTTCCTCCATCACCTCCTCCAGCACCAAAAAAACCTCTTGCCATTGCCTGCCAATACTCGGATTAGCCAGCCTTCAACAAATACACCAAAAAATAACTAATCTCCTCTCCTTGCTCTCAGTCACTCTCTATGAGATGATCAGTATTCATGCACTTCGTACACAGTAAGCCTGAATGAGTTCCCACCAATTCAAAGAGCTGAAGTGTTTATTCTGGGATAGATTTTGATGTAGGCGTTTCCTAAAAGCACATGAAAAAGCAACCATGAAAGATTTATAAATTAAGTATCTAAGTAAATATGTTTAGTGTCTATGCATGCACAAATGCACTCTTACCAACAAGTATCATATCCAATGCAAGCATTTTGTAAGTGGGTAGCAAGGTATCGTAGTGGGTAGCACTTCCACCTATCAGCAAGAAGGTTCTGAGTTTGAGTCACATGCCGGGCAAGGGTGTTTCCGTGTGTAGTTTGCATGTTGTCCCCATGTTTGTTTGGGTTTCTTCTGGGTGTTCCGGTTTCCTTCAATAGTCTAAGCTAACTGAATAATATTGATTGCCCCTATGTGGGTCTGGGTTGGTGGGTGTGAGGTTGTGTGTGTCGGCCCTGCAATGGTCTGGCAAGCTGTTCAGAGTGTACTCTGCCTTGGCCCAGAGTCGGATGGAATAGGCTCCAGTCTCCTTGCAACCCTAATAAATTATAAAGAAAGTTTGGAAATTGTGTAAACCCCTGCACTGTTTACAGCTTATGTTTAATTTCTGTCATAAAAATGGCTTGAAATGCTTGTGGGTGGTATAGTGGTGGGTAGCACTGACACCTCACAATTCCAGGGTCTTTGTGCTGATTTTGAGCTTGGGTTACTATGTATGTGGAATTTTAGATGTTCTTCCTATGTCCCTGTGGGTTTCCTTTGGGTTCTCGGGTATTTTCCCCACCTCCAAAAAGTATGCCAGTACTCAGATAGACTATGCTAAACTTTTTCTCATTGCACTGTCATCCCATCCGGGGCGCAATCTCCTGTCTTGCACCGTGTTCCTAGGACCAGCTCGTGGCCCTGAGCAGGATAAAGCACTTGCTGAAGATCAGTAAATGAAAAATTCAAGATCAGTAAATTTAAAAAATTAAAGTCACTAGATTTAAATTATTTGAATTTTGGTGGTGAAAGTGAATTGAATTTGTTGCTAAAGTGTCTTTTTTTTTTTTTACAGTGGAAAGAATAGAACAGCTTAAGATTACATACCAGCTTTGAAAAACAGCTGTGGCAACTTGTTGAAGGAAAAGTGCTATCAAAATAGAACCATTAACATGCTAAGAGTATTACTCCCACCCCATTATTTTTCATCATGCTACATATTAATTGTAATATATTTGGCGAAATATAAATCTTGTAAGATGAATCAATGAAAGAATCTGTCTTAAAATTGGTGAGATCATCCTATGGAAAAGTTGCAGTCATGATATATTGGAAAAATATCTCATAGCATGAAAACCTAGATGAGCGTGACTCTTTGACACTTTCTCGTGAATGTAAATCCACAGCTGCTAAATGGCTGTGATTCCTGACATAGCTGCACAGTCTCATACATGGTGTGTAGAACCCCTCCTTGGCTCCTTGCTCTCTCACAGTGGGATCAGCAAAGCTATTTCCAGCCACAGGGCTTTATTGGCTCCTGGAGACTGTACTGAAAATAGCACAGAGTCTTTGTGACTGACACAGCATTCACAAAACAGAGGGTGGGGGAAAGAATGATGGACATGACAGTAAAGGAGGATGAGGATAAGAGGGAATGGAGGGTGATGGTTAATACACATGCTCATTGGTGCACACAATGCGAGTCTATGCTAACTAATCTGCTGTAGCTAATGGGACAGCAAATAGAAGCACAGTATATTGGCTCAGATTAAGCACAGTCAAGCCATAGGCTGCCAAATTGCAGCTACTGGCAGGCTTATACTGCACACACCCTCCAGCCACGTATTTACAGACACAGTTGCATGTTATGCAAACTTCTGTATCCTTCTTTCCAGGAACAGAGCCATACGTTACAATTACAGATAGCCAAAAATGTTATGCATTAAGCTCTCTGAAGAATCAATAAAGCCATTCTTGGGGACTGCATGGATTTACCAGAAAATGGCATAGGTCCTATATCTTTGAATAATTTACAAGGCAACATAGAGAACTGTGACAATAACCACATCAGAAAATGCACAGATATTGTTATCTAACTGGATTTTATTACAGTATGATTTTTAATTTATTTACAAAATGATTCTTGAGATTTTTCAACCTTATGTTATAATGGTGTAGAATAATGTGATTAGTCTATAGGTGCTGCTTAATTATTATCTTTTTCATATAGTAGCAGCTGTGATAGTAGCACTGGCTTTAATTCAAATCACAGATTTATATCAATGTATTCATTACAATACAATACATTTTTTATAGTAATTATTTTACAAAGTGCTGCATGGTACTAACTTTCGTTGTGGAAATTCTCCAGGATTAAAGGGTACCTATGGTGAATTTGCATTACTCACTCTTTAAAATGATCACATATGACATCAGCAGTTCTGTCAGTCTCAGTCTCAGTCCAGTATCAGTCTTGCTTATCCTACCAGTGACACAGATTAGTTGTTTTGTCCTATTGGCTGGGCTGCATGCAGCAGACACCAGTCTAAGATAATACATTATCAACCAGTGCTGAGCTGTGTCGCCGGGAAAATAATCCAAGCGCAAACATAACATAAGATCACATAAGACCATACTCTGAAAACATTTCCTTTCGAATGCAATTCAAGAGTCTGTGAAGACCACTTCAATCCAACTCCAGGTAGAACTACTTGATACGAAGCCCAAGCTTTTACATCTAAAACCAGATGTTGTTCCTATGGAATTCCTTCATAAAAAGTCAAAGGATGACAACAGAACGAAGCAGAACCATAAAGAAATTATAAAAGGTAACTGCATTGAGTATGCAAGGAGTTTTATCACCTAAAATGTCGCTCGCTGCTTGCCCCTTGCCCTACTTGCCCTGGACAACCCGGCCCAATGAGTTCATGTCACTTCTGGGAAAAAATGGCTGTTCTGCATTGGTTCAGCCTATGCATAGTATAAAAATGCCCAGTTTTGTGTGTTTTATGGACATTTATGTTAAAATATTTTTTGTATTGCTTAAATGTAATACATTACATATTACATTAAGCATAAATTATGCAGTAAGGATAACCAATACCGGTACTCTTTAAATATAGCAACAAATGTTGACAAGTACAGCAAACAAAATTGCTTTGTAGTACAAGAGTAATAAAACAATTTAAGTTGTGGTGTTGTAGAAGAATAGTTAGCTCTGGTTTAGTAATAAAGTAACACTAATTGCTTGTGGATTATTTCCCTATAACACTACACCATGCCACTTTACTTGTAGGCCAGTAACATCAGAATGGCTCCTACTGGAGACAGGGAACATCACCAGATACACAACCTGAGTAAATCTTTTTGCCCTGGCCATAAACATGCAGGGTAAGTCAGGTGATGTGGAGGTGAGGTGTAGCAGCCCAATAAACAAGTCTGAAGCTTGGTACCCCTCCATCAACGCCAGGAAGCAAATGGACCTACCTGGGTTTAGATGTGTCACAAGACAGTAAAATTCAGGTCCTTGGTACTAAAGTGAAGGAAGGCGACTGACTGGTTCCACTTCTCTCTAGGGGATGCCTGACTCATATTTATTACAGAGAAACTCATCATGGAACCCATGCATCATGGAGCAACCATAGCAGTTGGCTGTTTTGCCAAAACCATCCAACACTTTGCTGGAGCAAGGCTGAAGCACCAATATGTTTCTTGTGCCAAGGATGAGGAACAATAGTGCATGTCCTCAGCAGCTGTCTGAAAGCACTGTCACTGTCAATGGCAACAAAACCAGATGCTGAAGGTAATCGCTGAGCCCATCTGTAGCAAAATTAATAAGATCAAACACCGCAGACTACCAAGGTACATAATATATCCACAGCATTTTTGAAAGTGTATAATCTGAATAATATTCATAAGGACAGGAGAACAGGCAATTCACAAAGAAAAGCCCAAGCAGGATTCCTTGGAACAGTACACAACTTGCAAGTCAGGGTAGACCAATGGATGAAACTCAGATTCCTCAAAGACATCATGCAAACAACCTTTAGACCAGATATCCTGGTGTTCTCTGAAAGATTTATACAGGTGGTCATGTAGGAGATTATGGTTTTCTTGGAGGAGTGCATGGAAGAGGCCAGCAATAGGAAAAGGGGAAATATGGTGAATGAGTGCTACAATCAGGGACGGTGTGCACAGTGCATGCCAAGTGAAGTTGGGGGAAGGGGCTTTAAGGGAAAATTACTGTGTAAAACATACATCCTCCTGAGCATCACTGATGCACATAAAAAGAAAAGTAATTGGAAAAGCTTCAGCCAGCAGAAGCAGAGAAAGCTTCAAGGTAGCTGTGGGTCGGGGGGCAAGCCGAGGAGTAATGTCTCTTTTGGGCACAGCCCAGGAACTGATCATTTCTAATCAGGTCACCTGGGCAAGGGTGTCTGAAGCTGAAAGGATGAAACATCTAATGACCTCTGTGTCCAAGAGCATCACCAGACATTTGGAACTGTTATTATTACTACTGATATAAATTACTTTATCAACACTAATGGACACCTAAATTATGGTGCAGGATGAGGAAGTGTCACAGAATGATGAGGAAGATGTACAGACATCTCCTAGTGTGCTTAATTTTTGAATTACTGTTATGAAATTACTGGCCCCAACTTAAAGTATTTCACCTTAAAAAAAACATGTTTTTTGGCAAAAAACAAATTCATATATATTCTGAGATGGGAGCCAGCCTCCCGGGACCCTAATTATGATTAAGTAGTTCAGAAAATGAATGAATGAATGAATGAATGAATATTCTGAGTTACATCTTAGCTTGTTAATGTGGAAGCAGGGTCATGGTCAAGCATCAGCTGGAGAGGAGACCAGTTGGAATGCAAACACATGCACCTCCACACACACTAGCTCCCATGCATGGAGTGTGATCTCTGGCTTGATTGCACAGGTTATTTTTTATGCGGTAAAAAGCTGAGGAAAAATAAAAGTGTGCACAGAGCTCTGATGAAATTCTGCCCCTCTCCTGACTCCTTCTCCACAGAGATAGACACTAACTTCAACAGTTAACAATGCAGTTCACAAAATTTAGGACCATGTAATCGTCTGATAAAAATGAATAATCAGGACTGAATAGTCACTGTAGGTTTATTTAGTTAGCATTGAGTAAATGTCCAAAGTTACCTTCTGCATTAGAAATGCTTATGGATAGTGAATATTTCTGAAAGTAGGCATTTATTTAGCATTAATAGAAGGAGTCTCCAGTGTCAAATCTTTGTAACAGGCTTTCCACCATAAGAAATTCTTCAGGATCAGTTTCTGAGTAGCAAGACAAACTGGACCCTTCTGTCATATTAAGTTCAAGAGAAAGTAAAAGAATAATTGTTATAACATTCTGATTATATATGATAATAGATTAGTAATAAATTGTTAATATCTTATATAACATCCTGATTATTTATGATATGTAATATATGATCATTCTTGTATTTCCTTAAACTTATACTAGTTAACTATGTCAGTACTTGTGCAAATAACAAAACCAATACCAGAATCTCCGGATTTAATTATCAGCACTACAATGTATTCTGGTCACTAACAGAAACAACATGCCAAGCTAAAATTTTCTATTAACAGAAGAGCTTAGTGTGAAGCCCTTAGATGGAAACATGTGCTTATCTTCATTCTAAGCAATGCAAGAAAGAGACTTTAATGATTAACAGTGATATAGAACTACAGAGGAGCACTGCGGTAAGGAATGAATCCCATAGTCTCTGGCTTTAGGACATTTAAAGTGACAAACTTATTTTCTCAGGTTTGTTATGGCTGTGATTGCAAAAACTGTAATGATATTTGTAACTAGAATAAAGTGGCACTACAATTGTCTTTTTAACTCTTTCTGAGGACAGTTTAAATTAAGATTTCTTTAAATAACGTTACTTTTCACATTAAGCACATGCTTGTGGGTGTCATCTGGCAAAATTCAGACCTGAGGCTGAATGAAAAGTTTGAATATTTATGCCTGGAAATCAGAGGTCAGTCATTTATCAACATGTATCTAGATTCTGTAATTTAACAATAAAAATGAATTTAAGTAAACATTAATACATATGGTGACTTGCATTCCTACGATGTTGACAATACTTCTCGTTTATTAAAGCTGTTCATCTATTTTTAAATGTTAAAGAATATCAACTAAGAGAATGTTAATGTAAAACCTCTTACATATTTATACCACTTCAGTTCTACTATGAACAGGGATGTTTTCTGAATGGAGTTTCTCAGACTCGGTGTGTGATGGGCGAAAAACTGAATGACGTAGTAAAAATGAGGACATTGTGCTCTCTCTCTTTCTCCCTTTCTCTCTCTCTCTCTCTCAGAAAGTAATGAGGGAACACTCTTTGTACCTGGCAAATTGCCACTTAGAATAAATCTCAGGCTCTCTTATACAATCCAGGGGATCCGTTGGTCAATCCACGCAAGTGTTGAGAATACGGACGACCATGGAGCCAAGTACTCTTAAAATAAATGAAACAAGTAATAAATCGTGTCATAATTAGCATGCAAATATACATCTTGAAACTATTGGCTGAGACCACTGCTAATTTATTCCCCACTCTGAGTCCACACTACTGTATGACTACTTTCCTGTTCACACATAACTGAGGATGCACAATAAAAAAAAAAAAAAGACCTATTCAAACCTCACAGAGTGCTGACTTTACTACAGGTCATTAATGCACTATACATGTGAGTGATCAGTTATGTTCGGAGTACACGTGCTGCAAGGAAGATTGGTTATTTAAGTATTTAAACCATGGGGGATAAGGTTACAGGTCAACTTCAAAAGCTTCTTTAAGCAGGCTTCTGATTGACAGAACACTAAAGCCAACAATTCAAAGTTACTTCACAACAGAGAGGACAAGGAGAATCTAGTTCTTGGTTTATCCTGCCTATTTCTATTTATCCTTGCATCTCTTTTGATCGATTCATATAATAGCAATTGTAATATACTACATGGGAATATCGCAATCTGATTGGTTTACAATCTCGGGAATAAGTAATATTATTCAGAGTGGATAATGCTTGACTCAGAATAACAGACAATAACAGTTCGGTCATCTGCGATGGCCTAGCAAGCTGTCTAGGGTGTACTCTGCCCTCGCTCAGAGTCAGCTGAGATGAGCACCAGCATCCATGCGACCCAAATTACGATTAAGCGGTTCAGAAAATGAATTAATCAATCAACTTGTCATGGGCACTTAGAGTAGGCAACATCATCATTGTCATGCTTTAAGATCTCATTTTAGTTTGTTTTTCTTGGGTCTGTGTAGCTGCTTCAAGCCTCAAGCTCGCTGAATTGAATAATCCCCTCAGTGTTCCATCTCATGGACTATTTTGCAACTTCCACCCCACTGGCATTACGTAAATGTTAATAATTTAACCTGTTTCTTAAGACAGGTAAGAAAGCGACATGAACAGAGGACAGAACTCATTCCACCAGAAACAGAGATGCGCAGGTGACATGTCCAAGAGCAATCCCAAACTGAACATGTTTCCAATCTAGATTAGATCTTACTGGTTATTTATCAATCCATTCCTGCACTGAAGCAGGTGCATGAACAAAAGGTCCTACCTTTGCAGGTGAAGCACTTAATGTGGAAATGTTTGCTCTGTACACGCAGCACCTCGCCTTTACATGGCTCCCCACATTTGTAACACTGGATGGCCAATTTCTCTGGGGGTCGATGGGCTTCCTGAGGATGGGCCACTGTGAGAAAGAAAAGAGACATTTGTAGTAACAGACCTTAGCAACAGGTAAAAGGAGAAAATGTGAGAAAGTGGACAACCATCCAGCTGCATATGATTTACTATTAAACACATGTACAGCTCAAATGTAGCTAATGGACGGACTTGACTCCACATGACTGACCACAAATGTAGAGTCTAATCACACTGAGATCAAGCCTGCAAATATAATTTTATGGCTGAAATATAAATGTTTAAGCTCTGCGCGTGTGTGAAATATACTACAATGCACAGAAGGGTCATGGCTACCTCAAATGTTAACACAATTGGATAATGTTGTGGCGTTAACTTGACTGATGAGTTGAAGCATGAATATAATACAGTGTAACTTGAAAAAGCCAAATACAGACTTGACAGACTCAACCTGTTAAACAGCATATACTACAGAATAATGCTGGAGTGTTTGGAGTGTTTCTGTACCAGCTCAAACCCACACCATGGGTGATGGCACACTGTGTGTAGGTGTGAATAGTGCATCAGTTAGGATGTGTGTTATTTGTATTGCTTGTTAGATGAAATGCTTTGTATATCAGAAGCACATAGAGATGTTTTGACCTTCTTATCCAAGCCTCCACCCACCCAGTTATTTACTCACTCGACACACTGAGTTACGGTCTCAGCCAGTCATCCCAAATGTCACTTGAAGGTTTTTTTTTTACCTCTTACATAATAGCAGCCAATCAAAATTTATTGTACTTGATTAATTTAAACTCTCAAGAGCATGCATGCACATAGACACACACACACACACACACACACACACACACACACACACACACACACACACACACACACACACACACAC
>JAOUQZ010000051.1:13824385-13841486 GCA_028564935.1 Neosilurus hyrtlii
GCAAGGCCCTTAACCCTCAATTGCTCAGTTGTATAAAAAATGATAATTGTAAGTCGCTCTGGATAAGAGCGTCTGCCGAATGCTGGAATTGTAAATGTGCTAAGCACTTTTCAGCATATGAACTGTTCAATCTACCCTTCTAAAAATCTTAAAAAGTTAACAGTGAGTACAAGTGTTTTTCTCGGCCACTTGCTACCATCCAGTCGCAAGTGTTTATATAACCAAGATTTTCTTTCCCTACTGTGTTTCCAAAATATCTTCTTTTTAAGTCAACCGGAACAATAAATGAAAATCAATCAATCAATCAATCAATTAATTAATTAGACCTACATTTATTGTTTATTTGTAATGCGTCAAGTATTTTCACATAAATATCGTGTACATTCATCAGTCATTTTAACCTAAGGTTTTGACTTCTGTCAGTGGCACTGCTGCCACATGATTGGTTGATTGGATAGTCCCAGGAGCAGTGGTACCAGTGTTTCTATTATTGTTCATCTCAAATATCTGGCTGTGGAGGAAAATATCTCTGTGTGGGCTACAACAGCAGTTTGTACCACTCTTCTGGCCTCTTTCATCAACAAGGCATTTCTACAACTGCAGCTCACTGGATGTGAGTGAATATTCTAGCAGGTTCTGAAATTCTCAAACCTGACCATTTGGTACCAACACCCAAGCCACCATAATCACAGAAATTATATTTTTCCCCATTCTGATGTCTGATGTGAATATTAACTGAACCTCTGAAGTTTAACCTCTGTCTGCATGACTGAATGCACTGTGCTGCTGCCACCTGATTGGCTGATTGGGTAACTTCATGAATGTGTAAATGTGTTGGCGAGTGTTTGTGTGAATGATTAATAGCTGAAAAGCCATCTTTTATAAACTTATCCTAAATATAATGAATTTAAAATATTTCATTTCTAGCAGTATGTAACAGATGCTGTTGTGTTTTTCACATTAACAGATGTTGAGTGTGGTGGAGGGTTTTATGTCAGAACCCTGGTGGATGATCTGGGAAAAGGTAAATGGCTCAAACTGAACACATCATGTTACATATTCGGAGTTTTGGCATTCCGAACCTGAGATCCCCCCCCACCCCACCCCCCCACCCCCCCTTCTCTCTCCCCACTCTCTCTCTGTGTTCCTTCCACAGCGCTGTCTTCATGTGCTCATGTGCGGGAACTGACCCGGACAAAACAAGGCCAATTCACGTTAAAAGAACATGTGTTAAGGGAGGAGAGCTGGACCTTCCAGGACATTTCTGAGGTATTACAGCCCTGCCCAAAGCCTGCAGCTGTGCACAACACAGGCAAAAAAAGCAAAAAGCAGGATACGGCCTCCCAGCTTGGCTCTGAATGCGCTACTAAAGATCTCCCTCACAGCAGACCTGATCATGTTGGTGAAGTTCACAAACAGAGCAGTGATTAAAAAGAGCTCTGTTGGATAAAATCTGAAAGAAAAGTCCTCGGGGCACTAAGTTTGACTTTTTAGCTTCCTTCAGTTGATTTGTGATTTCTTCGTTACGTGCTTTATTTAGATTTTAACAAATGGCAACAAACATGTTGTCATATAATCACGTAGTTACTAATGGAGGGAATCATGTTCACCACATCAAAAAATCTTTTGTGAGCTGCACAGAACTTCCTCCCGGTGGAATTATTTTATTACAATGTTGTGTTGGCTGCCATTCTCATCCACTGCACGTTCTGAAAACACTGATGCTTGTTTTTCTTTAACCTCATGCAATTTTGTGGTGAGTCTAAAGTGTTGTTATTTTTATGGCCATGTGCCATTTGGCAGCTTTTGTGGTGGTTCTGGTATAAAGAGAGGAACAGTCATGCTCGCAGTGTTTTTTCCTTAGTCCCCGAATAAAAGATGTTCGCCACAGAGGTGGTGACCTTTAAGTTCAACCTCATTTGTAATTTAAAGCTGTCTTGGATGACATATGTTTTCAATTATAAAATAAAAGAAAGTGCTGGGAAAATGTGCAAAAACTGTATGTTGTTTAAGCATAAAACAGAAAAAGGAACATCGACCACAGGACTGCTGTTTTAAAGCATCTGCAGTCAAGAGCAACTGAATGACAGTAATGTGAGAGTCGTGCTGTTAACTGGATGCGAGCTGAAATATTGGGCGAAAGGGAAAATCCAGGCTTTATATATTATTTTTCATTTGGTGATTTGTAGTAGGGACAGACTGATATATTGTTTGACTGATATGATCAACTGCTCTTTGGGTTCTATGGACTTTTTAGAAAAGTCATATAAATAAAGCCAAATAATGAAACAATAGTGGCTGCTACAATTGTGTTAAATGCTGTATGAGAGAAACACATTCTTAAACAGCCAGAAATAGTCAAAATTGTCAATGATAATATTTTAATTGTTAATAATTTAATTCACTTCACAGCTGCACAATTCAGTTATAAAACACAAAAGAATTATTAGAGTTAAGCTTTAATTTAATTTCGAGCCTGTTGATACCAGATAACCTTTGCACAAAAAAAAATCCCTATTTTCTTGAACAGATCACATCTCATCAGTGTAGCATACATACCATTCTTTTAAAACGACTGACTCTTTGCAAAACCTCTCCAAATGTATCTTTAAAAATTATTAAAATGTTCACATAAAGAAAATTAATTACTGCCTATTTTGTCTTCAAGATAAAACATTAGATAAAGTTTATTATATAATCAGAATCTGAATACTTTATTGATCCCGGAGGAAATTGTGTGGACACAGCTGCTCCATACCAAGTAAGAATGAGAGAAAGAAAAAAGACTCAGTGAACAAAAATCACAAATATCTATATATATACAATATACATATGGAAATCTACACACACAAATAAATTACTAATATATATATAAACAGATATAGAATGAATCCTGTAAGTGAGTAATATGTACAGTATTATCAATATGATAAACAGTAGAATGTGAATGTAGTGCAAAATGCAAATGTATAACAGTGGATGTTGTTGCTATATGGAGGAGTTGTACAGTTTAATGGCCACATGTAGGAATGATTTCCTGTGTCGTTCAGTGGTACATTTAGGTGGTATCTTCACATTCGCCTTTTCAACACTACCGTCAGAGAGTCCAGCTCCATCCACAGCGTTACTGGCCTTGAGGATAGGTTTGTTCAGTCTGTTTGCATCTGCAAGCCCCAGCATACAACAACATAGAGAATAGGGCCCACAACAGACTCATAGAACGTTCTGACCAGAATGGCAGATGTTAAACGACCTTAATCACCTCAAAAAATAGAGATGACTCTGGGCCTTTTTGTAAAGTGCGGCAGTGTTCTTAACCCAGTCCAGTTTATTGTCAGTATAAACTCAGCTATTTGTACTCCTCTACCAATTCCACATTGACGCCTTGGATGGAAACAGGGGCCGCTGGTGTTTTGGATCTCCTAAAATCCACAATCAGTTCCTTGGTCTTGGTCACATTAAGACGCAGATGATTCTGCTCACACCATGTGACGAGGGAATCCACAGGAGCCCGATATTCTGTCTCATCACCTCCACTGATACATCCAACTACAACAGAGTCATCAGAAAACTTCTGAAGATGGCAGGTCTCTGTGCAGTACATAAACTTTGTTGTGTAGAGGGTGGAGAGCAAAGAGGAGAGAACGGTCCCTTGTGGTGCTCCAGTGTTGCTGACCACCGTGTCCGACACGCAGTGCTGCAGGAGCACATACTGTGGTCGTCTGCTCTCTCTCTCTCTCTCTCTCTCTCTCTCTCTCTCTCTCTCTCTCTCTCTCTCTCTCTCTAACTGCTTAGGAATTACAACCATTTTTTATACAATCCCTCTATTTTCACAGGATCAAAACAACACATAATTATAAATATAAGCATAATTTTTTAATAATTGGATACAAACCCTTTGCGGTCAGTGATCACTAAGTTTGGAACCCGTGTGTTTCACCAAATGTTGAGTTTCCTCCACATGAGATCATTTTCCAGGTCTTTACTGTCATTGCCTTCAGTTGCTGCTTCTTTGTGGGTCTACTTGCCATCAGTAACTTTTGTCTGTGGTAGTGTCTGTCTTGACCAGAACACTCAAAAAAAATTATTTTCCAATTAGGTATTCCTGGATAAAATATATAGATGAATTTAAATTAGCCAATTCAATTCAATTGTCCCAATGTATTGCTTCATTTGCCATGTTATAGTTATTATTAATTAAACAGAACTCTCTGTTTCTATTGTTTCTGTAGGGTGTACAATACACATGCACAAACTAGCTGCTTTGTTTAAAATATAAAGGTTGTTGATTAATGTTAGCACATCCATTTCACAGCAAGAAGGGCCTTGGGTTAAAGCCCCGTTCCCAGCGAGGACATTTTTGTGTGAAGTTCTCTCCATGTGCTTGCATGGGTTTCTTCTGGGTGCTCTGGTTTCCTCCCACAGTCCAAAGACATGCACATCAGGCTAATTGGACATTCTTAATTGCCCCAGGTGGTAATGTGAGTGTCAATGTGTGTGTCTGTGTTGACCAAATTGGTCAACAGCTGATGTATCCATTAGACGAGGTGTTTAATGCGGCAATCATTTCAACACTGCTTTTACGGCAGTAGCACCTGGAAGCCTTTCAGATGGTCCTGCCTCTGGAGTATTGTCAACGTCAGCTGCTGTGAGTGTCACAGGATGAGATCAGATACCGTTCAGCCAAGCAACCAACTGTCTCGCAGCTGGTGTGCCAATACTGTCTCTGGTGGCTTAGCAATGTTACTCAGGCGCCAGTGGGTGACCTTTGCAGTGTGTGAATGACAACAAGTTTGATCCCTTAAAGGGTATGACAAGCTGTTTCGGATGTACCCTGCCACTGCACAGAATCAGCTGAGATAGCATCAGTTTTGAGTATACAGTGATACCAAATATCAACTAACTGACAAAGATGCTGTAGGTAGGGTGAATGTCAAATAATTGGCCAGATTTATTTTTGTTTGTTTGGTATTATTATTATTATTATTATTATTATTACTCTTGGCTGTTGGCACTTCAAGTAAGTCGGAAAGTCTTAAAAAGAAATGATCTCAGGTTTGCCACCTGGTGGCAGTAAAGAGCTGCACTGTCCATATTCATGCAAGCTCTCTCACAAATGTTGATTTTTATTTTAATGTCACAGGAAGACTTGACCCCAACAGCCTGTCTTCTTACTGATATTGCTATTTGATCTGTCTGACAAACAGTGATAAGTCAGTAGAGACCATCCCTTTATTCTCAGTCTGAATCTGAGAGTCTGAAAAGTTCATTATCATAAAGCACTCGCTCATTTATTATGAGCACAAAGCTCTCATTCCAGCACTGGCTCTTTAACACAATGTTTTGTTGGTCAGAGGGTCAAAGCAGAGAACGGGTGACCTTTAGGGGAGCAGGGGTCACTGCAGAACACATGACTTGTTAGGGATTACAGTAAAATCTTAAAATAAGTTCCACCTTATACAAAAGAAAGAAGGGACGGCTGTAAGTCTGAAATATACTGTTACTGTACAATATGGATGAATGTACATACAATATTGATCTGCAGTATTCTCTAGCATTAGAAAGTTGCAGCATTTAAGTTCTAAGTTTCGGTACAACACAGCTCAACATGTTCTGGAGACATCATCACGCCACACAATGAAATTCTTATTCTGCGAGTCCTCCGGCAACATGAGTCATAATTAAATGAACTGGAAAACAACAACAACAAAACCCTTAATACTTTAAACACTGCAGTGTGAAAGAACATATTCAGGTATAAAAATTTAAAATGTAAAAATGAAAAGTGTCGGTACAAATAAATCAATAAATATTGAAGTGCAAGCTCTGCAGGTGTATCGTGGAAGATTAGTGCTTAAAATTCTCAGTTAAGTTCAAAACACTGGACTCTTCAGCAACACCCTTAACTACACATCTCTGTGATTTGCTAATATTTCATTTCCTTTCTAAGCTGGATAAAAACATTACCAAATGAATGTAAAATATATCATTCCATGGCTTAGACATTGTTAGTTCACATTTCCTTATATCTAGTTCTCCCTATAATTACGAGTATGTGTCAGAAATCCTGGCATGGAAAAGTCCATCACAGGTGAGAGAATGGATACATGACTTGAAACAGTTTTGGTGGTCGAGCATTGTTTGGGTGTATTTTTTTCTGGTGGTCCAATTCAGATTTAAACTACTGGGACAAGCTGATTTGATTTGGGCTTGGAAATAATAGCATTCTTGAGCTGCAGTCACATTTAAAATTTCAGGCCAATTGCTGAGCACATGTGGAACACTAACAGATTGAGAAGCAACACTGGAGTATTTAATGCTATTTACAGAAGAGTGCTGTTAGATAATCAACCTACCCAACCTAAATAAACAAAATCGGAAAGAATTTCTGTTGCATACTAAGGAAAATGTGTAGTAAAATTGATGGCAGATTTAAAATGATGTACTTTATACTCATACATACATGTATGTATTCATATAATACTGTTAGTATAAATGGGTGATATAAGCATTTGTACAATAATGAAATAATAAAGCAAAGAATAGTCTAAGACACCACAATGAACGCTGTATTATACTTAATGGATGGATGCAGTGTGCCGTTGCTTATATGTGAATAGATTCTAAGAGAATCTTCCTAGCCCCCTGCCATATGCTCTTACCCTATTTTCCAGCTCAGGTTATTGCAACATGTCACTGTCGGCTCTTCTTTTGATTACATCCATGCTGTATATGTATTCCAAATAATCTGCGAACTGGAGGTGGCACCATATGCCACTCTTCTAGGCCCATGGTACTATTAATAGCATAGCGGCATAGAGACAGCATGGAAAAATGTTTGTGTGTGGATTTTGTCATGCCTTATTGTGGCTGCAATTATAGTCTTAGCCCTATAATGTGGGTGGTGCTCAGTTAGAAAGAGCAAACAGTGTTATTATTCAAAGACAGCTAAATCCTGGTTAAATCTGCTTCATACAGGCCTCTGTGCAAAGTGTAAAAACTGAACAATTCTTAATGTTTAATGATTAATTTGATGATGATTGTAAATTAAAGTTAAATAAGTGCATTTATATCATATAAATATTTTCATAAAAATAGTTTAACAAATGCATTTGAGGATGCTAAAAAAGGAAGTGTTCCGCTGAAGTGTCTTCCACTTGAAGTAGAGGAAAATCATTATATCTGCAAAAATAGCTATTCTATAGAATGTCGTAACCCCTCAGCCAGGACGCCTCAAGTGCATAGAGGACAAAATCCATCCCCCATATGAACAGTTTCAGACAATCAACATTTTATTAGCCACCCTACACACTGGTTTAGGTCATAGGGAGTGGCTATGCAAATTTTAAGAAAGCTATCAAGCATATGAGCCGAGCAATGGCCCGGACAAAATGTATATCTTTAAAGTCACTGTGCCAAGGTCAAAGGTCACATATGCAAAATAGCTACCCCACGCACAGGTGTAGGTCATGGGGAGTGCCTATGCAAAAGTTCAGAAAGCTATCATGCATATTAGCCGAGCAATGGCCCAGACAACTTTATATTTTCAAGGTCACTGTGCCAAGGTCAAAGGTCACATATGCAAAATAGCTACCCCAGGCACAGGTTTAGGTCATAGGGAGTGCCTATGCAAAAGTTCAGAAAGCTATTATGCATATTAGCCGAGCAATGGCCCGGACACACTTTATATGTTCCAGGTCACTGTACCAAGGCCAAAGGTCATAAATGCAAATTAGCTACCCCACGCACAGGTTTGGGTCATAGCAAGTGCCTACGCATAAGTTCAGAAAGCTGGCATGTGCACGAGCCGAGCAATGGCCCGGACAAACTTACTGTCACGCCGCCATTTCTTCTGACAGCATATGAATGATGTAGCCAAGTTGTTTCTCTTCAAATTGATGTATAATTCATTGCACATTGCTTTACCTCGTTATTATCATTTCTAATATTCGTGCTGCTTTTAATGCTTTTCAAATCAATGACTGAAGCTGCAGAACAATATAAAATTATTTGGTACATTTATTTATTATTTCATTATGTTAGTTGTGAAACTTTATCAAATTCTGATGATGCTAAAAATGGTGAATTTTAGTGCAGTGAAGATTATACACCACCACTTTTGTCTTAAAGGGCTCTTAATAAAAATAAGTGAAACATTACACTTCTATGATTTTTGGTGAAAATGTATTAAACAATGCTGTTGTAAGCAACGAGAACCAAAAAAATTATTCTGACAAGTATATAGAGGTAAAAGTATGGCGAATATACAAAAACACTGAAAATACCAATATTTCAGAATTTTTTTTGGACTTTTGCATAGCATTAATGAACTTTAAATCATATGGAATGGTTTAGTGAGTGAAGAAATTAAAAAATATGTTAACACTATGCCTGAAAGGTTAAATGCTGTAAAGGGTGGCCACATTAAATATTGCCTTTTTTCCTCAAAAAAAGACTGTTATTTTTGTTATTACTAAATATAGTTGTTTGTTTACTTATTCTCATCAACATGATCTAAAAATATATGAAATAAATACTTGAATAGTACTTGGTTTCTGATTTATCTTCATTATGTTAAGTGTATAATCATCACTGCATCACTGTTTTGTTATTTCTTCACTCGCAAAACCATTCCATATTGTTTGAAGTTCATTCATTTTATGCAAAATTAAAAAAAAATTGGTGTTGTCACTATTTTTGTTTATTAGCCATACTATTACCTCAATATACTTGTCGGAATTATTTTTTTGGTTCTCGTTGCCTACAATAGCATTGTTCAATACATTTTCACCAAAAAATTATAGAGAAGTAATTTTTTTACTTCTTTTTATTAATAGCCCTTTAGACAAAAGTGGTGGTATGTAATAATCTTCACTGCACACTACTGTAACTTCTGACCATGTGCTTTCCAATTAAATAGAAATTGATTAATTAATTCCATCCAGTGTATGCTTTGCCTCTGAGACAAAGAAACAGCTTTCACTGACTGCACTGTCTCAGCACGCTTTTTTAGTATGTTCATCATTCTTTAATTCTTTAAATAATAAATATTTTGTAGAATTTTCTTATCTATAATAACTGAACATTTTCTGTTTGTCTAATGTGTGTGTCACAGTATAATATCACATAAATAACAGATTAATAGATAAATAATTCACTGGTCACGGTTATTTCTGGACATTCAAATGATGCTCTGCTGTATTTTTTTCAGGGCATTCTTTTCTATTATTGTTGAAAATTTCATTGCGTTATCTTAATTCTAAATACAGTTATGAGGGTTATTCTGGTCACGTAATGATCCTTCATCTGCCAAATGCTGTAAATGTAAATGAATATTGGTGAATTGGGGCGAACTAAATTCAAGAAAAAATACCTTTTTTGGGATGTAATTTTAGTGCAGAGTATATTTATTATTATTTATTATTATAATTATACAATATTATTATCCTATTATTAGGATATTCTGTAGGCATTTATTTCGTAAGCTATTCTCCAACAATTCTCCAGTGTGAACATTCTCAGATATGCACATTGTACAGTGTATTCGCCAGCTGTGTCTGAGTTTTGTTGCCAAGAAGTGGGTCAATACTATAATTCTCAGAATTCTCCAAACCGTCCACAAACAATCCCAACCTATTCTCTGCTGTGTACTGGTTCAAACCCCACAATCACCACTGTTGGGCCCTTGAGCGAGGCCCTTAACCCTCAGTTGCTCAGCTGTATAAAAATGATGATTGTAAGTCGCTCTGGATAAGAGTATCTGCCAAATACTGTAAATGTAAATGTACTGTTCCCCATACATTCAGCATTTTTTGGGTGAATATGGGCGACCCTTCCCCAAAGGTTGGTCAGGGGGTTAGAGACCTTAGAGGATAGTTTGGGGACAGTTTGGAGAATTATTATTATTTTTTGTTTCAGATTTGTCACAGAGCTTATTTTGAACATGTTTAAAATGTATTCCTTGATCATTTTCGGAACCATGGGGAACATCCAGAGAACATGGGGAATACTTGAGAATTAGGATTTCAATGTGCAGTTTGGAGAGATACCTTTACAGAGTGTAAACAGAGTTACAGGCACTGTCTCTTTAAATCCGCGCTTACACAGTGTGCGCATGCGCAGCCGGCGCTAGCCTCAGGCAGCCTGCTAACGCACTTAGCTTCTTCGCTTAGCTTAGCTGTGTTGCTGTGGGAGGCTGATGGATCCCAGGCACGGGGGTGGCGAGGCTGGCTGCGAAAACATTTCTGTTCCTCTGTGTGTTTTTCCTGCCTGGACAAGGACGAGCTGTATTTGTACTGCTGGCTGAGATATTCACGCTGAAACTTCAAGTGAAGTCGAGACGGAGAAAAAAAGCAACGTTCCAACCTTTTATTTATCCAGTTTGTTTAAATCCCTCAGCGTCTGAATGAGCAGTAACCGTTAGAACATCCGTGTTACCGACTGCTTCTGCTGCTCTTCTCTGCTTCCCCGCAGAACAACGCGAAAAAAGATGAGTACTTTATGTTAACCTAGCTTACTTTATTACAGTCAGGGTTTGTGGCGGTTAATATTCAAAAATAAACTTGGGGCAGAACGTTAAACGGTCGCTTAGCTCATGATAAACTAGTCAGTTGTTTATGGTTTAAAAATGGCTGCTGAGAGGCTGAAGAACAGCTGATTTTGTTTAAAGATGCTTTGGGATAGTGTGAGGCCATGTGCCTGACACGGAACAATGTGTGACTTTGAGGATTGCTGCAGTATTGAGGACTTTCCCAGCAGGAGGTAACGCTGGCTAAGGCAGGAAATTCATCCATCCTCTTGACCCACAATGAGGCAAAATCAGGGGGCTAGCAAAGCTGAGCTGGTTTTATTCCAATGACTTTCTTCATTGATATGGATATCCCTGTTTTCCCATCTCTTTTTGTTACACCCGGGCTTTTCTCTCCAGAAATGTGCTGAACGGAACTGGATATGTGTCCTGGTGAAGCCTGACTGCCCCCCCCGCTAATTAAAACATTGTGAAGCGCCTGAAAAAGGGCCTCGTTACAATCCTACAGAAATGGATGGCAGGAAACCGCTGAGGACTGAGCTGTGTTGTCTCAGACAGATCCCTGTGTTCCGCTTTGGGCTGCAGGGCATGGACAGATACCTGGTGCTTTGTGCGATGCTGTGCCTCGTCCTGGCGACAGAAGCGTCTCCGTCGAAAACCTGCGACAAAAACTGTCTGTCTGGAAAATGCGTGAACGGATCGTGTGTGTGTGATCGAGGATGGGTTGGGGATCAGTGTCAGCACTGCCACGGCAGATTCAAGTGAGTACACCTGATGGGCACGAGCTCTGTTTACTTACAGCATCTTAATGTGATAGAGAGAGAGAGAGAGAGAGAGACATCACACAAGAATAGAGGGAACTGATGCGAATCAACTTCATGTCTGAGTGAGTGAGGTGGGAAAACACACTGCGTGGACAATAAAAACAGACCTGTGCTTTAATAATTTGTTGCACTGCCTTTAGCCTTGATTACAGAGCATTACCGCCATGGCATTGTTTCCTCGGTTGGTCAAGTCGAGGCTCAGCAACATTATGTGGCAAATGAAATGAAGTCAGCCTGAATGTAGTAAACGATCGTGTGATCCCATCAGTGGACTTTTCTTCTCTGATGGCATGGATATAAAATTGGGGCTCAAATAGTAAGAGTGGTTTAGGGAGCATGAGGAATCATTTCACTCATGAACTACACCACAGAGTCCTGAACGTCATTGGGATGTGCTGGAGAAGACTTTATGGAGGGGTTCAGTTTTTCCACCATCAAGTCCGAATAAGGGTAAAAAAAAAAATGATGCCAACTCTGGATATAAATAAATGTTGTGATGCTACCTAAGTTTGATGAAACAATATCATGGAGACTACATGCAGTAATCAAGGCTAAAGACATTCCTACAATATATTAGAGAGTAGAATTATTTTTTTGACTGGGCAGTGTATATTATTCTAAGAAAAATATTTTCTTTTTAACAAATTTGCCTTTACAATCTGCAGTTCTGCGATTTCTGAGCACAAAACTAAATTTTGTTGCAGTGATGCTCAAATAAATACTAGCAGGATGAAGGATTAAGTCAAAGGTGAAGTGATACTGTATAGCAAAACCCCCCCACCCCCCCCCACACACACACATCATGGGCTTTAAAGTAATGACTCTTAAAAGCTTTTGTTTTCAATATGCACTTTTGGTTTTGTTTAAACAGTATTATAAAGAATAAAAACAAAAGTGGTTGTTATAATTTAATTTTTAATATACAATATTTGTAATATTATTAATGGATAAATTTATTATAAATATATTTAAAGTTTTGAGCATTTTGAGTCACAGTGCAGTAAATCATACCAGGGATGCGGGAACACTGGGTGAAGGGGGGTACACCGTGAATGGCTCGCCAGACCATTGTAGACCCAACACAAACAACCAGTCGCACTCACATCCACACCTTGGGGCAAACTGGAATAGCCAATTAGCAGAATATGCATGTCTTTGGACTGTGGGGAAAACTGGAGTACCTGGAGGAAATCCACACAAGCACAGGGAAAACATGCAAACTCCACACAGAAAGGTCTGAGACCAGGACTTGAACCCAGGACCGTTCTTGTTGTGAGGCGTATGCGCTAACCACTGCATCACAGTGCTGCCCAAAACACAGTTTAGGTACTATTTTTTAAATTTATGTGGAATAGTTGTGAGGTTGGATCAGTACTGGTTTGGGCATGAAAACAATATTTTGGAGGCAGATTAAGGATACAAATTGTAAAGTTTAATATTTAGTGTTCAACTAACATGGATGCAGAACATTTTCATTTAAAAACCGTTTATTTCTTATGCAGTTATTGCCAAACTGTGATCTTTAACATTGGCTGTGTTAGTTGAGTTGAAGCATTACACCAGTGGAGAATATGTGCATTTATTATTCTGAACAATCACAGTATTCTTGTTTAAGAACATCAGGCAAATATGAGCAACACTGAACAACATTTTGACTACCTGCAGACACACACTGTTTTCACTGTCTACTTAAGAATAACGCTTTTTTTGATGCTTTTGAAATAACTTATAACTTAAACACTGACATGGCTTTGGAACAGATTACATTTACCGTACATATAAACGCATAAAGGAGCGTACACACGGTGATGTGGTAATCAGCGACCATGTCATGTGAATAACATTTGCCGTTTGTTTAGAATGAATGTTGGCGTCAGTATGAAGTGGGCGGGTACGGGGTAAAACTACTCTTGATTTATAATACAACATGAATTAAATGACTACAAGTGAAGAGAAGGGATAATGCTGACTGACAGATGATCCCAGTACTGAGTTCCTGTTCATAAGTTTGTTTCCTCATCACTGTAGTTTCCACCTACTCTAAATTATACGACCACTTTCAAGTCATATAAGTATAATAATCTAAAATGTAATTATTCAAAGTTGCAAGATTTCAGATGTTATTTTAATGCAGTGTATAGCCAGTTATTTGTATTCATAAATATTTCCTATTTTTTTATGGGAACAATCCAGCTGTAAGGCAAGTGTATATATACTGATCAGCCATAACAATAAAACCACCTGCCTATTAAAGCTTAGGTCCTGCTTGTTTATTTTATTTATAATCTTCGCCAAATAAATTACTCACATAAAAACAAAATCTGTCAGGCAGTGTAACCGCAATAGCCAAGGAAGGCCAATTAGTGCAGGCCTGTAATATAAACATAAATCAGTAAGATCATAAAATTATATAAGATGATAAAATCAGTAACAACAGGTCAAAGACAGTGTAAGGTTACATGCTGTGTTTCACTTGGGGGTTTTCAGGGTCGTAGATAGGTTGCAGTAATCTAAAATAGTAATTGTCTACTTTACTTAACAGATTTAAATGGGCTTAGGTTGATACTTGTGTCACTAATTGATCTAACCCATTAAGGCATGAACTAACTTCACAAGACCCAAGCGTGTGGTTTGGTACAGTACCTGGCACCAAGCAGTTTGCAGCAAGTCCATTAATTCCTGTTAGGTGCTAGGATGGGCCTCCATGGTTTGGACTTGTTTGTCCAGAGCATCTCACAGATGGGTAATTTGCATGGTATTTTTCCTCATACTGTTCCTGTTCCATGGCAGGTTGCATTATCCTGCTGAAAGAGGCTACTACCATTCGGGAACATCATTGCCATAAAGAGGTGTACTGGGTCTGCAATAGTGTTTAGATAGCACATAGTCTAATTGTAGACAGTAAGTGTCAAAGTAACAACATTGGGAATTCTAGGACCCAAGATTTCCCAGCAAAACATTGCCCAGAACATCATACTGCTTTCGGTGGCTTTTTGTCACATCCTGTTGCCATCTCTTTCTCTGATAATGATGAACATGCACCCAGCTCTTGAGTGTTTAGCACAAACCTAGTAATTCAATCACATGGTGTTGTGAGAAAGGGATATACCTGTTACTTATACCATATACCTGTTGGCTTACTAGGTTTTACCAGAGCAAAATCTCTGTGACTATCAAGTTTGATTTTTAATTCACATAAATTATAGGCTATAGAAGATTCTAGTAACTATTTAGCACCTCAGCCCAATTTCTCCAAATGTTAGACCAGGTTTCTGCTTAATACTCAAGATATGAAACTTAAATAAAATATGATCCATCTGGCCTGTCCACCTTTTTTCATTGCTCAGTGGTCCAGTTCATGTGCTCATTGTAGGCACTTTCAGTGATGGACAGGGGTTAATCATGTGCACTCTGACTGGTCTACAACTACGCAGTGCCATGTGCACGAATCTGCAATGCACCGTGTGTTCTAAAACCTTTCTTTCATAACCAGCATTAACCTTTCTACAAATTGAGCCCTTCATTGGGATCACAGCACACATTCTAGCCTTCATGTGCATCAGTTTTTGGAGGTACCACTGCATACTGAGAAGACCCCATAAGACCTGTGGTTTTGAAGATGAATAAACCCAATCAAATAGTCATGATAATTTGGCCCATGTTGAAATCACTCAGATTCTTGTGCTTAACCATTTTTTCGGTTTAGAACACATCAACATTGAGAACTGACTGTTTACTGTTTACCTCACGCAGTTAAACATGCCACACACACACACACACTCACATATATAATAATAATGTGTGTGTGTACAGCTGAATCTTGCTGAAACCACACCAGAGTGGTCATGTTGGGTATGGGCTACAAACCGACCTTAACACTGCTTCTCCTGCCTCACTAAGTTTCAAGTGTACACATAAAAAATGTATTATCTTTAATCTTTTTTTTTTTTTTTAGTTTACCTTTGAAATCTGGGAGTTATTTTTTTTGGGTCACCCAGTACAAGAGGATTACCTAGGCAACCAGATCCTGGAATGTCTGTGTGATGACTGTTTCAAAAAGAAAAACAATAACAAAGTTCCTGTGCATGTGTGTATGTGGATGGCTCTATAGACCAACTTTCAGTGACAAGGTGAAGAGCGATGAGGGGATTTCCTCTTGTGCGTATACCGCTTAATTGGTTACAGAGTTTCTAGTTTGGATGCAGTTGGTTCAAAATCTGTAATCGAAACAAATGCATTTGTCATGCTGAAAATCTTTGTATGCAAACATAGCCACTGCTGTCTTGGGTTTTTGCTTTCCGATGTGTCAAAGTCCCTGATGTATTGCTTTCTTGTTGCTTGTATCCTGGCTCATTATTTCCATGAACAGTAGAGCACTGCATACACATAGGTTTGCAGTTGAGACCCAGGATCTTAGCATGTGTTCAGATTTTGAGATAAATATCTACAACACTGTAAAAGGGTGGAACACTTCTTTTTTGCTATTATGAATGTCCCGGATTATTAGGGGGATAGGCTGTCCGGGAACCTCAGAAGTCCCTCCTTCCCTAATGTCTGGGGTCCCTACACTTTCCCGGACATGAACCATAATCGGGGTAATCGCCATTGTTGTGCAGCAGTGCCAGACTTTTACAACACTTATCTGACACTGAATACACAATGTTCTGATATGCTCCTTATCACTTTCATTTGAAATGTGGGTTCCTCACTTTCGTTACTGATGCCACTATCTGTTCATCAGACATTATTTGACGCCCCTCTGCTGCTTCATTTTCGTCCATCCACTTAGACGGGAACGGGCTGAACAGGAGGGAAGTTGGAAAATAATGCCAGACCCAGATGTCAATTTCTGAGCATTTTATCCAGCAATACCAAATAATGTCCAGCGCCTGATTTTTGTACGGGAAATCCAAAGTCCGGCAAATAGGGGTACGTGAAATCAAAGGTGAAGTGTATCATTATTTCAGTGAAGTATACAGCTATTCGGCCAAGGCTAGGTGTGATGTTAGATGAATGAATCTAAAGTCACAGATAAAATCTCATCAGTCAAAAGCTGTGACACTATTAGTGTTGAGCGATGCCTTCTCTAACTGTCTTCTGAGGAGAAGAATCATAAAGAGAAAACTATACACATCTAGGTATATTGTATGTAAAGGAGTTGATGATTTTTACCCAAATGTGTTTGCCAAAAAGGCATGTAAATATGCAGTGAATGTCCAAAATACTATGTTTGTTAAATATTAACTAATATAATTTTCTTTCAGAAAAGGCCCCTATAGCTTCTTTAATCTCCCAGTTAGAGGAGACAACTTTTGTGTAGCTATGTTGTGAAATCGTTCCTTAGAGATTGTATGGCTGATAATACTTGGCTCTCATTGCTGCTGGTCTCCTCAAGGCCAAGCATCTCTCCAAGTTTTGTGGACTTATTGTGTTCCTTGTGTAACATTTTTCAATTTCAGTTTGACCTCTCCCTTGAGTTTTTGACATCATATGACACATATTTAATTAATATATTTATGCCCTGCGATGGCCTGGCCCGCCATCCAGGGTGTACTCTGCCCTCACCCAGAGTCGGCTGAGATGGGCGCCAGCCTCCCTGTGACCTTAATTATTTGTTGGTTCATCATAAGTACCATTACTCATAAACTGCTGGATTATATACTTTGGAAGTTTACAAACTGTTTTAAATGTGCAGGAGCCCAGGTCCACATGTCAGTGCTGTTGCTCACCCTGCAAATCAAAAGGAATA
>JAOUQZ010000051.1:13848246-13862421 GCA_028564935.1 Neosilurus hyrtlii
CACACACACACACACACACACACACACAGACACACACACATATATATATATATATATATATATATATATATATATATTTATATATATTTATATATATATACACACACACACACCAAGTTTAGAAAAGGTTTATAGTACTGTAAAACATTCGTAAATCACTTTTATTTTAAAGTAGATGACTTTGTTTTTCCCCCTCCTTTATGGGAAGCTTCATATTAAAAGAAGTATGAACTGTTTAATAAAAATTAAGTTTTATAAATGTTTCTTCATTTACCAAAGTAAACATCCTTTACTTGTTTGAAGCCCCTTAGCAGTGATAGTTGTTTGGTGCTCCTGGATCTCCGATCTTCTGTGTAGCTTAGGTTGGATGTTCAGCTTCACTGTATGTATTTTTCTTATTTAGTTCACGTACATCTTACACAGTTTAAAATATTGACGAAACTTTTGACAATATATTAAGTTACTGCGGAAACCAATTAACTTTTCGCACCTTATTTTAAATACTAAATAACCTTTATATATTATTATTTTGTTACTTTGTGTGTATGTATATGCATGTGATCTTTATGTCGGAGGTGTCAAATAATCATCTGTGCATCTGTCTGCTGTCTAGCAACTAAAGTAAAGCTGACTGGTATTTGGTCTAAGCTCAGCCTGTCATCTCAATCACTGTGCTATATTTAGGCTGATCTTTACTGAGATCAGTTACTGCCATCAGGTGTACACTTATTGAGACACTTAAAGTGAAATGAAAGGCAAGCCTTCCAGACTGTCCTGTTACACATCAACACATTGATTGTCAGGTGGTTTTCACTTACATTTGACAGCCTATAGTTGCGAGAATAGTGTGTGTGTGTGTGTGTGTGTGTGTGTGTGTATATGTATATGTATATATGTGTGTGTGTGTATATTTATATATATATATATATATATATATATATATGAATTTATGTCCCCAAGAACTCTGTTACATCAGTTCTGTTAAAATCCTGTACACTTTCATAAGATTGACCCGTATATACAATGAACATGACTGAATGTGGATTTAAAGGTGCGCAGTCACTAGTGAATAGCCTATGGGTTTTATCTTCCATTTTCAGTTCATATCGCCTGAATACACAGGTTGATTATTAAAACAACTCCAGAAAGACAAAAGGGGAAGTTTACTAAGATCATCACACTCAGTGCAGGAGTCATTCAACAGTCATGTACATGAGTAAGCAAATGGTTTCAGAAAAAGATTGTGGTGGTTTTCATTTAGTTTCCTAGATATTACTGTATTCCATATTTATTTACTATTCCTGGAAAATGAAAGGGCCCCTTTAAGCTTGCAGCCTCTTGGAGAAGCTAAACTGCCGACCTAAACTGGTCAAGGTTGCTACATTTTGTTTTTGAAAAATACTTTTTCCTCAAAATTTGGCACACAAGATTTTTTTTTTTATATCAGGAGAGCAGCAGTGAAGCGTGATGGCTGATCAGCAGAATGTCATCTCTTGTATGTAATGTTAACAAGATGCTTTTTCTCAAGATTGATGGCGTTGTTATGGAACAGGCCTTGGCCCAGACGTCTTAAGAGCCGAGAGCTTAGTCAGACTCTGATTCATTGCCTTAAGGACCTTGCCTCTCACTCACTTCCCAGATGCAGAGGACATTAAAAGTCACATAACAGGCTTATAACCCCATAGACATCGAGCTGTACTACAGATCTCACCACATTTTGCATTGAGGTGTGTCAAGGCAGACTGTGTGCTGGGACTAATGGTCTCTATTCATGGTTTTTATAAAAATCATTGTTGATCAAAAAAATCATGGGGATTTTATTTGTTTTCATTTAATTTAAGGAGGAAAAAGTGCTACTTGTGCCATTGAATAAATTTCCAGAATTAAATTATAAACCATACGTCAGTCAATCAGTCACTATGCTTGCATGCTAGCATATCACTGGGGAGAAGAATTGCTGCAGTAACTGGGAGTGAGAAGATTCCCCAAAACTTTAAGGTCTGACGTAAGGGGCGGCGATGGTCAGAGTAAAATGTTAGTGTGCTGAATCTGGTGAATATGAGTACAGTACTATACTCGCAGACATGTCTGGCAGGCAGCTTTTCATACTGATTCAGTCCAGATTAAAGAAATCATCATAGAATAGAATTTTGGTAGAAATCAAAAGCATATACTGGGCTTACAGTAGAATAAGGACGGCAAAATGCCTCAGACATGTCGCCTTTGAATTTTGTTGCATTCTTCTACCCAGCGTTTGCTTCTTTCCAAGCTGCATGTCAATGGATCGCAAAAACGCTGACATAAACTTCAGTTCCTCTACTTTCATAGTGTTGGGTGTTTTAGTTACTTGAAAATGGAAACCTAAAGCATATGTTTAGGTAATATTTATGATTGCAGTTTTGGAAATGTATTGACTGAAGACACCACTGAACCTAGATTGTAATAAATTTGAATCTTGCACATGCATGGTCATAACTAATATAAATATTTAGGCAGAGAGTTCAAAAATGGAGCTTCCGTCAAACATCTCTTTTGATAGGTGTCCGAGGCTGGTGTTATAAAAGTGTGGCTGCTTTATTGGCTGAGTCAACTTCGGCCCTGGAGGAAATATAAATAAATAAATAAACCAGACTCATTTGTGCTATCCCAACAATGGTTTGGAGAGAAAGAAGGAAACACCGGGTAATAGTTTTCACTAGCTGATCACCTGTCGTCTTAGTTTAAATATCTATTTAACCAGTTCATGTTCCATGTTTGGTGGTGTTTTGCTTGCTAAAAGTTTGTCTTCCTACATTAGATTTCTAGTTAGATTTTATTAAAAAAATGGTTTTACCTGTGCGAGTCTTATTGCTGCCCATTGTTATCAAAATCAACGATATATAACAGCCAATCACCATCACATCGGCAACACAGCAGCCATATTATTATAATTTTTTTATTTTTTATTTTCTGTGGCAGGGACATGGGCCGTACTACACCCATTGACTGAGGCAAAACTTGCAGAACGTCACCTCAGAGTAAAACACACCAGGAGAGAATGATGACTGACTAGACTTAAATAATATCCTTCTATTGCGGAGAGGACACCACAGCTCATAGCCAAAACCTTTTCCAAAGACTGTCCCTGTAGCATATGCTAACACTTTTAGCTTAGATTGCCTATACACAAGATTTGTCCTCTACATTAAAGTTTTGTGGATAGTCATGGACACATAGCTATAGGAGCTAACAATAAGAAACAAGATCTTTGAGGCACTGTGCTTGTAGCCTCCCACTACGAATCCACACTGCATGGGATATGACCATTCAGCCTACTGTCTTAACGTCCTTCCAGAGGCCATTAGTGGCATGCATGAGTGCTAGCATTTGTTGTAGCACTGGCTTCAGATTAAGTCTTGATGCATCTTATCTGATCTCATCTGTTGATGGCTTCAAAGTTTTGCTGGACTAGATACAGATACATCTGCAGTGAAAGTACCTCATAAAACATTCATGGAGCCACGGTGAATAATTGAGCCACTGACCCTCCTAGAGTTCACCTCATCGTTACCATTCATGTAGCTGCTGTCTGTCTATAGCATTCAGAGGGAGCCAATGTCTTTGAGTGCTCTTTCATGACTGAGCCAGAATGATGGATTTTTGCCTTTGTGCAGGCAAGAGGAAGTGGAAAGCCTTGATTATGGTCTTCATGGTCTTTCACTGCCCTTAAAGATTGCTCTGTGCCTGATTATAGACATCAAGAATATAGGGCAAAGAGAGCTGCGTTTTCTATCAGGGACTTAGTACTGGCTTGTGTGTGGTTTTTTCTTTTCTTTTTTTTTCTTGAACTTATTTAGATTAGATTGAGCAGGATTTTATCCTAATTTATTATATTGTCTATTTCCAAGTCATATAGTGCAGTTGGTTCATGTAATATGAGATGACAAATGGGCTCAGGCTACTGGTGGTTATAATTTAAGTTTTTTCCTTTCATTAAGCATTCAGAGAAAGAAACTCTATTTACTTATGATACAAAATACAACACCTGGTTAAAATTATGGAACCAGCTACTGTTAGAGGATTTTAAAACTTCTATTTCAAGCTGGGTTTGTGAAACATGCCTCAAACAAATTAACAATAAATTATTTTAGTTAAGTGCAACCCAGGAGTGGGCAGTGGTGGCTTATTGGTTAAAGCTCTGGGTTACTGAACAGAAGGTCAGTCTCTCAAACCCTAATATCACCATCTGTTATTGTTGGGCCCTTGAGCGAGGCCCTTAACCCTCAACAGCTCAGTGTATAAATAAGATGAGAAATGTAAGTCGTAATGTAAAATTATGTAAAATTTATTTTAAAATTTAAATTAATTACAAAATTACTGTATGTAACAGGACAGTCTGTAAGGCTTGATGTAAAATGTAAGTGTCTGCCAAATGCTTTAAATGTAAATGAGTGTTCGTGTTAGCATTGTAAGAAATTGGCTGAATGAAATGAGATTTACATTTACTGTAAAAAAAATAAAAAATAAAAACTGAAACCAGCACTAACACTTTTACAGAAGAAAACAAGTTTACAGTCGGTTAAAGAGAAACAGTCATGGAGTTTGGCTGACTGAATGATGTTTAATGATGAATCATGAAAATGCATTTTACAAGGAGATGAAGCTGGAACCTGTCTGGTAAAATTCTAATAAACCATATAAAGATGACTGCCTGAACGAAACAAACAAATTTCTACAAAAAGTAAAGATAAAGACTGACCTGTCGGGTAAGGACTGGAAAAGGGCAATCATTGCCTCAACAGTGTAAATATGAAATTTTGGACACTTCGTCACCAAATCTATTTTCTATCTGTGAAATTAATCATTTTTTTCAGGATTATTCTGATTTTTTCCACTGAGCAAAGAGTGTTAAAGCTCTTCAAAAGATACAAATGTCTATCTGATTGAAAATGTATGGTGGAGGTATTAAAAATTGATTCTTTTCAAATTTGATTTCCAATTTTTTTTTTTTTGCTCCCTCAAAATTTAGTTCTGAAATTTGTTTCACTTATTTCTTTCTTTCTTTCTTTGTTTCTTTGTTTGTTTGTTTCTTTCTTTATATTGTAGTTGTTTGAGGTATGTTTCACAAATCCAAAAAGTTTAGCTAGTAACCAAAAAATTATTTTGTGTTAAACCTGCGATTTGGTAATTTTGCTACTAAGTGAAAACAAAACAAAAAATTATCTAAGAGTGGTAACGGCATCATTTTTACCAGGGGTTGTGTGTATTTAAATTTGGTATATTGCATTGAAATTATGCTTCATGGTACAACTCACTTCTGTACTTGGACTATAGTTCATGCTGCTCACTTTAAATCTAAAACATAAGTAAACATAAAATCCAGCACGTTAGGCAAATTAGTGAGGAGAATATATAAGGGCAAAATGTCAAATATTTCTATTGAAGTTTGTTTTGTGGCCTATAAAATATAAGTTTGGGGCAGTGGTGGTAGGATGCTGGCTCACTGATACGAAGGTCAGGGGTTCAAGCCTCACTATCTCCAAGTTGTCACTGCTGTCCCCCAGTGCAGCTAACTGGGTTATCAAAGGCCATCCATGTTTCTCACTGTCTGTGGTGAGCGGCATTTAAAAGAACCAATGCTGTCGTTCATAAAGAGTAGGACATTGAGTTGTCACCAGCGTGTTTCTGCCCTGCGATGGCATGGCGAACTGTCCAGGGTGTATTCTACCCTCGCCCAGAGTCGGCTGAGATGGGCGCCAGCCTCCCCACAACCCATTGTTCAGAAAATGAACGATGATGAAAATATCAGTTCTACCTTCAGGATAGTTTCCTTTTTGCCCATATATATGCTGCTGCTGCTGGTCAGGATACAGTAGAATCTCTGATGTTTCTGCACCTGTTGAATGTGGAGATGTGAATATTTTACGGTGGTCTTCGCTGGAAAGATGGTTTAATTCACAGATGACACCTTCCAAATATTTTGTCCACGAGTCAACAATAAAAGTGCAGACAAAAAGGGCTTTTCACAGATGCCTGGGAAAAAAAAATTCTTTTCAGATGTGCTGTGAGGACTGCATGGCTGCTGAGAAGAATGAAACATGTTTGTGTTAGAGCGTGTCTCGAGAATATTGCAGGCATTGTTTATAAAGATTGGCTCTCTCGAGCTGACATCAACAGACAAAGGCCCTCTTTAGGCAAACAATGCAACATGCTGCCGTTCAGCACCGCAGCCCATGGCACACACAGCTTGAATTTCATGGTGACGCAACCCAGACCCGAGTTCTGTCGCTCCACAGGGCGACTGTCTCTCATTGGTGTGGCACAGGGAGGTGTGAACCGATTGGCTCTGCTGCTTGGTGAATCATCCTAGAAGTGCTCCCACACAAACTTGAGTCCATCTGGTCATGAATAACTGCAGAAACCAGTGCTTTGCTTACAAAGACAAGCCTGTGTAGCTATTCTGAAGTATAGTTACATTCAGAATGCTATATATAACACTAAGAAAGCATGGCCTGCGTAGGCCTTCTGTGTACTTCCTCTGTGAAAGTTTTCCTGCTGATTATGAACTGGAATTTTGTCTTTCAGGCTGACTGACCCATCAGGCTACCTGACAGATGGCCCCATCAACTACAAATATAAAACCAAGTGCACCTGGCTGATTGAGGGCTAGTAAGTGTCCTTCTCTGAATCTGCCTCATGCTTCACCTACTGTTTACTGCAGGCACTGTCTGCAACCTCAACCGTTATTTAGAGTTGCTACAGTAGTGCACATGAGCTGTTATTATCCTCACTATGTTATCTGAAAAGGCGTGGAGAGCCACATTCTGACTCACAGACACAAGTGTGCTGTAATCCAGGCCTACAGATTAGTCAGTTAGAAAGAAGGATGAAAAAAATTAAGTTGCTGCTTTTGTTCTGCAGCCCGAACGCTGTCCTGAGGTTACGTTTTAACCACTTTGCGACTGAATGTAGCTGGGACCACATGTACGTCTATGATGGAGATTCCATTTACGCGCCCTTAGTAGCTGTGTTCAGGTGAGTAGTGTCCTTCCCTCATCTCCCACCTCGCCCCACTACTCTTTCTTCACAGCTGACTCAGTGGTTTAAGCTCTATGTCTCTCTCTCTCTCTCTCTCTCTCTCTCTCTCTCTCTCTTTCTCTCTCTCTCTCTCCTTTTTTATTATTATTTTTTTTAACTGTATTATAAAATGAAACATGTCAGCTCAGCTGAATATTTAATTGTTCCTGGTTTACAGTGGTCTCATTGTACCAGAGGTTCCGGGGAATGAGACTGTCCCTGAAGTGGAGACCAACTCTGGATATGCACTCCTGCACTTTTTCAGTGACGCAGCCTACAATCTGACTGGATTTGAGATCTTTTACTCGTGAGTAATAGCAAGGTTGCCTAATACCTCTCATGGCTTAAACAACCTTCAATTATAAGGTAACACAGGTATGTGCACATCTGTAATGATTAAAAGCTTTTTTTAAATGCCGGAGACATTTTTGGAGAATCGGAAGTCGCACACCCTCCTTCCCCCCTTTTTATCTCATAATGTAGTCGAATCTAATTCCAACCCGTCAAGTATTGCCTTCCCTATCACACGACCACCACTAACCAGAGAGGGGCGTAAGCATGCACATGCCCCCTCCATGACAGGCATTGCTGCCACCCATCTCTTTTCAACCTGCTGCGCATGCGTATTTGGGGGTGGCCTAACACCTCCCGTGAGAGCGTGGCCAGTTAGCCCCCATGGACTCCTTGGTACCAATGGCTGTGGCATCAATCCAGATTTCGAACTTGGGATTTCTGGGTTGATAGTCACTCACCTCGTTGATGCGCCACTTAGGAGCCTGAAACAAAAGGTCTTAACAACCACTGAAAGGAAGTCAGAATACAGAAAGTCAGCACACTCGAAAGAAGAAAGACTATGTAACTCAGTATGAATGATTGGTGTTGAAATTAGTCCAGTAAAAATAATGAAGATGAAATGCTATGAGTTATTTTTCTATTTGTTATCAGTAACCATTCTAGCACTCCAATCTAAATATTATAACAATTTTCAGACCTTTATTTTTTATTTCACACACTGGTGGAGAACCAAATTCTGATTCCTAATCCAAGAAATTCCAATGTTCAGGAAGCTGCTTCCCTACCTCCCCATAAAATGCTGATTTTGAGTTGATGAGCTGCATGGCCTGTTTGGCTTCCCCCTCTCATTAATGGCCTTTCCTTTTTTTGTACCTGCTCTGATTGGCAGCCTGAAAGATTTTTTTGGATTTGTGAAATGTACCTCAAACAGCTACAATATCTCGGATGTGAATAGATACTGTTGTGCATTTTAGTGGGTGAGCTAATGGCAAGCCGTAACGCAATAGTGTGGAAATAAAATTGGCAGAAACTGTATTTACAGCCAGCTCAAACAGCACTAATCTTTTTATTTGACCGTCTGGCATTGTCTAACTTGGCTGTTCAATGCTGTAACAGCATTTATGCGTCAAAAAGGTGAGAAAAGCATAGTACATCCCCTTTAATTAAATGTTTTTGAATACTACTAAAGTATTCTTGTAGAGGTGGCCTCTGTTCCAAGAGCTGGATTTGCTTTCTGTAATCATTCAGTCTTCTCTATGCACATCAGTCGCATTCATTATTTTAATAACCAGAGGCTTATCCACATTATTTCATCATGTTTTATCTCTGTAGCCCACACACTACCTGGCAAATTTATTTTTCAATGTCCTCTTTCTCTCCCTGCTGAAAGGATAAACTCTTGCCCGAATAACTGCTCAGGCCACGGCAAGTGCACCACCTCAAACTCCATAGCAAGCAGAGTATACTGTGAGTGTGAAAAATACTGGAAAGGGAAAGCCTGTGACATTCCTTACTGCAGAAACAACTGTGGCAGCCCAGACCATGGCTACTGCGACCTCACTGGGGAAAAGCTGTGTGTATGCAACGACAGCTGGCAAGGTACTGCAGTCCATTTTGTCCCTCTTTTCTCCTCTCACTGCAATTTTGTAAATAATCATGTGCACTGTCTCCCTCTGCTGTTGAGGAAGTGCCAGTGGCTGCTTCATGGTCCTGCACACTGCAGCAATCTTTACTATCCTGTAATGGCAACACTCAGTCTCATGGGCAATAAATAGCAATGCCCCAGTCATTCTGCAGGTTTGACATCACACAGCCCATGTGGGCCAGTGCAAAGGGCCCATGAGACTCAGTGCTGAGGGGTCAAGGGGCCAGTACAGAGAATATGTGTCAGTCTTTATGTAGCCCTTTCAATTAGATATGGAAAACACTGAATGAGGGACAGAATTAGGAGCACATAGTGTCCTTACCCTGGGATTATAAAGATGTGATTGTAATTACACCAGGAGATTTAGCCTTCTCTCATGCTTTGTCCTGCTGTATTTCTTTCAGGTCCGGATTGCTCCCTCTCTGTGCCTTCTACTGAGTCATACTGGGTCATGCCTACAGTGAAGCCTTTTGGTACATCACTAGGCAGGGCATCTCATAAGGCTGTGGTCCAGGAGAAGGTGATGTGGGTTGTTGGTGGCTACACGTTTAACTATACCAACTTCCAGATGATTCTGAAGTGAGTAACTGATGAATAAACTGACTTGTACTGGTTGTTGTGAAGTAGAAAGCTCTTACACTGAATATCTTTGTTCCTTTTTTTTTTTTATTGACTTTCTGCAGTTATAATCTGTATAGTGGAACCTGGAACACGGTGGCTAGCAGTAGTGGTCCTGTTTCGAGATATGGCCATTCACTAGCACTCTATCAGGTAATTATTTGTATATTTCTCAGTGAATGTTATCATTCTGTGTGTGTGTGTGTGTGTGTTGAGAAATAGTGAGGCATGGTGAAACTGCATCCAGGTGCTTTTAAGATATAAAAAAAGCCCTCACACCAGGGCTGGTCAAAAGTGTTGGTTTTTATTCTGTAGCCCTTCAGGCAAGTGGAAGCCCCAGTGTTCCTGCCCTTTCACACGTCATGCTTGCTTGGAGGCCCAGTTAACTAAAAACAAAAGCTAATTTCATGCATGATTAGAGACTGTGTTTAATGGGAGAGTACTTGAATTTGGGCAATTTAATGTAGACCGTAATTTTTTTTTTTATCCCGGTCTTAATACATCTCAGCCAGTAAAGCATCTTGTTTATTTTTGTGACAAAGTGGAATAAAGTCTTTAGCTTACAATTCACCTGTGAGGTGTGGATATTTGAGTCTGGCTAGTGTCTTCACTTTTACTCGGAAGTGTTTAAATGTGGTTTATAATGCTTTAACGTGTCCACAGCAACAACATTTTTAATTAACTGAATTCAGGAAATGAAATAAAAAAATGAATGAATGTTTTCCTATAAAGGCCAAATTGAAAGATGTGCACCAAATGTAAGGGGGTTTGATCTCACTTGGGAGGGCAGTGTTACAAGGGTCACCATACATGTGCAATCTGCAAAACCTAGGGAAGTCCATATAGGTACTTTGCTTTGCTGTGTGTTAACTAAAGCATGGTTTGATGTGTTCAGCACTTGTGCAAAGATCAGGCGACTGATTTCCTTTAAACCTAATGGTCACTGGTAAGCAGGAGCTAATCCCAGCTGACTTTGGGTAAGAGGCGGGATGCACCCTGAACAGGTTTCCAATCTTCTGGTGGGGTTTCAGTTCGAGGTCATTTTCTGTGATCCTTCGCGGCGGCCGCCATCTTGTGTCTTATAAACAAAGCAATATCATTTTTACAGTGACCAGTTTATTGCATGAATGATGACCTTGACTCTAAACCGGACGAATGAAACCTATAAAGTACCCTACGTAAGCTCATTGGATGCCGTCTGTAGAGCCCGGTAGCTGCAGAAATGAAAGGAAATAAACAACAAAGATCCGTATGAAACGAAAAGTGATGAGTGGTCCACAGATGGCTACCCAAATATGTCCTACCCGGACATAGTAAATTATTACATGAACAGGGCTAACACAGAAACTCAATTATTCACACACACCCACACACACATTTTTAATTGTGGACAGTTTAGAATAGCCAATTAGCCGAATGTGCATGTCTATTAGTGGTTGGATGAAACCGAAATATTCGAAGGAAATCCGAGCAAATATGGGGAGCAAATGCAAACTGCACACAGAAAGGTTTTTTTCAGCTGCAAGGCTGAACTCTGGAACAAATCACGGAACTGTGGCTGTATTATAAAATCAGTTCCACTCCAAGCACGTCCTCTGTTTTCACTTTTCTCTCCCACTTTACCTTGAAGCAAAAATTTTAATTTATGTATTATGAGTGTCTGTGTACTTTAGCCAGAGTGAGCCTCTGAGGCTGTTGCCATCACAATAGTATTTAGTTCAATTTTTGCCAGATAGGGCAATTTTACCATTCAGTGAATTACTCCAGTTGTAAATTTAGCACCAATTTAGAAAAAAATGTGCACATCTGTATATTTTTTTACTGATGTTGATAAATAGACAATTTACTTCATCTGCTCTGTGATGGCCTGGCGAGCTGTCCGGGGTGTACTCTGCCCTCGCCTGGAGTAGGCTGAGATGGACACCAGCCTCCCCGCGACCCTAATTAGGAATAAGCGGTTCAGAAAATAACGACTTCATCTGCTTTTCTTTTTAGGGGTATAATGTATCTGCTTACCTTAGAGACCAAATTATTTTTCTCTGTAAAACTAGAAAGGAATCATAAGCTCTTCCCACTGTTAGGAAAGAGGGTTATTTATTTATTTATTTATTTATTTATTAAAATTTTTATTTCAGCTCTTTAGTCCTTGCAAGTTATGATTATACATTTTAAACTCCCCTGGTCAGAGATGATCAGTTAATATTGTATTGTATTGCAGCTTTTAGAATCATGTATTATAGTTCTTTTTCTCTGTACTGTCTTTGTCTCGTCACTGCAGGATAAACTCTACATGTTCGGAGGAAAGTTGGAGATGGGCTCGGGCAATGTAACAGATGAATTATGGGTATTTAATATGCAGAGTAAGTCATGGGCCCAGCAATCTCCAAGCACGCCAGCTCATGGTCAGGTTTACGCCGTGGAGGGTCATTCTGCACACATAGCTGAACTGGACACAGGAGACGTGGTAATGGTGGTCATCTTCGGCTACTCCTCCATCTACAGCTACATCAGCAATGTGCAGGAATACAACATCAGTGAGTTTGTGATGACTTGGTATTAACACTCTTCTAAGGTCATATTTAATTTCCATTGAGAGGCTGGAAAATCAGTCACTCCAGGAGTTTGCGATGTCACAATCACTCAGTTGTGTAAATTTTACAAATTATTGTACTATACTGTTAGATATTTACTGTTAGAACAATAATAGTATTTCCCCAAACAAAAGTTGAGCTATATGTCACAGGCAGCATTGAATGTCACGGGGGGGCCCGCATGTGCATGCTTACGCCCCTCCCTGGTCGGTGGTGGTCGTGTAATAGGGAAGGCAAAAATTTGATCGGTGGGAATTGGATACGACTAAATTAGGGGAGAAAAAAATGGGGGGGGGTCCAAAAAAAACATTTAAACCTAAAGAGCACCCAAAATCCTGGAGAGAATGGAATATGTAAAGAAACATTATCAGTTATTTTAGGTACAAGTGCAGTTACATCACAGGAACAGTAGATGGTAGTGTAGCTCCATGGACACACTTAATACACAGCCGTGTAATTTTGTAGATGTCTTGGTGTACTGAAAGCAGGAATATAGTAGTCCTTAAAAAATACTATAAAGTTGCAGTGGCACTTTCATAGCAGTGATTAGGAAAGTACTGTTTGGTATCTTTATTTCAGAGACTGTACTGTTTATCCATGGTGATCAGTGGTTTCTATTTGACACTTATGTTTTAAGTCTTAGTCAATTTTCTTTTAGTTTGAGTATTAATTTTTAGTTTAATGATTTTATACGTGAAATAGCTGTCAATATCTGCTGGATGAAATCTAAACGTGTGAATATATAGTATTTATGAGGAGAAAAGTAGACATAAATGTCTTTGCTAGACTGTAGAGGGTATTCAGTCTGAATGGGGAGTTTTTTTTAGTTATGTTTTTTTTTAATTATTTTTATTTATAAAATTTTATCTATCTATCTATTCAGTCAGTCATTTAGTCATTTATTTAAATAGTCGTAGGTAACACATTCATATACTGTTTTCCCCACATCAGACTGAAAAAGGTCTATTCATTTATCTAGCCTGAACTAGTCAATTAAATAAGCTTTAAAAAATTACTCTTGCTTCCATTTAGTCACGCGTGCAGGAATGTTATGGAGCTGGACTGATAGGAATTGTTTTTGGATACCCCTTATATCAGATATCATTGATGGCAGGTGTTTTGCCATTTGTTAATGAAATATTTATTGGGTTTTTAAAGATAATTCCTTTTGTTTATGATTAATCTACCCTGTAAGACTTCAGCATGTTTTACTGAGTTATTTACCTCCTGAATAATGACATGAACAAACTCATACACTGTAACCTAGAATCCAAGAACACACCTATTTTTTATGGACTTGAGTGGTTTTTTTTCAGCTTTGTTTTCACACAAAAACTCTTATTGTGCATTATGGTTTGTTCTGTCTAACCACAGAAACAAACACATGGCTGGTTCCTGAGACGAGAGGAGCCACAGTTCAGGGGGGCTACGGCCACAGCAGTGTGTATGATGCTAGCAGCAAGTGTGTCTATGTCCACGGTGGCTACAAGTCTCTGCCTGCTAATAAGTACAGTCTTGTAGATGACTTGTACCGTTATGAGGTGCACTCTCGCATCTGGTGAGTGTTTGTTTACACGCACAATCCTAAATGTACATTTCTTCTAATAACTAACTTTATTTTTGTATTATTATTATTGTTATTATAATTATTATTATTATTATTGTTATAATAGTAATAGTAATAATAATAGTAGTAGTAGTAGTAAAAATAGTAAAATTATTATTACTATTACTACTACTGTTATTATTATTATTATTATTACTATTACTACTACTACTACTACTACTATTATTAGTAATATTAAGAATAGTAGTAGTAGTAGTGATAGCATTAATAGTAATAGTAGTAGTAATTAATTATATTATTACTACTACTAATAATAAATATTATTAGTAGTAGTAATAATAATAATAGTAATAATAGTAGTAGTAGTAATAATAATAATAATAGTAATAGTAATATTATTATTA
>JAOUQZ010000051.1:13879056-13891769 GCA_028564935.1 Neosilurus hyrtlii
TCTCTCTCTCTCTCTCTCTCTCTCTCTCTCTCTCTCTCTCTCTCTCTCTCTCTCTCTCCCCCTCTCTCTCTCTCTCTTTCTCTCCCCCTCTCTCTCTCTCTCTAGCCTGTAAGTGTAATGGCCATGCCAATGTGTGCCAAGTGCTGACAGGGAAGTGTTTCTGCACCACCAAAGGAATTAAAGGAGACCAGTGTAACCTGTGAGTATTGCTAAAACACACACACGCGCCAACCCCCGCCACAAACGTCACTGAGCCCAGAGTGCAATCTTAAAAGCTTTTAATGCAGCTAATGGAACTTGCAGTGAGGTGTGCGGGTGTACATGATGCAAGGGTCCTTGTTCCTGTTTACTGCTTCTCTACCTCATTTCCTCCTCTCTCTTCCTCCTCCTCCTCCTCCATCTCCATCACTTAGAACTGTGAAGTCAATTACCCAGAAGCCTCAACACGGCTCATAATCAAGCATGCGCACCGGTGCAGCCACGAGATGAAGTTCAAACCACTTGATTAAAGCCTGATGTAGTTGCTTTTGTGTGTGTCAGAGGAGTGCGTGTGTGTGTTTGTTCGTTTGAAATTACCATTTGCAGAAGCATTTCACCTCTCTGTCAGGTGACTGCTCTCCTTGCTCTCAGGTTCGAGAGTCTCCCTTAATTACCCAAATGGAAACAATCAAAAGGAAAGTCCTTCCTGTTAGAACTTCATCATGCTCTAATGCAGTCCCATGCTGTATGGTCCTGTGTGTGTGTGTGTGTGTGTGGGTAAAGGTGTGACCCGAGTGGGGATTAGATTAAAGCCGTGCATAGAGAGAGAATGTTGGTGCATGTTGAGTATGTGGGTGTGCACTTAGTGCAGATTAAATTAAGATACTGCAAGTTGAGTACATTATGTTTCATTGCTTCAGTCTAGGGGTGTCTGTGTGTGTGTGTGTGCAAGAGGGAGAGAGAGAGTAGTGTCGTAGTGTAGTTTAGAGTAATTTCTGAAATGTCACACAGATGAAAGGCGAGCGGAATGATGAGTTCAGGTTTTATAAAACCGCCAGCAGTGCTGTTTGTCCTCAGACCTGGGTACAGTGGTCATAATGCACTTCTCCACGTGTCGTGTACTCCTATATTCAATACACACACACTCTTGTCTTATTATTTTTCCCCACCTTCCTCATCTGTCCTTTTGTCCTTCATTCTCATCTATCCTTCTGTCCTTCCGTTCATCCTTTCAGCCTTCCTTATCGTCTGTTCTTCCTTCTCATCTGTCCTTCCCTTTGACTAGCCCTTCTTCCATTTCTTTTCATCTGTCTTCTATCCTTCCACTCTTCTCTTATCTCTTTTTATTGTCTTTGCTTCTTCCACTTCCATCCATCCTTCCTTATATCCTGTGCTTCTCTTTCACTTTTCTATTCCAATTCTCCCTCTCTTCTATTCTTCTCTTCCATCCTTGTCTTTTAGCCTTCTCTCTCATCCTTTCTCCCTTTTTTCCTTTCATCCACCTCTTATCATCTCTTATCTTCTCCTCTGTTGTACTACTTTCTCTTTCTCATCTTGTTTAAATGGAAGAATTGGTCCCTCCATGACGATTTGTTTCTGCTGTAAAAATGAGCATGCTACTGAAGGATGGTTTTAATTAGTGTTTTAGTTGTGATGTAATGCTGGTGGTTAATGATTAATTGTGTAATCAGTATTACACTTTTGGGAAACTTATGAAGTCATAGTATCATTGCATTGTAAATTATATCATTAAGGTTGACTTACTGTGTTGCTGAAAATGCATGACCTTATTACTTCTAGACACGGTGCATTATTCTGTAATTTTTCGAGCTGTTTTTAATCTTTGCTAGAGTAAACCTGACGTTCCACACAATTAAATACAAGCAAAAACTGAAATACTTGAAGTGAGAACACAAAGTAAGATAATGATTCCAGTTTCTCACATTGCTTGGCAGTTTAATATAACTATAATTACCACTGAGGTTGACCATAACATTTAAGTGCTAAATTAGACGACACTCAAGTTGGCATTCACAGGCAAATAAAGCAAAGTGAATTAGGTTCTCTCCGCTAGCCGATACCTGGACTGAAAGACGGCGAAAGTGAGGAAAGGGATTGCACTTAGTGAAACTTTGATCTTTAATTTGTCTTCTGCTTTGTTGCTTCGTAGAGTGAAAGAATGTGTAATTTGCTTAGAGTGCGAGAGAAAGAGCTCTGTGGGTAAATTGGTGTTAATTGTTTTGTGGGTTTCAGAGAGTGATGGAAGAATTATGTTCATTTTCTGTCTCATGCAGAATAGCTGTGGATATGAAGCAAGCAGTGGGCATGTAGAATAAGTTTTAATGAAACACACAGGGTGATATCTGTTCTTTTAGGATGCATCATTATACTGTAGACCGAGCTTAAAAGTTTTTAAAACATGAATGCTGTGGAGTTTATGCTGGTACGGTAAGCTATTTGAGAAGAATAACGTTACTGTAGACTTAAAGCTTTGTGAAGAGTGCAGCAATGAGAAATTCCAGAACAGCACTCTGTAGTTTAGGCTCTTCGTTTAATCCATGCAAAGTGAGAGCATACAGATACAAGCAATGTGCCCACACACTTGGAGCAGGAGGCAGCTATACTGCGATGCCTGGAGAGCAGTTGGGGGGTTAGGTGCCTTGCACTTCAGGCATGAAGGTGGAGGGAGGGTGATGTCTCACCGCCGCTGTGCATTTTTCCTGCTGGTTTGGAAATCAAAGCAGCGACCTTTCGGCCCCAAACCTGATTCTCTAACCACTAGGCCATGGCTGCTCTAAAGTCCATTTCTACCACACAGTAAACTCAGAAAAAGTTCTGCTTTCATTCATAAATATGCTGTATCCGTTGAGATAATAAATATTAAGGTTCACGTTTGCTATGTAAAGAGAACATTGAGGAGAAAGAAACAGCACTGCAACAGTCTGAACAGTGTCACAGTGAAGTTAAATAAAATATTTAAATTCAGTATTTCAGTTCACTTTTGGGGGATTTTAAAATGCTAATACTTAGCATCTGGATGAGATACCTTACAAGCTATGTTATAAATATAAACTATATATTACTTAAAGTAGTCAAGTAGCCACAAAAATTATTTGTAAAGCTTTTCCTTGATTGGGATATTCTGTTTAAATTCTGTATTTTCCTGCTATTTTAATGTATTTTTTCCTCTGCAGATGTGATTCAGAGAATCGTTACCTTGGCAACCCTTTGAGAGGAACCTGTTACTGTAAGTATGGCCTTTGAGTCATGACCCTAAACAATATTTAATGCATTTATGTACAGCATCAAGACTCTTTGTTTACCATTACACGATACAGATCAGACACCATACCTCATATTTCTTTGTATAAAATGAAGCCACTTTGGATAGTTGCAAGTTCCAAATGAGTGCATGGTAATGTAACAAGAAACTGATTATCAGGCTTCATTTGAAATGTAACAGTGACTGAACATGACTAAAAATGTTGGACAAATTCATCTCCATGCTCCCTTTGAGGGAACAGGAGGCGTAGGTAGCGGTGCTGACTGTTACTCAGTGTGCATCTCACAGGATGCATGATAATTACGTGTGTGTATGCACGCAAGCATTCATTCACAGACCGGCTCACAAGCTGTGCATGGTATTTATGTGAGAGGTGCAAGGGTGTAGCACTAGATGGCAGTGTCGCTGTGCTTCATTGACAGGCGTATGCTTTTATGCATTTTCTATCAGCCGTCATCATGGATCTCATCCAGCCTTAATGCGGTCAGGAGCATTTAGGACATCAGATTTCACTCAGTCTGCAAAGGCTGCCAGCATTATCCCCAAGTTATCGCCAGTCCGCATTAAACAAACCCGTCAATTTATCAATCACTTTGTCGCTGCTTCACTCTAAGTATGTCTTTTAGAAGGAGTGTGTAGGCAGTGAGTGACAGCCTCTGCTAGTCTGATTAGAGAAGGGTGCTAAAGTGTCCATGTGGACTCTGCTGCACTTCTCTCATATTGTTAATGAGTTGTAAAAGTGTGACGTCTGATGGAAGTGAGTAAACTGGCTAATCATGACCTGCGAGGGGTGTGAAAGGTTGGTGGGAGTGCTAGTAGAAACCTCTCATTCCTCATCACTTTATTTGGTGCTGATTTAATAAAATTGTCAAAGAAAACTGTAAAAACTTCAAAAGGACATTTTACTTCCCATTGTACTTCTTCAGCATTTGAACTGAATCACTAATAGGATTGTATGCTTAATACTATAGAACTCCCTGAATGCCACGATTAGATTTTTTGCAAGTTGGAATCTGGATTGATGCCACAGCTATCCATGACCGGGAGACCATGGGAGCTAATTGGCCAAGCTCTCACAGGACGAAAGGATGGCATACACTCAATTCCCTGTTACTCACAGTGATCACCAGCCAATCATGGGCATCTCTGGGTTCATTTGTACGAGGGGTGGACAGCACTTTCCCTCCGAGTGTGTTAGACCGCCCCCAAATACGCATTCGCAGCAATTTGAAAAAAGGTGGGTGGCTGGCATTGCATGTCGCAGAGGGGGCTTGAGCATGTTTACGCCCCTCCCTGGTTGGTGGTGGTTGTGTGAAGGCACGGGGAAGGCAATACCTGATGGGTGGGAATTGGATGCAGAAAAAAATCCATCCAAGCTAAGCTGTGCACCTCTTCACCAAAACGATTACCACGATGTTGGAAGTGCACAGTTGTCTAGAATGTATAATTATTCTGTCGCATTCCAATTTTGTTTCACTGGAGCTAAGAGGCCAAAACGTGTTCCAGCATAACAATGCGCCAGGGCACAAAACAATGGCCTTGCAGATATGGTTTGCCAAAGCTAGAGTGGTAGAACTCTAGCGGCTGGCGCAGAGCCCTGACCTCTTCTCCATTGAAACCAGGGGAGGTCAACAACACCCATCATCTTCCTCACCCAACATCGGTGCCTGACCTCACTTATGCTCGCTTATATGACTGGGTGCAAAACAAACACCCCTGGATTTTTTAATGGGAGGTTCAGGAAGCACGTATGGATGGCTGAAATGTCCACATACTTTTGGCCATCTAGTGTATCTTGCCACATTGTGTGCTAATATAAAACAGACTGAGAAGAGTATTATGTGGAAAGTGCTTTAATTATTATTGTTATTTTGGCAATATAGGAATAACTTCAATAGAATGGTGAGTATGGTTCAAAGAATTAGAAGGTAACATGTTTAATCTTCTAGCACATTGGATTTGAACTGAAACAGAAACAGTCCCTGCCTCTGTACATCTGTACTGAAGAGTATGTGTGAATACAGTTTGTTTTTTTGGTATTTTGTTGTGTAAAATATAATTTCGAGACTCATGCCAAAACTGCTTTTGCATGATGTAAAATCGACATCTATTTTCTGCAAATTATCTGAGACCTGTTTTTGAGCTTGCCAGCCACACCTCGATTATTCCCTTCACAACAGTCTGTTAATGGCGTGTCCGTGTGTCCTTCTCTTTATTGGACAGGTAATTACTCATTACTAACTGAGTCACAGCAGCAGTCCTGCCAGACTCTTATAAAGACGATGTGTTTTGTCTCGCTCTGAAGCAATAGCTATTGCCAGACAGGGCAACAGTGTGAACTACTACTAAAATGATTTTGCCGAGAGTATGATTATCTGCACTCGTTGTGACTTCTGTAAGAGGTTGTAGTTATAAGTAGAATTTTATAAGGGGGCATTTCTGAAAACGTCAGAGTTTAAATGTCTCAGGAAAGAAGTCAGTAATCAGAACTAATTTAGTGATGCATCCAGTTAGTCATCGAGCAGCTCCTGGTGACTCATGACTCATTTAGCAATTTAAAGTAGCCAATGTTGCCACTTTTTCATAATGCCATTTCATCCATTGTGACTGTATCCCTAAGGTGAACTATTTTGTAGATGCTAGATAAAGCTTCATGTGACTGAAGCATACTTCTAAAGCCTTTAATAACTGATATGGTGGTGATTCACTAGGCTGCGATGTAAGAGCTTTGACTGTGATGTCTTTTGGACATTTTCAACAGACAACCTTTTGATTGACTACCAGTTCACCTTCAGTCTGCTTCAAGAGGATGACCACTATTATACTGCCATTAACTTCATGGCCACTCCAGAGCAGGTCGGTCATTCTCCACTCAGCTTGCACACTACACAGGACTGCATTTGTCTGAATGTTTGGTCTATATTCTTAGCTACAACAAAAAAAGGATTATTTAATTTGTTATTCAAGGGGAATTTTTAAGGGACCAATGTTGAAGCTTTATACCACAGAAATTAATTCTCAAATCTCATTGTTCAGAGGTTACAGAGTTGTTGAAGGTGAGGTGGATGTTGCTGAATAGTCTATTAGGATAAACTATTTAAATGTCTGATGGCCAACGGTGTATAATTTTAAGGGTATATACTACATGGGAACATTAAAACAATTTGGTTTTATAGTATATTTTACACATTATAACCACGACAGAGGCAGTTCAGGTAAACTACACACCTAGCAAAGCTAAGCACTGTATCGTCTTAACCATGTGTTTTTACTATATACTAATGGATCTACAGACTCTGAGCCAAGCACTGTGTATCCAATGGCATCTATTTTATAGCCTGCTTATTTAGAGTTTACTACATACTATACAGGAACATGATCAACTGTACTGCGTATCCTCATTTAAAATTTTAGTACTTCCTATGTAATAAATACAAGGAAACAAATTCTGTATGGTTTATTTTTCCATTTTAATGCATGTTGATGATGATGATGATGATGAAAATGATGATGATGCCGCTTGCTCCAAATGATGGTGTCTGTCGTTTTGATTCAAGCATTATCCACTACGGATAATGTTTTATATCCCTGATAGCAAAATAATCAGCTCGCACCATTCCCGTGTAGTACATACAAATTTAATTTATTACATGTCTTGTTTAAATAGACTGGTCAATCATGGCGTTATGTAATTATATAAGGGATAATGTACAGCTAGCTGGTCATTATCATGTAATAAACCTCTTCAAAATGATTCAAGACTCAATGTCTCAATTACTTAAATGGGTTTTCAAAGATTATTTCACGATAATGACTGGCTTGCTGTACATTATCACTTGCATCATTTTTCCTATTATAGCCCACACTGGCAGTAATGCAAACTGTAATTGAAACCCCAAGTTTATGTTAATGCATTTGTTCTTATATGTTCAGTGACTGTAAAGATCATACTAAATAGTTAAACAGCGCAATGTCTCGATCATTCATCAATTATAAGTTGTAATCTTAGGCAAATCACTGTGATGTTAAAAGAGTAAAACACTTCGAGATGTGCTGTTAGTGGTAAATGATCAATTTCCCAGAGGTAACAATATTATCCTACATCATCATGCCTCTAAGTTTTAGTTCAGGTTTTTTTTTGTATGTTTTGTTTTTATTAGTATTGGGTTTTGCTTTTCCTAAAGTTTATAAGATGGAATCATTAACCATCCAAAGAACCTGTTAAGTGTAGTTTCTTTTTGTGTGCTCGTGTGCATGGATTGGATAATTTGAAAACCCTTCAAATACCGAAAGATTGATGTTTATTTTTCACAGTTCTGATGATTATAACTGTCCTGAACTGAAATTTTGTATGTATCTCAATCATAAGTAAGTGGTTCAGGGTCAGTGGATAAGGCTCTGAGCTGCTAATCTTAAAATGGTGGGGTCAATTCCCAGTTCCACCAAGCTGCCACTATTGGGCCCTTGAGCACGACCCTTAACCCTCAACTGCTTGGTGGGAAAAAAATTAATAAACAAAAGTAAGTCACCCTGGATAAGGGTGTTTGCCAAATGCTGTAAATGTAAGTAAATATTTTAAACATTGAATCATCCTGAGGAATGAAAAAGGAGAAAAGTCTTTTAATGATTTTTCTTCTAACTGTGGCTCAGAAACTTTGACGGACATTATCTGATTACAAATTGCATTAATCTGACCTGTGTCCATTTTACTGGGACATGTACTAATGCTATTCAGTTACTTGATCAAATTACAACATTGTCTGCAATGTAGAGCTCGTAGATTTAGCTGTAACATTCTGACTGTACCAAGCACACTCTTGTCCAGGCAAGATTAAAAATCAAATAAAAACATGTAATTTTGGGAAAATAGATTTATTGTTCTTTAACGTTTCCTTAAATATAGCACAGATCAATAATTTTTCTACATTTTTTTGGCGAACTCACACCTTGACATATACATGCAAAAATGAACTGCAGTTGTAAATTATTATAAGCTCTGCCTGAGTGAAAGATACCATGATTCGTTTTGGCTTTTTTGTCTTTTTTTTTCAGACAAATAAAAATTTGGACATGTCCATTAACGCATCCAACAACTTCAACCTCAACATCACATGGTCTGTTGGATCAACTGGTAATTAAACTCCTTTTTAATACCTTTTGTCACTCTCTTCTGCAGGTCTTTACATTATTTACGATATCAGTCTGTGCAGTGTAGGTGTTGTATGCCACTGTATTTGCTACATTATCTATCATTTCAGAAAATCACCAGACACTATTTGCTGCAACTTTAGCATTTTCCATCCTCTCAAACAGACGTGTCCTCCTCCTCCTTGAACTTATAGCTTAGCCCTGATTTTTTAGCGCATTTGCTACATGTTTAAAGATACTCTACCCCAGGCAGGTCTTCTGACAATAGTCTAGCCCACAGCTCAAAATTCTGGGACTGAGACATCTTCTGGAGCACGCAATGATTTCAATTAAGATAACCATTCCCACAGAGCAGCTCTCGCCTTGTCATTTTGAGGGCTTTGTTTCATATTGATGGTTTAGAAATGTGATGTGTGAGGCTTTAAAGTGGGAATGGGGCAGAAAAAGAAGGGAACATGACAAAAGTCTTCTATTAAATAAATATATTAAACAAAATGAACTGTTACATTGGCTTCGTTTTTGTTGCTGGTCTATTTAACATTACTTTGAGTGGAAAATGTTTCTAAAGGTTAAAATGTATTGGGTGCCTGTGTTGGGGAAAAATAAAGTGAGAAGATTAAAAAAAAAAATTGTGGCATTTTGCTGTCATAGTGTATGTTCCAGGTTTTACTTGTCCCTTAGAGGGAAGAGTCCTTGCAAATCAGCCACAAGTTATTCTTGAAAGGATCAGGATACCTCCAGGATTGTGATGTCTCTATATACAAGGCGTTAGTACTCGCTGAATGGTTTGATGTGAATGATAATAATGTAAATCACATGCAGATTCCCTCCCAGTTACCAGATCTTAGTCCAGTTGAACAAGTATGAAATGGTGTATGATGATGGCTGTTGTATACTTCTGCTCTGAAGCATGTTTATGTGGGTGTGTTGTGAAATGGCTTTTGGGTAATGCTGCCTTCCTAAATGCTAACAGCTTGTTATGTGTATCAGAAGAGCTGTGCATCAACCAGCCTGCCAGCAATGTTGATTGGTTATCAGGGAGGTGTGTCTGGTTGTATACCTGAAAATATTTCTACAGATTTCTTTTTTTCAAGGCTTTTACAGGAATATTGTTCCAAATATATCTAGAAAACAAAGTTTAAAACACATCTTTGTGTTATCACATCTATACACTTTTTGTTATCTATGTACTCAGGACGTACACTCCAACCCTTTTCTGAAAGTGTAGTCTACTGCAGAAATTGTATGCAATAGTTTACGACAGAAACTAATGAGAAACCCTTCTGAAAAATGTCAGTGAAACCCTCTTCACCCTACCAGTTTCTCTGGCTGGTTACTTTAATAAAATGTCTCCTCTGTGATTAAAAACACTCCCGAGGGCAGCTATAAATTAGCCAGTCGGTATGTTTGCTTCCCACGTGGCACATGATATAATCATATTATTTAATGGATTCCTTTACAGGAAACTACAATCCATGTGCTTTTCTACTTCCTTTTTCTAAGGGGGAAATCTTTATTTTTTTCCAACAGTTTTGTTGATCACGTTTCCTTTTCAGTATATTCCTCTTGGCTCTTGTTGCATTGCTTCCTGGTGGACATGCTCACGCTGCGTGCCAGGATGGATGCTCAGCTCCTTGACATCACAGATATATGATCACAAAAGTATAAATCAGCTTGTGAGCCAGCACTCTCCCACCATTAGCTGTGGCAGTATGCTGTATTTTTGGAAGAATGCTATTGAAAGATACCGTACGATTCCTTAAGTTCTCATGGCCCCTACCCCCCAATTGCTAAATTGTCTTATGAGATCAGGTGTGGGAGTAAATGATTCACACTATACTTGCTTATGCAGGTTCACTTTAATAAGATCTGACTTTAATGTGAGAGACTACAGAATGTGACATCACTTCCTCATCATGCCACTTCTTGTCAGAAATTTCAATCTGAGATGATAAGGAGAATTTAATTCCAACGATCTCACAAAACCAGCATGCTTATGTTAAAAAAACAAAAAAAACCCTTTTGATATGCTGTATAAATCCTGCAAGGGTAATTTGGTTTTGTCTCTAACTCATCCAGTGTTCGCACACACACACTTGGAGCAGCCACATTTGGGTTAGGGTCTGGTGCCTTGCTCAAGGGTAATTCAGCCATGGAGGTGGAGAAAGTGAAATGTCCTTCCCCACTGCCAGACATTTTTCCTGCTGATTTTGGAATCAAACCAGTGACCTTTTGGTCCCAAACCTGCTTTTCTAACCATGAGGCTATGGCTGAATCAGGGATGAAATACTGCCTCAGTGGAATTAGCTGTGCTGTGTTATATTTGAAAGGAGGAAGAAAATATTTCAGGTAATCATAATGTGAGTCATTAACTCTGAAGATATTTTCAAGCTTAATGATGAAGTTTTTGCCTGGAGTGTTGGAAGCCAAGGTGCATTTTAGCTGTTCTGGAGGCTTGTCGTAGGCGAACATAATAATACTACTACTCTGGGGTCCCCCCATTTTAATTTGTTACCCGTGTGTTTTTATGTGCCCTTAATAATATAATTTTGATTTGTGTGGGATTATTATACCTCAAATTGTAGGCATTGACACAAGTATGGCTTTTTTTTTTTTTTTATTAGGGTCGCATCAGATCCATATTTTCCAGAGTGAGTGCGAGTATTTGAGACCGATATTAATGTAGAGAAGAGTAGCTTTCATTAGCAACACCACCTACACTAGGCTTATGTCATATAGTATCAGATTATTGGATGTTGTACCACAGATAAAAATGACTAAATGAGGATGGTATTGGATTGATTTAATATCATATCAGTGTTTTTGTTACAATCCTGGTATTATAATTGTAGATTTCATAATTTTGCTATTTGTCTTCCTTAGGGATGAACTACTGCCATTTAAAATGTTGCATTATTTGCATAATGTGTTTTTTTTTCTTTTCTTTTTCTTTCCAAAAGTTTAAATAGTTTCACCTGTACTTGTCCACCCTACAGCAGGTACCATTTCTGGAGAAGAAGTCCCCATTGTGTCCAAGACCAACATTAAGGAGCACAGGGACAGCTTCTCCTGTGAGAAGTTCAGCTTCCGCAGCAATCCCAACATCACCTTCTACGTCTATGTCAGCAACTTTTCCTGGCCTATTAAAATACAGGTATGGGTCATACATATGGATACTGCCTTTACAGGTATTGGTCATACATATGGATACTCTTAAGTATATTGTTTTTTACATTGTTTGCTTTAATAAATAACAAAAGATGGCCACTAACGTCTCTTGCAAAATAATTACCATTACTCCTCTGATGGGTTAGCTTGCCAAGTCAAATGTCAGACAGAGTGGTAGGGCAGCACTCGTTCTCTCCTGTGCATCGGAAATCATATTGATCACCAAGTCTAAAATGCACTTAGACAAAATGAAACACTCTTAAAAAGATCCATGGCTTTATAATGTTGGAATCAATTATTGAGATGTGCTCTGGGACAGTTTTGCAGCGGTTTCCCACAATATTCATTCCTTAGTCTTATGATGCATAAAATTGAAACGGCTCTCATGTGGGAATGCATCACACCGCCAGATGCCTAGATGACTGCTGTGTAATGACAGTCTCCAAGAGAGTGATGCCTAAAGACAGATGATTTGCTAAGAAACATTAAGGCTGAGTTCAGAATGATGTGCATTATTTTTTTTATGAATTATGTTTGCTATCTGTAATACAGACATACTCAAGCCATGCACATATATTGAACATGGATGTCTTTTTAATGACAGGCAGCAAGCGTGCTAAGGCAAACATTTTGGGTCTATTGTCAGAGCAGTTTCAGAAAAGAGAAGGGGTCTTGGTTACAAGACTGAGACACCCTCTCGACTAATCTGTTCAGTTCAAGTTATTAGAAGTCATTTCACACACACTGCCCTGCTTAAGTATTCCAAGGGCAAGGATAATTCTGTTTTTTTACATATTTTGAAGACATTTGGGTTTGAACTCAACTTAGACCATCATACCTTTTATTTAAATCAACCCATTTTTGAGGTGATCAGTAATATTGGATCATGTGGCTGACTGGTGTATTTTGTTGCACACACATGCTCAGTTGAATTGATTTTATGAACAGTTATTAGTTCTGAATGTGTAATCACCAGTCACCTGCCAATACTACATTCGTATTTAAAGATAAGTCAACATGAAGACCAAAGTGCTGTCTACAGAAGAAATACAAGATGCTAAGTCAAGTCAAGTCAGTTTTATTTGTATAGCGCTTTTTACAATTGACATTGTCACAAAGCAGCTTTACATAGTAA
>JAOUQZ010000051.1:13892497-13917122 GCA_028564935.1 Neosilurus hyrtlii
CAGTGACCAAAAATTCAAAATTGAGTTAGCCATACCATTTTAAAGCTTAGAGTCTCCTCTTTTAAATGGTATGGCTAGCTTAATTTAGAATTTTTGGTTACTGTGACTCATTTTGCCAGACTTGGTCACATATGTGACATTGGGCAAATGTGTGCGCTTATGATACGCTGTCTTACACAACAAGCATAATGTGTTAGTGAACTGATGTCACAAATAAACACTTAATTTGTTTTGTCCTGTACTTTAGAATGTTTTCGTTGACAAAAAGCTATTGATGGTAGTGAGTTTGAGGTATTATTATTTTTTTATATTAATATAGTTATAATAATGTAGTATAATTTTATAATAATTTTATCATTATTGTTATTATTATTACTATTATTATTATTATAGTTATTATTATTATTATGCTTAGTACTTTATCAGCTTGACTATATTTTGAAAACTTTTATTTTTGCTTTTAAAAAATTGATTTTGAAGTTTAAAATTGTCCATGTATGGAAGAAGCAAGTGGTTAAATTTATGGCATAATATCTTGCAATATTTTTGTGGGTTTCTCTAAAGGCTCCTAATCTCTAATTTTAAAAAAATGATGTAGGCCCTTAAGGGTTAAGCTCTGACATCTAATGTTTTCTGTTGAAAGGCAAAAACCAGTCTAGACCCAAATGCAACCGTGGTAGCTGAGCTGGTAGACATCAGGGACCACATGAATGGCAGATTTGGTTTTAATCAGATTAGGAAAAGTGATGTTTTGTTTTTTTGTTTTTTTGTCAGGAGGAATGAAGTTCTGCTTTATTTACCTACTAATTAAATTAACTCTTTGATTAAAAGAATGAATAGCATAATGAAGAACCCATTATGTCTTTACCAGCTCTGCATCATCAGTTAATTGCAGGACATTTTCACATCTTTCACTATTTATTATAGTTGAGGCAGACATTACTAAACACTTGTGTAAAGAAATTTTGTGCATGGCTCTTATGCTTAGCTAAAATATGGGAGTAAATGTTTTTATTTTTAAGAGTAGTTTTAAAAACTAAGACCAATATTTTACTGTGAGAAGTTTTCTAGTCTGTCTGTCCTGAAGTCTCTTTCTGTGCTGTGAATGATAGAAAGCGTTGTAGCGTTGTGTGTGTGGAGGCTGCAGCAGAACACAGTGTTGTGCCCAGCGCTGAACCCTAAGGGGAATGAGCACTATGGAGCCTGCTCTTTTCTCCACCCTTCACTTAAATGCCCATGTAGGGCTGAGTGTGGAGCCTCAGGCTGGTTGGCATCAACTCTAGGTAACAGTAGGGCATGTGGAGGTTTGAGTTCTTCAGGACTGCAGTCAGAACTTGGCCAAGTGGAACTGATATAGATTTGATCTGGCACTGTGGCCTTAACAGAGTAACCCTCCAGTGATGACGCTTCAGTCAGACATCTTTATCATACAGGATCTGACCTCCACCATCACCATCAGGTGTCTCGGTTGTTTTTTTTTTGTTTGTTTTTTTTTAATTTATTAAAAAAAAAATTTAATAGTAAAAAAAAAAAAAAAAATTGAAGCTTATTGGTCTGAACATTAATGTGAACATATTTGCTATTATGTCTTCATTTCTAGATACAGTTAAATCAGCTTTTAGATGTTGTTTGTTGATGAGCTAATTCATCCCTTCATCAAGATCTTGCAGTCTCTTTGGACAGCTCTGTGATCTCTTCTTCAGTCACTGCATGAAGCCTTGGAGTAACCATGGACAATTGCCTGTCCTTCTCTTCTCATATCACTAATCTTTCTCGATCATGTTGGTTTCTCCTCTTTAACATCCGAAGGATTCGCCCATTTCTTTCCACTGAGGCCACTCAGATACTTGTTCAGTTCCTTGTTATCTCAAGACTAGACTACTGTCACTCACTCCTGGTAGGTCTACCTTTGAGCGCAATTTGACCTCTGCAACTGATCCAGAATGCAGCGGCACGTCTTGTTTTCAACCTTCCAAAATTTTCCCACACCACTTTCCTGCTACGATCTCTCCATTGGCTTCCTGTAGCTGTTCGCATTAAATTTAAAATGTTAATGCTTGCCTACAAAGCCAAAAATGGACCTGCACCCTCCTACCTCAAAGCACTTATCACACCCCGCACAGCACCGCGTTCTCTCAGATCCTCTAGCACTGCTAGACTGGACCCTCCTTCACTGATAATGACTTTAAAGCACGTCTGTAAGTCTCTCTGGATAAGAGCGTCTGCTAAATGCTGTAAGTGTAAATGTTTTTTGAGAACAGACGTGGAAAGATGGGTGAATGCAAAGCAACCAACACATTTCGACCCAACAGTGTAGGAAAAAACGCATTCATCCGTTACCTAAACCGCTTAATCCTATCTCAGGATCTGAGCCTGCCAATCCATCACAGTGCCAATGCATACAACCATTCACACTCACACCTAGAGGCAATTTGGAAGAGCCTTAGCCTGGTGGGCATGCCTTTGGACTGTGGGAGAAAACCAGAGCACCTGGAGGAATCCCAGACAAGCATGGGAAGAACTTCACGCTTTCTGAGCGCAGTACACAAACCCACATACTTTCTTGCTGTGAATCGGACATGATAACCACGACGCCACCATGTTGGATGAACCTCCAAAACATTATTTGATTTCCATTGTTAAAAGAATGCCACATGTGTTCAGCAGGGGACATCTGAAAAAGGTGGCTACTTTGAGTCCAAAGTTTTGAGTTCATTTAAATGTCTTTTCTTCTATGTACTGGAGAGTGGAAATGTAGGGCTACTTCAACAGTTTTGACCGGTGATGTAGAAGGTTATTGCCTGTGACTAAATTAGGGAGACAATCCCACAGCAGCGCATCCCAAATGTATCAGGGATATTAAAACACATGTATTAAAGATTGCTAATCTACAGTTTACCTGATGGCATACCAGATTAGGCAGAGATTATAGTGCTATATAGTCCATATATAAATGATATTTATCCAACATTATCTTTGCGTCAAACACTTTGTGTAGTCCTCATGCATGAGACTGATCAGTGGCGATTATTTTTGGTGCGTAATCAAGCGGTATTTTAAAATGTCACTGGTTCAAATCCTGTGTGCATCATGAATATAATGTTTTTGTTGTTGTTAGTGCTTGTGAGATGTCTTCTTTAAAGCCTAGTGACATTTTCTGCACATCAATATAGAATATCTCCACATATACTGATGTGCATTTCTGATTTCATATCTTGATCATATCTCATGAAGTATCTTCAGTAAGGGTTATTTACAGCGATGTTTTGATTTCCATCATTTCTGAGCTTGGTTTAATGTTTACGTAAAGCTGAAGTGTGTCCCTCCTCACTTGTATATGAAACACCTCAGTAATTCTCTCAGCCGTTTCTGTGCTCGCGCTTAGGATGACATTGTCTGATCAACATTTTAACGAGCTGACGGGGAAACGTGAGATTGCAAATACAGTGCAGGAGTTTGCACTTGAAATTCTGGTTCTTTAACATAGTGTGGACTGGAATATAGAGCTAGAGTAGAGTGTTTTTTGGGGGAACCCAATCTGATAGAGTGGTCCTATACAGCACACAGTAGCCACAACTTACTGCTCAGAGCATCTCATTCTCCTGAGATGAGGTCAGCTTGTGTAGTAATGTGTTCTCTCTGTCTCTCTCTCTGTGTCTGTCTCTCTCTCTCTCTTTCTCTCTCTCTCTCTCTCTCTCTTTCTCTCTGTGTGTGATTCTCACCGAATGTTTTGGCATTCCAAGAACCACTCAGTGCTTATGACCGTATTAACTGTGAATAATCAAATTCCAGCTGTGAAACTGATGAAAAAACCTGGCAGTTCCTGTAGCTGTGAGTGTTTAGACAAGTTCAGTGATGCACATGTGCCTTGATGTAAGCATGTCTTCAGTAACATGCTGTGTTTACTGACCATGTGATTATTTCTCTATATAAAACAAAGACTCTTCCCCTTTTCCCTGCTTTGTATTGCTGTGTGTACTGTAGGTTAAGGCTGTATGGAGTATTGGGCAATGGGTTAACCTGCTACTGAAAAAGCATAGAGTGAGAGGGTGACCATCAGACGACCATGACGAGATAAATAATGAGGTTTTAACAGTGAGATATTACTTGCTTTGAAATAATGTAGAAAGACACAATATTTAGTCCATCCCTTTTGTTCTGCAACCATGTGCTGATGTGCATGGTTCTAAGCTATTAGGTTGGAAAAATCTATGTCCAGGATGTTAACTTCCTGGGCCAGACAATCCTTTTGGTGGAATTCATGATGCTGTCAGTCTTCCCAAGAGCCTTTGGATCACTAGTCACAAAACATCCCTGACACCAGAGTCAAGTGAACCATGTAATTTGAAAGCATTTTCAGCTTCTTTTCAGCTTTTGCTAGTGTTCTCCTGACTGTGTGTGGGCAGAGTACTCATGTGTCCTGTTCTCAGCTAATTCCAACTCTTAACCTTTCAGCCCTTATGAGCTGATGGTGCATATTGAACTGTTTATATAAATGTAAAAAAAAAAGTTTATGTAAACTCCCATCACTCACATTTGCACGGAAACTGCTGTGCTTTTCTCCATAGTAATAGATAAAAGTAATGTTTGTACTGATTACTTACTTCCAACGTAATTTGTGATTTATTTTTGTTTTTTTCATGCTTTCAATAATTTTGCTATGTTTTGCTTTAAACGCTGTCCTTGAAACATGTATAAAGGCAAGATAATAATTAGTTTATACATTTTTAAGGAGTCTTTTAAATAATTCTGCAAATCTTTAGCTTATTTTCTTAAAGGCTGTTAATATTTCTGAAGTGGACAAGTAATATTTATTTATATAGCACACAAAATGACAGTAGTAATGCCAAAGTGTTGCGGAAGCACGAGGGAAGAAATCCAAGTAATTATGTTAAAGTTTACTTAACAGGAAATCGAGAGAATTGTGTACCATGTACCAGTCATATGGTTCCATCATAGTTCTGATTTAATTACTGTTGTCTTAAAATTGTCAAAATTACAGTTGTCTTCAAAAAAAAAAATACAGTTGTCAAGATGGGGTATTGAACACAATGTGCAGTGGAATCAGTTTTGTATTCTTGAGATATGATGTAGCTTAGTGTTAGTGTTATAGCCTGGACTTGGGCCAGTTCTCCCAGAGGCTTTTCTATCTGACCTTTCTTGCAGGAGCATTTTCACACAAGCGTGACTTGCTTCTGCTGCCCAGTCACATCTGCCGGACAACTGTCCCAAAGGTGCAGGTGTAGCTGTAGTGTAGAACTGCCCACTCTTTTCCGAAGTCTGTTTGCTCAAGAGATGTCTCGGCCCTAATGGAGTGTTAACTTTCCCCGCTGTTCCCACTGGATCTGTGACTGGGCCAAGAGCCTAATGAAATGAATGAGCTCTTTTAAAAGCCTGGCTGTAGTCCTATTGTTACATTATTCATCCCCTAGCTCAGGGTGACTTACATTTGAAACATAAATCTATTTGTTTGTTTGTGGTTGTTTTTGGGGGAGGGGGGGAGCTTTATATTTACCCAGGCAATTTAGCTCCCTGCCTCATGGGATGCTGTGCCGGTGCTCTCTTTGACATCATGGTTGTCAGTGTGGTGATGCTGAATTATTGGTGCTGCTGTGCTCACTGTTGATATATTGGTGTGTGTGTGTGTGTTTGTAACTGCTTTACCATCTTGTTTGAACCAGCGAGTTTGAACCTCACCCTAAAACCCTGAAGCTTGCAAAGGGAAGATCGAACAACATGGCACAGACGTGGCAATTACTGTCAGCTGTAACCTTGAGTTGGCTAAAAGGGTCTGGATTTTCTTCCGCTCTTTTGTAGTCAATGGAAATCTAATCCAGGCCATCAGTCATTTTTAAAGCTACCTTCCAGCTACGAACAGACACATTGTAGTCCATTAGAACAGGTGGAATTAGAAGCTTTTATCTTGCAGTTTCACTTGTTCTGTGTATGATCGTGGTATAACAGTGATACACTAGACCACAAGCCCACAGGAGGGAATTCTAACTTATAAGTAATCTAGCTGAAGGTTATACAATCAGGAGTCTTTGAATTGCTGTTAGTGCCAGAAATGTAGCGAGTCCCTGCTCAGGAATAGAAAAGCAGATCAGCCCTTAATGTTCTTTTTCAACTCTGTTTCATGTGTTAGAACAGATATATATTCATAGTTATGCATACGTCCAATCTGAACCTTTCTTTTTATCCCATTACAGATTGCCTTCTCACAGCACAACAGCATCATGGACCTGGTGCAGTTCTTTGTGACATTTTTCAGGTGAGTGGACTTTTTTCCCCCGTCTCCTCTCCTCCAGGAGGCGTTCTTTAGAGCAATGATGAGGGCAGGGCAAGTCTTAGATCTATTAATTTGCTAAATCAATGTGAAATGAATCGGCGCCTGCCTGAGCTAATTTCCTGAGTGTCGGGATTTGCCTTATGACCTGTTCTTTTAGATTAGCAAGTAGGTGTTGGAGCAGTTGGCTGAGACTTATGACTGGTGTCCTCAGCACACTAGCTCATTGTGTCCCCTAATTTTAACATTTGAGGGGTGTCCAACACAAATAAGGACTTAGTGTGGATAAGATTTTAAATCTGCTTACTGAAAGGAAAATACAATTACATAAGGAATAAAACATGACCAGCGTGTTAAGGGAAAATAATCGATGACATGGTGGGATTATTTTCATCTAACAGCACCTCCCGGTGTGTTGTAATCCTCTTACCCTCTGTTCACACTACTAACAAGAAACAAGTCACTCATGTTGCTTGTAGTTTGTCTCTCGCAGGTGCATAGCATCCTGTTGAACGGTTGTTGATTTGTGGAGTTGTACTGTTCAGCAGTAGCTGAGATGAGAAAGGATGGACAACGTATGTAGTTAGTATTTACGAGCTGCTTCAGCTATAGGCTAGTGAACCATAAATGAAATAAGAGACTAAGTGTGAAAATGGTTCATTTGATTTGCATGCCTCATGCTAGCCTGTGTGCTAGGTTCAGTGGCAGGTGAGCAAAGTAAATTCTGTTCTAGCCCCATCCACTCGTCTTGATGTCAGTGAAAAGAGTTTGGGCATCTTTTGGGTTGGTGGGCATTTAGTTGCTGTATTCTGTTAGAAATGTTTGTTACCATGAAAATGAACTTTGATTTTGTCATGGCGTTAAACAACGCATCTACCCTACCCATCCAGACAACAGAAGCACCACTGATTTCTGTTAGTTCCAGACATTTTCCCCTTCTTAAGGTAGTATACTGCAATGACAAGCTGAAATAAAATGAAGTTTACAGGTTTTTCTTTCATTTTTAATTCAAACAATAAATTGAATCTAATTGCACCAAGGTTCTGAAGTTGTGATTGGAATATAAAAATCTGACTATGGGACTGAAAGAAATACTGGCTTACAAGCACCTCAGTTCCAGAGTTCCACTGAATCAGTTTATAGCTGCATAAAAAGTCTCTGGAGAAAGTTAGACTCTTAGCATTTATATTCTTGTTCTTTTGAAGTTACTAAATCATCAAAATGCAGGTTGTGATATCACTGAGATACTCTCTAGTCCTGCAGATTCTTACTACAGCAAAGCTAAAGGAGCACTTTCACATCCATACACTGACTGAAGTCGTAGCTGTAACAAATAATACTTGAAAAAAAAAAACAAGTGAGTCAATCACCAGAATCAGAAAACTTTATTGATCCTGGAGGAAATTGTCAGTAGTGTCCTGAGAAAAATGATGGACTTATTTAGCTGCTATGACGACAGACATGCTCAGTGGAAATTGAAGCCCCTCAAGACCTGACGCTGAGAGACGGGACACCGAGCTAAGAAAGAACGAAGCGCTCAGTGTTGCATGTTCCTGGCTGAGATATAGCTGCTCTGCTTCTGGACGAGAGTGACAACCGAAGCATAGCAGAGAGACACGGCTACGTTGAAGGTTGTTTAGCTGGCTTTTTCGGCTTGTTCTGTTTTGTGATATGAAATTCAGTGAATCACTTATTTGACTGGCTAGGGAATCATTTTTACATTGGAAATGTTCTGTTAAAGCTATGTATTTAATGACCATGGTTTTGTCTGGCTGTTTCTTCCAAAATTTCTGACTTGCTGTACAGGGGCCTTTTAAGGCTAAATTGTGAACATCCACAATTAGAGCTGTTACTATGTAGTGAGTGCATTAATATAAACCTGGGATTTACATTGCAGTGAACAAAACCTTTACAATCCCAATACAGTCCTAGTTCCTTTTTGTTCGTCTCCATCTGCTGTATTTCACATGGTTTTTGTTTCATAGCTTGTTAAAAAAACATTTCATATGAATGAGTCTCATTTTCATTAGTGGTACATGTGGCATAGTAGGCAGCACTTCCTTCTAACAGCTCCAGGGTCAGTTCCCTGGTTCAGTCCTAAGCCTGAGTTACTGCCTGTGCATATAAGGTTCCTCTAAGGTTCTCAAGTTTATTCCCACATCCTAAAAGCAGGCCAGTAGATGGACTGGCTGAACTAAGGTAGGTGTGTGTGTGCGTGTGTGCATGCTTACGCATGTAAGGGTTGCTGAAGTGACTAGTAATTTGCCATTACTGCTAATTTAATGTTTTAAATAGTACAGTATCATTCATTCATTTACCAAACAGTTAAATTATACTAGGGTCACACGGAGACTGGAGCTTATCTCAGCCTACTCAGGGCGAAGGCGGGGTACACCCTGAGCAGCTCACCAGTCTATTGCAGGGTCAACACACAATTATTCACACTCACCCCTTGGGCCAATTTAGAGTAGCCAATATTGAGTCAGTACAAAAATATTTCAGACACAACTCATTATTACAGAAAACTGTTTGTATGTCGGTAAAGAAAGCAGCATATTGGGTAAGAGACCACAAAAAGGAACCATAATGAAGGCTGCTGGGTTGTGTGTCAAATAAGAGTCCAAAAAAAATTATTCCAGAAGAACTGTGGCTGGTTTTGCAAGATCCTCAGTAAAACCTAGCAGTTTATTTCCCTATAACACAAATTGCAGTCGGTATTGTTGAATGAAAAATTGTTTCTACATTAAAAAATACTATTAAGAGCAGTACAATGAAACAAATTCAACATATTTTTTTCAATAATAGTAAGGGTACTCTTTGTAAAGTTGTAGCTGCAGAACAGTCACAGTTCTTCTGGAAATGTTAATGGTCACAAATGCTTCTTCTTATTTTTGCAGAAACTTTTTATCTGAAATGTTCCTTGGATATAATGTGCTGTTTATGAATTGACACACATTTTTCTGTAACATTTCATTTTGTCCATGATTGCAAGTGTTAAATATTTTACTGCCACAATAAAATGTAGCAGTTTCTATGAAATCTCAAAGAAATGTAGAAGAGGAAAACAGTCGGGTGCCTAAGACTTACACACAGTGCTAAAGGTTATTTATCTTTTCCTCAGGTTTGTGTGATGACAGTGCACAATAAAACCAGATGAGAGTATTACTTTATAAGATGCCTTTTACTGCCTGACAGATGACCTCTCGCATTGTTCCCAATGTAGCTATTAAATGTATAAAATGCTATAATTTATTTTTAGTTATTATAATTACCAGCTTAGCAAAAGGTAGCACTTAAGCATTAAAAGAGTGCCTCTAATGAAAATGTGCTGTTTTAATTAAGACTCAGACATTTCGTAACCTGAAATTAGCCGGTGTTTAACAGGACCACTAGTGAACTCCATTTTCCTGTCGGAATAGCTTTTTAACAGGCACTTTGTCATTTCTGTTAGTTAATGCATTAGTTCAGTTTCCAGAATCCATTTGCTTTGTTTTTCACCCAGCTTGTGTTTTTGAGACATCGGCATTCAAGAGCACTTTGCTAGTAGCGTGAACGAGTCTGAGAAGTGCTGCACCAGCCTTTTTCTTTTTATTGTTTCTCCTTTCTTGTGTAGAAGACTGCTTTTATCCAACGTTGCTCTGCATCGCTTTGTACCACTGCCTCTGGCATTTCAATGTTTAAACCCCCCCCAAATGCTTGTATGCAGTTTGAGGTTTTGTCTCGCCATTCCACCACCTCAGTAACTGATGTACACCTCTACTCCCATGACACAAAAGCTGAGGATGAGGTGGATTTTGTGGTCTAGAGATCCCTGCTTTTAGCCTGGTCTCACATCATCCTCTCCTCACCTTCAGGACCTGTAATGCACTGAGGTGTTCAAAGAACTTGCACAAACATGCAATTTTGTAGCTTTTGTAGATGTCTCTTTTTCCCAACCTTCACACAACTGTAGAATAGAGTACACTAATCTAGTTCTGGGTATTGGGTGATTATTTCTTTCTATTTTTCCCTCCATAATGCATGCATTTTTGTGCTATCGTATAATTCATTAAAATTCTTGACATAAAGCATTTTAACTTCAGCTCTGCAAGCCTATAATGAGCCTCTATTACTAAAGGTTTATGACTGTAAAGGGAATTAAAAATGTTCTCTGAAGAATCTTCTATTTTGCCTAGGAGTGGAAAAGGCTAAAAAGATATTTCTTTTAGGATGCATATTTGTGTCAAAGATGGAGAGAGAGGCTCTATGGGTAAAGTGAGGCTGCAGAAGGGAAAATGGAGGACACTGCAAAATGAATTTTAATAATAATGTCGAGTGTAAACCAGAGCCTCTCAAACTAATTGTAGTCTGAAACCTCTTTAAATGTGCATAATAAAAAAAAGTTATAGGATTTTGGCTAAATTATTTCAATGTTGGGCTCATTCAAGAGCTAAAATGCTGTTGGAGGTGTGTAGATCTCAGGAGAGCTCTCCGGCAGACAGTTCCTCCCAATGATCTCTAGAACTCTTTGGTCTGAATGCACCTATGGTACCCCTTGTGACTTGAAACAGCAGTAATAAAAATAAAATTAAAAATCTTCTCAGTTCCTGAAGTACAAGCACACAGATGTGAATAAGGCCACGCTCATATTTGGGATTAACATGCATTCCTGGGTGATCAGATGACAAGTACTACTCACTCTGGACTTTTCTGTCATATCAGTCTGGTTCTAGATCAATAAAACATGATCATGTGACTCGACTTAGTCTTGTTTTCAGGGTGGACTATTTCCCTGGAGGTGGTCAGGTTTCTTTTTCTACTACATGATTGCAGTAATTCTGGTTTTCACTCCCTCTGCCACTGGTGTGATGCTGTTTCCCTATTTCTCTCACATCCACAGCAATAAGACGAGAGAGAACCTTTTAATTGCTGTATTTCTTTTATTAATTTTGATTCCTGGCGGAACTGTAAAGGGGATTAAATCCTATTTGCTGTCTAAAAGGCTTTGGATGAAAAGGGACGAATCTAAAGAGGGATTTCTCTTGCACCGCTACCTAATTGAGCCATTCAACTTTTCTTTCTTTTCCTTCGTCTCCAGTTCAGCATTATCTTCAAATGAGCTCAGGATGATGTGCGTTTGAAAGCAGTAAAGGGATTTCATCATTTGAGGCCCCCCCCCCCCACACACACACACACACACACACACATACCAGTACAGACCATGAATTAATTTCACTCAGAGATATTTACAAATGCACACATATCTCTACAAATACAGATGCCAAAAACCAATTTGTCTGCAGTTCTCAGCTTCACTGTTGGCATGCTTTTGATGAGTTGATTTTTGAAGCACATCACTTGGCTTAACAGTTGACTGAAACTTTGAGGATACTCTTCTTGATCTCAGGTGGCAGTGGCAGAAACCAAATGTGTCTTTGAACTGTTGCCCCTTGCACCTCACTCACCTTAACTGGCACCATCTGACTTTTAGGCATCTTTCCCCACATTTATGGTAGAGCACAATTTATCAAATTTCTTGATGTCATCAGTTGACTAGTGATCCGGTACACTGGCACATGATGGCATTTTGCCAGAACGTACAAGTGAATGACCTTGAAAGAATTTCTAAGATAGAATTCCTACTTGCATGATCACCATGCTTTCAAAGTTAGCCATGCTGTTGAGGAGTAGTGGAGTAGGAGAGGCTGAAGATGTGACCACCTTATATAAGGGAGTAGTGACGGCTGAATATCAGTGGACCAAGTGTATTAAAGATAAAGGAGACCATGTTAAAAAATAATGCAAGATCTCTTGCATTATACAGAAAAGAGAAAATAATGCAATCTTTTTCCTGAGAACAAAACACCGAAATCATAACCTCCTTAACAGATGTAATAAAAATGCAACACGTCTTGGGCTTTTACACCCGAACCTACTGGCTCATCAGAGCTGAAGATTATCCTGGTTTCTGTAGCATGAAACCACTAGGAGTTCAAGTCCTCCTTGTTGAGACGCTAGTCTCAATCTGTGCAGTGGCATGGCTTGTTTTCAACCTTCCAAAATTTTCCCACACCACTCCCCTGCTATGATCTCTCCATTGGCTTCCTGTAGCTGTTCGCTTTAAATTTAAAACATCAATGCTTACCTTCAAAGCCAAAAATGGAACTACACCCTCCTATCTCAAAGCACTTATCACACCCCGCACTGCACCATGTTCTCTCAGATTCTCTTGCACTGCTAGACTGGTCCCTCTTTCTACCAAGGGTCAAAGGAGAAATGCATCTAAACTCTTCTCTGTTTTGGCTCCAAGGTGGTGGAATGAACTTCCCCTTGATGTTCAGACAGCTGGGTATCTTCAAACGATGGCTGAAAACCTACATTTTTCAGCAGTACTTAGACTAGCACTATGTTTTCTCTCTCTCTCTCTCGCTCTCTCTCACACACACACACACACACACACACACACACACAAATAAATAAATAAAAGAAAACCTGCATGCAACCTATCCACTGAGTTTTTGACTGATGGTCTGTGTCCTGACAAACCAGTATAAGAATATATTCACTGAAAATGACTTTAAAGCACTTCTGTAAGTCGCTCTGGATAAATGCTATAAATGTAAATGTAGTCCATCACAGGTTACCTTCCCAATATTTTTACTGGTACCCATTTATACTGCTGGGTGGACAGAGGCACACTTGTGGTTAAGACCTTGTCCAGGCGTCTTGGCACAGTGGGGATTTAACTGGGATTTGAACTCGATCATGAGCCCAGCACTCTAACCACTACAATGAGAGAATTTTTTTGTTTAGATACTCTATATGACCAAAGGTTTTTGGACACCTGACCATCACACCAGCATGAGTTTTCCTGAAAGCTGAAGTTCACATACGAATGTCCTTTTTCACTACGTTTCTCAATAAATATGACAATGTACTAATGACAATGAAGCTGGCAAAAAACCATGGAAAAAAAATGCTGTTCTCATTTGATATGTTGTTTAAATTTGACTTAACTGGATATCGTTTTATTATGGGCATAGTGCTAGAAATATCCATTACATTTAACTAATATCAAGTTCGTTTGTTTTTTTTGTTTTTTTCATAGCTGTTTTCTCTCATTGTTGCTCGTGGCTGCAGTGGTGTGGAAGATCAAGCAGACCTGCTGGGCCTCAAGACGGAGAGAGGTACAGTTTTTATGATTTATTTTTCACGTATTCTTTTCATGCAGCTCACATTTATAGATATTAGCATGAAAAATGGTGAAGAAAAACAATGTTGTCAATGTCATTCATCGCAAAGTCTGTGTATACAATTAAAACAATGTCAGCTGCATCATTGTGATGCTTTGCCACAAAGTACGCAGTGCTCATCATGCTAATTAGAGGTTATCATGACGCAATTAGCTGTGACATTACATATCTAAAGCAGAGATGACGGGAAATTGGGAGGACAGCAGACGTCTCAGCATCTTTTAATCGTGCTTTGATTTTTGTGATGAAAGTTCTTTTGTTTAAGAGGCGTTCAAAGAAACTCTGCTGTATTAGGGCTAGAAGGTGTAGAACAGTTCATGGTTTATCTATTCAGTAGTCAAAGTCATGATCTATTACTAATGACTATTGTAGCCCATGGACCTGTGGTTGTCCACTTTGTAGGCTAGAGCTGGCATTACTAATCATGAAGGTTGATCTGTTTTGCTCTTTTGCTAATTGACATGTGAAGATAAACATGACTGATGACTGCAGTGATCCAGAACCATATTCATCTAAAGTATTAAAGCCAATAAGGCCTAATGTGGGCAGATGGGCTTTAGCTATTAGCATTCCACTCACTTAAACACTCTTTTTCCCCTATTCAGATCATCTATTTATATTTGCCCTCCAGCATCTTCCAAAAAAAGAGAAAAGAAACATTTATCTTTTAATTTGAAATGATTGAAAAGCTTAAGGAGATACTCTTTTGGGGAGAATGCTTGCTTGCAGTGATTTATTTTCTTTTTCTCTGTTTGTCTAAGTTTTGATCAGGAAAAAGTCAAGATGAAGTGCCTGTCATTTTTCATTTTGCCATGAATCACTCGTCAAGGTCGTGACAGTCATTTGGCCTTTGCAAATTGCAGTAGTGTTTTAGTGCAGATCCATTATCACACATTTTTATTTTTCTCTCTGTCGCTAACCAGCAGTTATTTATGGCCTTGTTCTTCAGTGCGTGGTTAATACTTGGCCACGGTGACTTTCTGCCACCTCCTCTTGGCCCTCTATTTTGCCTCGTTTGCCTCAACTGTTTTCTGACAAAATAAAAGATTAGTGGTACAAGTGGAGGATGTGTTTAAACCTTTGGATATGCAAAGGTTCTCCTGATTGTGGTTCAGTCTGTGAGTTGGAGCAGTGAAGCACAACACTCATGGCCAATCCAGGAGTTTATTTCGAGGACATATTGCCTGTAAACATAGGACGTTACTTATTATTGTCGATCCGTTGCGGTTTTCAGTTACATTACAGCCAATCCAACCATTACCTTACATCAAGGTGGCTTTAATTAATCTCTCACATTTTTTGCTCAGGGTATTATACAGAGTGGCACATTTTGAGTGAAGCAATGCTAAAGTGTGGTATTTATTTGAAGGATATTCTTTCTGTAGTTTTGTTCTGCAGAAACAGAGAATATTTACAGATATTGCTTGTGAGAGTGTGTATAACTGAGTAAGTGTGCACATGTGAGTGTGTGAGTGAGCGAGCCAGTGACTGAGTGAGAGTGTGTGTTTATGTTTTCAATATTTCCAGTCATATTGAGGCTTATATTGTTGTGTACAAACAGTCTGCAGTTCCCATTTCATTCATTAGGTTTTTAGAAAACCCACGTTTTTTGATTGACATAAATATAGAATGGGCTTCGAGGAAAATTATCTGTATCAAATGGAAGATGTAAAATTGCACTTTATATCTGTCTTCCTTTCTTTTTTAAAAACATGTGTGTTCTCCCTGGATCTAATTTTAAAACTGCATTATATCCTGATCTTTTGTCTCACTTTTAATCTGGGCATGTGTGCAGCTTTCTATCTTTTCTACTGCGGCATTTTGCACGTACACAGAGAATAATAGGCTTATTTATCTGCTTACATTATTTACAACATGAGTTTGAGTTCCCTGCTAGCACTGAATTTGTTCTTCTCTCCGTGTTGTTGTGTTGTACTGTGTTGTATTGTGTGCGTTTCAGTAATCATACATTCGTTAGCTGATTTTAATAAAACAGTGATGTACAGTATACTTGAACTGTCTGTGTTAGTAGGTTTAGTGTACTTGAGGGCAATCAAGTCAAAAATAATGCTTGGTAGGTTTCATGATTTAAATTTTTATGTTCTCCCTATGCTTGTCTGGGTTTCCTTTGCGTACTCTGGTTTCCTCCTACAGTCCAGAGACATGAACTTCAGATCATCTGGCTACTTTACTTGGCTATCGGTGTGAATTTAAAAAAAATTTTAGCATCAAGTTAGAGATCTGACTGCAGTGAGGGTATTCAATATTTAGTTTTTTTTAATGAAAAATTTTATGAAGTCTGTATGTTCACAAAATTCATCAAAACAAAGCATTATGTACATCCTGACTCTTTCACTGCCACTGTGATGCTGTGATGTTACTGCTCATGATGAGAGCAGCCATGTTGATCATGTTGGTGTTGATTCGTAAACAGAACACAGAGTTGAAGGATTACCCCAAATTGACAAGTAGGAATTTCAGGTTGTACGGGTGATTTTGTCGACTTTTATTGGTTTGACTTTGAAATTGAGTCGAATACAGCATTAGCTGAAACATTTTTTAGCACTGTACCCTATGACGAGTAGAACCCCAGGGGAAAGACATTGTTCTCATTATTATGTAAAGAAAAAGAAAAGGGTTAATTAATTTGTATGAAAAACGTATTTATAACAAACAGTGCCAATGATGTTTCTTTTAAATAGCCTTTATTTATATGAACCTTTGATTATACTGTTTGCTATAAATGGTGTTGGTACTGTTTTTGCACATCTACATTTTACTAGTCCATTTTAATGGGAAAAAAAAATCCCCCAAATGCATAATGTAAGAAATAAAATAAATTGAAATGTTCAGAAATGATACTGTTTATTTGTGTAGATATAATTGTTAGCAGTTTGGAATAGTCTTTCGGTTTGATATTGACTGTAAATTCTTGATGGGTCTGTGGATTTTAGGACGTTCACTGATGGCTCCCCCTCTGGCTTTAGACTCATCACAGTGAATAGGATTTACCTCAGGTTTTCTTGCAGGCTAGCCTCTGTGATGTTTGATGTCCTTACCTTACACTGAGCTGACTCTCTTGGAGGTGAAGAGGTAGTTGTGTTTTCATGGTGTATAGCTTTAAAGCCAAGGCAGAATGAATGTGCAGTGTGGAGAGCTTAACAGCCTGTCTATCTAAATGAAAGCACTGTCTGTCTGGATAGCATATGTTTGTGATTGCTGTGTGTTTCTGTCAAATCGAACATTATTAGGGCTTTCCTCCTTTGAGCAGGCAGGAAGCAATTCTTTTTACCTATTATATTTTTTATTATGCTAATAAGGTAATCATTTTTGAATTTAAATTCTTATCTGTCTGTGAAAGATCATTATTTTGCTGCTCTGAATCATCAATCATCTGTAAATGAGGCAACTGTTGTCTTTGGTGGCCAAATTTTCATTTTACCTTTTTAGAAAGTGACATTTTAATAGCATGGTTTATTATAGAAACATTTCAAGGAAAAAGAAAGGCAGCCAAAATTATGTGCCATTAAAAGGCTTTATCTTTTCTCTTTATGCAAGTGCAGACCTTGTTTTTTTTTTAATTTTTTTTTTTTTAAAGCTGTATTATTCTTTTTATTTGCTGTCCCTCCCACCTCATCATGAAATGACCAACAGTCCTTAAATAAACAAACAAACAAATATATAAATAAATAAGAACATTTATCATATACCATAAATGTGATTTTGTTAAAAAAATAGAAGAGCCTTAAGTAGGAAATTAGTGGATGGCACGGCGTAGATGTTAGCATGGCCAACTCATAGCAAGAAGGTTCTGGGTTTGTTGTGGTTTGTGTGTTTCTATGTAAAGTTTGTTTGTTTCCTCTGGGTACTCTGGTTTCCTTCCACAGTTCAAAGACATGCGCATTAGGCTAACTGACTGTTCCAAATTGATCCCGAGTGTGAATGTGAATGGTTGTGTGGGTTTCGCCCTTTCGCAAGCTGTTTAGGGTGTACTCTGCCTTCGCCCAGTGTTGGCTAAGATAGGCATGGGTGTTCCTAGTAGGATTGAGCGTTGAAGTGAGTGAGTGAACGACTGAGTGAGAAAGAAAGGAAACGAGTGAGCATTAGCAGTTACTAGATAGGAAAATTGCAAAAATGTCCATCTTGCTCTGCTAGCACATATAAGCTATTGAATTCATATTCAGTAGAGTAGAACTAGAGAAGGAAAATATATTGCTCTGCTGGCACAAGTCATAGGAACAGATAAATATAACTGAGACATTTAGCTTTTTGTACCCTTTCTAATTTCCTTTTTGCCACAGGGAAGAATTGTGTCCTATTGTGTTACATGGCTCAATGAAGATTCTCTGGACTGCTGTGTAGTGAACAAACAGAGGTACATAAGCAGACTCTGGTCTGAACTACAAGTCTTTGGTCAGTATTTTGGTGCTTGGTGGCATCTGTGTTTCTGGAACAGACTGATAAAGCTGTATTAGTTTCTGCATTACTCTCTGTCCAATTTCTAATACATGGGTATAACATGAGTGAGGTTCTCAGCATCTTGCAGGACCTGCCTTCTTAGAGATCCTGCTACAGCTGTTCTAAAGCAAGCTATACAATCAGTTTGGATTTGGGCATCAGGTGACAAGGCTCTTTGTGAAGTTGTACACTTTTGAAAGGTCTTGCTGCTCAGCATAGGAGGGCAACACATCAAAGCTAAGAGTTATGGAGTGAAATGTCCGGTAGTTTGCTGTTGTTTATCTGATGAATCAAGTGTCCTTTTAAACTATAAATTCAGAATCATTTTATTTCCCAGTAGATTCATGGGAAATGGTAACAAATTCTAGTTTCTGGATAGTCAGTGCTTTATGAGAAGGATAGCCAGGTGAACTCCAATTTCTGCTCCAGTGGAAGAGATTAATTGTCTGTTATTGTGTTTTGATTATTGGGTCTGAGCATAAATTGCATGCACTCCAGGGGTTTTTCACCCTAAAACTGAATTGTACAGATCAACTTATTAAGACATTAAATTCGGTATTAAAAAAAATTATAATTATTTTGGTTTTATCCAGTTTATTTCACTTAAGAAATCTTAGGCTCTGCCCACACATGCTTGAGTTTGTTTGACTTTTGATGGCTTACTTGGTATGGTTAGCAGTGGCAAATTATTTCACAATGTAGATGTTGCCAACCTGCCGTATAGTACTGTGTATGAATTTGTCACTTACAACTGAAGTACCGTTCACACAGGAAGTGACGAGCGACAAGCAAATCGCTTTGCTGCTGAACATGTGACATCGCCTAGTGAGAGACTCAAATCCCTTCGCCATTCAGCTCTTGTTGCTTCTAACTCCATCACGTTTCCTGCTTCAAAATTTTCCGAGTCAAACTGTCATGCTAGTTCCCTACAGCAGACTCTTATTTTAACTCTTATTGTCAGAATATATAGCTTATTATTATTATTATTATCATTATTAATATTATCACTTGGCATGTATAGAATTGAGACTGTTGTGCATCATAAACCAGGAAGAATAAACATGTATATAAATATAATCACCGGAAATGACGATTGTTTTACATAAAAGTGATCACAAGCATGGTGTATCAGGTTATTATTCTTGTTAAAATAATAATAATAATAATAATAATGGTTCAGTCCTAAAGCACAGGATATTTAGGCATGGCAATAATAACCTCATCTACCATATTGGTGTGAGCAGAACAATTTGTGTTTGTTGTTTCCATACAGAAAAGTTTTGGCAATATCTGTGTTTGGTGGCATCTACCAATCAGTCCTTAACCTCTGATTGGTTATCGCTCAAATCAAATTGCATTGCATGAAAGTTCTGAACTCTGCACTTGCCCACTTTGTGTCGCTTCTTGCATGACATCATCATTGACTTTGGATCGTTGCTTGTTGCTTGTCACTCCCTGTGTGGATGCGGCTTAAAGGGTACCTGTGGTAAATTAGTGTTACTGGCTATTTAAAATAACAGCGGTTCTTTCAGGCAACGTCGGTTCATGCCTGTTTTCAAAGTGTACGAGTGTTATGACTAAAAAAAAAAAAAACAACTGCTAGCCTCGGCAGTTCAACACGCCGCTAGTAATCCACAGGATAAAATTTCCAGTTTTGTGCTTTTTATGGTCATTTATGTTAAAATACGCATCTGTCTTGAATACAATTAGGCCAGAGTGAATGTGCTGTCAATGTCGGTTTAAATGTACTGAATGAGAAATATAAAAAAAAATGAGACTAAAATTTGTATCCTTTTTATCTATAAAAGAAATCTGTAATGATGAGATCAGTGAACGTCGTAAAATAGCTAAAGGGGTCTCTGTATCAACAGATACAGAAAAATAGAAGTGATACGAAAATAGTCAGTGGATGGGTGTTTGAAACGTGCAAACACCCTGCCGCTGACTTTGTATCATAATGTTGTTGTATCTACACTAGATATGAAGATATTCTTTTTCTTTCTGTGAACTGTACATTTCTGCATGGTGAAGTTTCTCTTCACTGAAGTACAAAACCTCACATAGGTAAGGCTGAATCACTGGTCTTTAATGCACTCTTGTAAACATGGCTCACCAGAGGTTAGACCGCAGCTATGGGTCAGTGAGTGACCTGCATGAGCTGGGTGCTGCCGGTTGTTTGGACGTTGCTGTGAGTGCAGATGGTAGTGTAACCCGTTCAAGCGAGTTGAGAGATGTCTGCGCTAAATGTCATTTCTGAAGAAGAGAAGTGACTGTGGAACAGCCAGAAGGGCCAATGACATTTCACTGCATGATATATGTATGGCAAATCCTTGTGTAGGATGCTTTAAGCACATGGACGAATCAGTACAAGCTCATTTACACCCTTAGTGCGTTGGTGCACACTGCATAAATGCATTAATTATCTTGTGTATTAAACTCATGGTTATGGTAGCACAGCCATTTCACAGCATTGTGTTGGAGAGACACTAATAGCTCTTTTCCACTGGGTGTCACGACATGGCGCTGCTCATCCATGGCTGGGATGTATGGGTGGAGCTAAAAATAGTGCAGAATATTGACTGGTTTAAACACTATCATTACAGAACCTGGAATTGCTTTTTTTCTGGAAACAGACATTTTTGTGTAGTATATTCAAGTTTCTCTTTAGCCAGAGCTATGTGTCGAGGCGAGTCCGACTATATCTAGTCGGTATCTCTCAACCTCACTCCCCTTCCTCGCCAGTGAGGGGACGTTCCATGTCCCAAGAGCCAGAGTCAGTAGTCGAGGATCGGTCCGACATAACCAACACCTTCGGCTGCCACCCAACTGCCGCTGGGCTCGGCTGGGCTCCATGAGCAGAAGCCCAACCACCAGGCGATTGTCTTCAAGTTCTTCCATCAGGCCTGCTCCAGGAGGGATCCCAGTAACCCCTGTCCAGGCAAGGGAAACTGAGTCCTTACACTTTTTTCTCTCATAAGAATCTTCTGAACTGCACTTAGTCTGGACCTTCACCAAGGACCTGGTTGCCCTGGTTGCCCTCCACCACAATAAGTTGGCGATTCAAGGAGTTTTATTTTTTCCATGTTTGGTGATTGAAAAAGGTGGAAGGTATGGCTACTGCTTGGTTTCACTGAAAACCTGCACCCACACTGGCCCTTTGCAAATAAGATTGGATATCCCTGTTCTAGAAATGTATTTCATTCCATTTCATCATTTTATTCATCCAAAGAATACACTGGTCCTGGATCAATTAAAGAACACACATACAATAGCAATGGAAGTAAAGTCAGGAGGAAAAGCAGTTAAGGGCATGCATTAGTTTTTCCAGGCCAATCTATTCTAAAAAAAAAAATGAAGCACTTAAATAAAGTTTCTTGGGCAAAAGCCTATCTTTAAGATAGGGCTATACATTATTAGAGACTCTCAAGGACATCAGCAAACCTCAGGACGAGAAAACCAGGCATTCCCTCCCAGTATGAAATAAAGCTCACACATTCTCCTTGCATTCGAAAATTACTGTGGATGTCGTTGTGCTGATGTGGTGGCTTTGAGAACACAGATATGCAAGAGAAAGTGAGAAAAAAAACACAAAACAGCTTGCAGTAAAAATGCTTTCTCCCTTCAGCTGTTTAACATTCAAGATTCAAGAGTTTGTCGCATGAACACTAAACAGGCAGTTACACTGTACAGCATCATTCTCACTCTGGATTCCCTCGAAATATCCATCAGTACAGAGTGGCTTATAAATTGGTTAGAAATTGTACTGTAAGGCAGAGTGGGTTATGTTTTAGTATATACTACACAGGAATGGCATGAACATGAGGTGGATATTGCTAAATATGACTAGCGACTATTCAGCGATATTTGAGAATAAGGCGAATAATTGGTTTGTGTATACTACACAGGAATATACAAACTAACTAAAAGCTAACTAAAACGAGATTTTTATGGTTTTATGGTTGTGGTTTAATTGATTCAGACATTGTCGGGTTTACGAGATGGGCAGTGTCTGCTAGTTCATACAGTATGGGAATGGCACAATCTGATTGGTTCACTATCTGTGAATTAAAGACATAAATCATTCAAAGCATTTTCTCATTTCTGATTGGTGGAATGGCACCATCTAATTCTTATTCAACTATGAGCCGGCGTATTCATAATAGACATGGGGATAAGTGGAATGATTATAAATTTTTTTAATCAGTAATAATGCTATTATAGATTACTGCTTTTGCATGATATGAAGAAATATTCAGGTTTGTTAGGGTGTTCAAAGGCTGATAAAACCATTTGGATCTGAATAATTCTCTATCATACATCACCTCATTCAATAATTGCTTATTGTCCTGAGTGGATAATGCTCAAAATCAATGTGCTCGGGTACTGTTCAGTGACATCCACCTCACCTTCAGTGCATAATTGTTAATTAGTATATACTGCATGGGAACAGCACAGTCTGATTGTTACTCTATTTTGGGGTGATGGATATTATACACCTTGTAAACTCAGGGCAATGCTTTAATCACGGTATGCAATAGTCACTGATTTTGAAATTTTAAAAATTCAACAAAATGCCATATCAAAAAAATACCAAAAGCTGTGCATTATGGCCCTTATGTCTTTAAAGGTCAGTTACTATACCCATTTTCAGACTTTTATTTTTCCCTTGGGAAACCAGTGGAGCACTAAAATATGAATCTAATTAAAAACAGCAACAACAAACTAATAATAACAGCTAATCTTGTATGGTACTGGTACTGGTGTGGCACGCCCCCACCCACCACAAAAAAGGGCAAAACAATGGGGCTGGGCAATATGGCCTCATTTAAATCTCTATAATCTAAATCATTTTTTTTCTTAACCTGAAACCATGTTATGATTCTGATTTTTATTTTTTTTAAAGCAAGGACATTCAAATTTTATTTTAGTAATTACAGAAACGAGCAAACACATTTCTTAATTTATTTAGAACTCAAGTGCTGCTTAGTAGCTACTTACTGCACTTTCTTCTTCAATGAAGGATCAATGAAGTTTAAACTAAGGTAATCAAATTGGGGGGGAAGTGTTATTTTTATATTTATATTGAATGGTCCCTACAGTACACCATACCAGCCTATCGAAACCGGGTCACCCTGACCTATTTTTCAAGACCACAGAGGACAATTGCCCATTTACGCTCTAGAGGCTGCAGTTGACCATGCGTGAGGATACCCCTAGTATTCTAGATGTAAACTGCATGGGCTAAGGTGAGGTAGGTAGTACAGTTATAAAGACATTGGCTTAAATGTGTGTAATAAGAGAGAGATTTGAATAAACAAAGTGCAAATATTGACCAGTGATGCAAGATGTTATGTCCTTATGTACAAGACTCCACGGTCAAAAAGTGCACCAGGACACTGAGCATATGCAGTAATGTTTTTAATTTATTTTCAGACATTGAATATTAATAGAAACCTGTAATGTCCACCAGTGTTTTATTCTCATTGTTCTATTGAGATGCTTGAACAGATTTGATTTTCAGAGATTCCCAGGGGATGCAGGGAAGACGTTCACAAATGGAGACAGGGGATGTTGTAGGAGCAAAGCTGTGACTCTGCAGCCGTCCTGTCTTGGCTGGTCTGATAAGGCAGTAAAATGTTCCTGCTCTAATGACAGTCGCACATATGGCTGTGTCCAAGTGCTCTGAGTCACTTCATCCATTCATTCAGCACACACACACCAGGGACTATTTATGACAAATGCTCTTACTAGGTTTTAAAACTTTGCCTTAAGGCTCTTGCACTCGACTTCCTCAGGTCCTTAATGCAAAATTCCACCCAAACTGAGCCAGGCTTCTGAAATGGCAGGGGTTGTTTAGGGTGCGGTGTAACCGATCAATGCGGTGCATACACACTGATGTGGTAACACTAGTGGATCAATATCAAATACAATTCTGCACCAATGAGATTGACCTGTCCTCGCTGACAGTCAGCAGTTTGTTTATTTATATATTTACTCTGAATAAGCGACAGCCCATTTTGTAATCAGTCTGCAGTCTAGGCATTTGATGCCTGTTAGGAAAAATGGTATGTAGTGTATTTATTTCAGTTCTGCATATACTTCTTTTGCATTACTTTAATAAAACTGTCTGAAAAATCATGTTCTTTCTTTCTTTATTTGTTATTATTTTTTAAATAGCTTAAATTCATTCACACACATCAAGTCAACAGTTTCATTGGACTGATATCTTACTTTAACTGCAATATTTTCTACAGTTTAAGACTTGTTTCTGAGATTTTTGTAAGATAAGTTAAGGAAAATTAAAATGTTGCAGCAATATAAGAGCAGAAGTTGCATGCAGGAAAAACAAGCACACAATAAATCAGAAGCCAAATGAATTTAAAAATAGTAATAATAACCGATTGTTCAGTGCACATGTTGATATGGTCCTGACAGATTACAGGTGCTGAAGAACACTGAAATGTGTTTTTCCTCACCACTGTCTGTGTCTAAAATGTCTATTTTTGATTTGTGTATTATATAACTGATTTGATTATACATAGAAATAGTTCCATAATTTTATTATGTTGCATTTTTAATGCCTCTTAGTATGTGTGTGTGTGTCTATAATAGTGTGTGTGTGTGTGTGTGTGTGTGTGTGTGTGTGTGT
>JAOUQZ010000051.1:13930671-13941229 GCA_028564935.1 Neosilurus hyrtlii
TATATATATATATATATGTATATATATATATATATATAAATAAAATGTCCTGGTGCTTTATGACTTTATTTGCTTTTACATTTTCCTTATCCCATCACTGTTTATGCCAGCAAGCCAACTGGCATCATCTAAGCAGTAAGCAGCCAAAAAGATAGATATTTTTGTAATGTAAAGGGAAAATGAAATGGGCCAAAAGGCAAAGGGAGAGAGATGAGAAGTATCAACTAGACAAATAGAATGAGGGTACTAAAGGAGTAAGGGAGAGCATGTATAGCTGTGGGATGAAGACTTGAGAGATGAGTAAAAAGCAGGGTGAGGTGAAGGAGTTGGAGATGTGAATAAGGCAGCAGGATGACGCTTGTGTGTGCGTTGATGTGTAGACATCAGATTAATAAATGTATGAGGGTGGGATGAAGCTGGCATTCTGTAAACAGTAAATCATCAGTGCTATGAAAGTCTATGAGAGAGGCTTCTCTTTACTGGCCTGCTCTTATTCTTATTCTGATTTATAAGTCTACTTTTCTTCTGGATACAGAAACGACCGGATTTGCACCTTTTATGTTAATGGATTTTTGCATTCACGTGTACCTTTAAGTCCCCATGATGTGTCTTCACAGCCCTGATTTGACTCGTTATGTTTAAATATTTCATTTTGGCACAGGAAGTCATACATATTGAAGTGCTTAGCTGATTTACACAACGGCCAGTCGAGTTGTGCGCTAAATCTTCTGTAGCTAAATATGAGAAGATTAAATAGTTTAATAAAAGGCTTTTTCTACCATGCAGAATTTCTCACCACCGCCTTCACCCATGCCTGTCACTTTAACATGGGCACACAATTCATTTTCAATACTAATCTGCTCAATAAGATGATACTACTTACTCTTACTGATGTGGCAGCCCTGGGGTTGTATGACGACAGAACTGTGTTATTGATCAGCTGAAAATATTTCTGAAAATTTTCTCTCACTTAATCACTAACTTTCACACATTCAGCACACATGAATATGAAAAAATGCCATTTGTCCCCTCGGAAAAAAACCAAAACCAGGAAGAATGATGGTTGCTAACATGCGTTACTATCAGGAATTAGGTGGGTTAAGTGTTCTTGAGCATTTAATTGGACAAGCACAAGATAAGTACAGGGTGAGTTATCAATGATATTAAAATTTTAATATTTTCAGATTATTTTTTTATTTTATTTATTTATTTGGTTTAATATACTATAATTAGTTTTCATAACTCTACAGGACCGTTGGAAAGGTCTGTGTTCAGGGGTACTCTATCAAGTGACTGGGTATTGAGAGTTAGCACTGCAGTAGATCACTGTGTAGCTGTACATTTCTACAGAGACCCTCCATTTTTACTGGCTCAAAAGTACTTGGACACCCTCTTTCAACACCCTGCCCACAATTGTGAGATTTTTTTAGTAATCTGAGCCGAACCGTAATCACTCACATGTAATGGCTTTCTTCCGTGAACTTTCTTACCATGTTGAAGGAAAATAGGTCTTTTTGCTCACATTGATTGTGTTTGTGTGTGCAAACGCGCACGTGGAGTTGAGCGAGTCTCATTTACAACATGATGCATGAGGCTGTTGTGGTGTCTCTAAACTTTATAACTGTTCATTGGTTGCATCATTGCAGTGCTTCCTAAATGAGCTTCAATTGGGTTACTCCTAATCTGTATAAAGTAAGATTAATGTGCATGCAAGCAGAATCATGTAGAATCTGAAACCATCATTAATGCGAGTAAATGCAGAAAAATGGATTTGGTTGATTAGTTAATCTTGTTGGATTCATCTGATGGCCTCATTAACTAGTTCCTATGTGCACACTAATAGCTCCATGTAACCCTTGTCGTACTAATGAAATGCATTTAGTCATAGTACATGATAGAATTAGATATATTTATTCCTTATGATTTTATCATCAGCTCCTGTTTCTCATTTGGAGCAGTTCTAATCAAACATATTAAACATTTTTGTAGTTCAATCTTTTAGAACATGAATTTGTGCATGCAGATTTGTCACTGTGGTAAAATGGTTTTTCTAATTTCATTTTTTGGAGGACAAAGATCTTACTGGAAAATCTGAATTTAGTGCTAAACAGTTGATGGGCTCTTGTTATTCATAAGCACTTGCATTTCTTATTCTAATATTCAAATGTCTCCTGTTATTACATAGGATTACCAAGAAAAAAGGGTTCACATTGTCCGGGTTTAAATTTGCACATTATTCATGTGGCTTTTTAATTTTTAAATGTTTTTTTTTTTTTATTAAAGTTAAATTGTGGTCTTGTGCGATTCTTCAGTTGCATTATTTTGTTAGAGAACCCCAGGAGCTGTATTATAGAAACAAAGATATATGGTCTTAAAGAAAAAACCCTGAGTCCTGCCCTGGCTCCAGATAGTGTTATTGGTAGAATGAAACAGTGGGTGCTGTTACTCCACAGTGCACTTTTTTTATATATAATGTAATTCTTTCTCACAGAAAGGACTTCATCAAGGAAGGTCTTTGTTGCTGGAGAGGTATCTATGATATCTGTTAAATGTGTAGCAACATTGGATGTTGACTTGTTTGATCTGGGATTTGTTTTGAGCATGTATGCCTACGATGGGTGACCTTGTGGCACAGAGGGTAGCATCAGAGGGTAGCATCTCACAGCTTTAGCATTCTGATTTTAGTTCCAAGGGCCGGTTATGGTTTCTCTGTGTGTACATTGTTCCTGTGTTAGTGTTGGATGTTTTTTTCATTTCAGGGAAAAAAAAGACATGCTATTGGAGGGTGGGCTTTTTGTGTCTGTGAGTGTAAAATGCTTTTTTTCCTCTTAAATGTCCCCCACCATGACCCTGATTAGGGTAAAGCATTTACTGCAGAATTAATGAATGTATGAATGAACAGGATGATTAAATTATTTTGCTCTAGACATCTCAAAGCATCTGATTGCTGGCGGCTCTCTAAGGCTACTTATAATTAAAGGACGTCTGTCGAAGTATTGTCATGCTTTGCATGTTTGTTTTGGTTCTGTGTTTTAAGTTGACCCAACTGAGCAATGGCACACAGTGACAGTTGTGATGCTGATCTCAGCATTGGCGGTTGTGTTTCAGCAATGGTACTGCGCGGAATACCAACGACTAAACATTTATGGGAGTTTAGTCAGTCTGTTATAATATTTATTGCACTCGGGAATCTGTTATGTTAATTGCTTCGAAGTTTTGTTAGTTCTAGGGAAAGTAACTTGTTCAGGCTCAATAATGTGCCTCAAATGTTCTTTACAGTCAGCTAATTTAGGCTGCTCTAGTAAGGAAATAAGAAGAGAATAAGAAGGCAGTTGGCAAACTAAAAGATCACACACGATTGGCACATTCATACTGAAAAGTTAGACACATCTGGAATATCACATAATGAAGCTGTCGGGCCAGCATCTCCTTTAAGGTGATTTCTATGATAGTAAAGTACAGTTTAGAATGTGACGAGGAGCCGATCACAGGTACACAGGGGAAGTAATATACCGGAAAAGTCACTGTCCGACGACTTACCAAAACCATGAGACTTCTTTGGTGTCCCTCCAGAGGTTGTGTTAACTCTAGTGAGTTTTTCTTTTGTGTTTTGTTTGCGTATGGGTCGTTTTGATGTGTTTCCCCAGCCAGATTCATCCATGAGAACAAATACATGATTTAAAAATTTAAAATAGCATAACAGTTGAAAATGTGCACAAAAGAAGAATCTGTATAAAAATTACACTTACAAGGAAATCAGTGGTCAAGAAAAGGGTAAGATTAAGATTTTTAAACCCTATCAAAGATGTTCGCTTGGAACAAATCCTTGAGCCTACTACGCTTTACCAGGCACACAAATGCATCATGCACTCGGGCAGATGTATTGTAAAAGCCTTTTAACAGTTTTATGCCAACTTTGACCAAAAAGACATGACATCAACTTTTAGCATCACCATCTATGCCCTGTGATCTACAAGTATTATAATTACAGTGCAGAATACAGCTTTGCCATGTGCTCGTGCTTTTATGACATGGGTAATCTGGTAATGTAATTTTAGTGAATAGTTTTTCTCCTATTATTTTTAAAATTGTGCATTTTCCCCCCTTTTTGTATTCAGGTTTAAATGTACGTCAGGTACCTCTCTTCTCTGAAAAATGAATGTATTTATTTTGAAAAATGTGATTGTTGAGGGTAAAATTCAAATGGATATTTTAATTTAGCATATCAGCTGGGCTGAGACCATGGCAACATCCTGATCAAGGCATCTAAATTTAGGCATAAAAATGGAGATTTGTGCTAATTAGCTGTGATACTTCAGTTTCTTTGATTGGTAGATTTTCAGGGAAATAATAAAATCTAACACAATGATGAAATTCAAACTAATTTTTGACTGACTCATGGGTGCAGATGACATCTGCCACACCAATCAACTGAACTTGCAGCTTATTTCTTATGAGCATGGTGTTTTTTTTTTTTTTTAAGGGGTAATGGGTGGAGGCTGGATCCTTGCAGTGTATAATTTGATGGCAAGAATCAGCTTATCATGGCAAACCCCTGTGGTAACCATATTAATAGTAAACATACAATAATATGTCATGGAGGCAACTATGTAGTGTACTTCCAAGGCTTTGCGCAGGAATGTCAGGATTGGGACAGTTGTACACAGGCAAGTTGATTGGGGAATGGTTTTGTCAAGGAAATCACGTTTCACAAGTGAGTGCTACGTAGTGCAATAAAGAGCCAAAGAGAATTTGCAGAGGAAAATGGAAAGGGGAGAAATTCTGTACACGCAGAAGTAGCATGGATGAAAGGAAAGCCAGACGCCCGCTGCCACCCCCATCACTCCAAAACAATGGCTTTGAACTTTTAAGTGCAGCACAAGTGGCCTCTTTTCCCCTCAAAGAGACAGATATTGCTCTGATAACAGCCTCTGTCTGCAGGGGCTGATAGACGTCGTCAGCACAGGCTTAATTTGACCTTTCACAAGCCCCACCATGGATGGGCCATCTAATGCAATATGTACCTTCACAGAGCATGTGTGTTTGTGTGTGAGGGAAAGAGGAAAAGAAGAAAGCAGTAAAGTAAGTTCATAAAAGAACATGGGCTTAATATATTGATGTTTGTAAACCGTTTCAGCTGTAATATCTTTATTGCAAAACAGGGACCTTTGCTAAAACCGTGATACAGCGATCAGCCACAACATAACCACCACCTGACAGGTCTGCAACTAGCCAGCCCTGTACACAGCAAGATATAATGCACTGTGTGTTCTGACACCTTTCTCCTCATGCACATCGAATCTTGGATACTGTTGGGGCAAACGCTGCTTAATTTATGATGAAGAGAAGCAGGTTCCAGTTCAGACATATTTACTCGGCCCAAGAAGAATGCAGCATACCGTCAGACAATCACACAAGTTGATCTTCAGAGAATAATCTAAAGACAAAGTGCCTCACACATTACAACCTATTTATATAGTAACTTAACTCCTCCTCCTAGCTTTTTAGCCATTACAGTTTGGCCATTGTCAGAGTCACTCATGTCCTTACCTTAAGATTTTTTTCTAATAAATACCACATCAGGGTTAAGTTTGTAAAGGTTTCTTTTAAAAGCATATTTAAAGTTTTAGATACTATGTGGAAACATAAGAAGGGCAAATTAAACTTGGTCAAATTTTCATGGTTTATTCTTTCATATTTATCCCATGATGATCACACCAACTGCTCCATCACAGTGCTTATGTGTGCCTCATGACATTATCTTTTAAGACTCAAAGTTTGAAAAAATGTAAAGAAATGTTTTGATTTCTTTCCTTTTAAAAACTCAAGGGCAATATTGCGTAACTTTCTTTGTATTTTTGGGACTGGTTTGTGACATTCCCATGTAGTGTATATACTTATCGATTTTATTCACTAAACCTGTCAGTGAAGTTACAGTTGAAATGTTTTAATATTGTGGCTGATTATTATATATCATAAAAACATTATATTAAAGGAAATACATTTTTTTTCTTTTTTCAGTTTTCAGTTTACTGTTGGTAAGAGCAAATTAGTGCCTGAGTTTATTTCTGCTGTTAACAGCCATAAGGTATATGGGTCATTCTCTAAAACTGGTACCATGAAGTGTGACATTCACAATCCCCAAATTTCAATGTAGTCCTGCTTATTTCCCTCGATATTGACCATAAATTTATTAATCATTGTTACAGAGACTGAGAGAACGACTTCATGCACATATCTGCATTTTTATGAGTAACAAACAGAAATAAATTCGAATGGACACAAAATTAATACCATTTGTTTTTGGTGAATAAATGAATTACTTCTTGACTGTGTGTGAAATAAACACACTTCAGGAGGAACTCAATTCTACAGTGAACATCGTAACATAGAAAAAATAATATAATTTATAATAATAATATATTTCTCCTCAGAAAAAATGGGTCAGTTTCGTATATAACTGGCGTAGACACCACTGGTTATGCACTGAAAAACTTTGAATTGATGTGTGATTCTCAGTCAACAAAATAAGAAATCCACACATTGCAACCAATTTTACAGAAAATTTTTATTCTTTTTATCTCCAACAAGATATTTAAAAAAAAATCATGAGTATGTTTTTCTTTGATCTTAAATAAAAGAATAATTATTATAAAAAGTTGTTTTCCACTTGTGCCAGTTTAAGGGTTAAGAACTGCTCAAAATGTGAAATTCTTTACTTCATCACGAGTGTCTTGAGTCATCTAACATACTTTTAGGTTAAGTCAGTATTTCATCCCAAATCAGTTTTCAACAGGAAAGAAGCACATGCTTAACCTCCCTCTCAGTCTAAAATATTGATTACTGAATCCTTATATAACTAGAATTATATGGTAATAGTGTAGTATTATTAGTAGACAAGATGCCAATGCTTCTACTGATTTTTCTGTAGATCATTGTTTAAATTGTAAACTACTTTGGAACAGAAATGAAACAGCTCACAAAGATCTTTTGGAGAGCTCTGGTTGTAATCAGTGTCTAAATCTATATATTAGAAAATTACAATTACCGAGCCTGAGATTAACTTTAAATTTATTTTGGCAAATTTGCTAATTTTAAGTATTGAAGAATGAGGCAGAACTATGTGTCCATGGAACAAGAAAATGTAAAGTTTAAAAAGAATCGAAACATGTCTTAGAATCTTATGTTTTGTTTAATATATTATAACTGGAAATAGAAAGTATGCTATATTCCAGATAGTTTCACTTGCTGTCATTTATTTGCAGTGTATTGTTGGTAAAACCAGGCACGATAACTTTGACTGTCACTTAACTGACATGAAGAAAATGGAAAAATCTTCCAAATTATACGGTCTTCTTTTTAATGCATAACCAATCGAACCCAGTAGAAATGTCCTTTACTCTGTACAGTAAAAATATTTTAGCAGTAAATGTTCACTGTCAGGAGGTAATTAAGAAATCTTTGTGTGTGTGTATGTGTCATTCCACACTAATGATAACTAAAGCAGTGAACCAGTGGGAAAAATTGTATTACTGTTAATTATTGTACCAATGTGTATAGTTTACAATCCTACAAAAGAGAAGGCAGACCAACCTTCCACACAGTCAAAAATTGCGTACAAATATGCAGTGTCACCTCAGTGTAACTGCGTTATACTGTGACAGACATTCACCCATGGACATGGTAAAACTCAGAGCTTATGGCCAATCTATTAGAGCTTAAATTCAGAATGTCAATTGGAGGTAAAAACACAGAGTTTAGTTGCAAGCTGTGATTTGAGGTTGATGTGGAGATATTTCTCTTTTGTGACGCCGTAATACAGTTACATACCATATCCAAACATTTTTGTGTTTCAAGCTCAGGGGCAAATATCTGTCATAAATCTTCACAACATAAACTTTGTGTCCTATGATAACATACTAATGGTACAGATGCAAAATTCTTAGGTATGGTTGCTAGACAGAGGGAAATTACATTGATGTAACTGTGTGACCTGTGACACGAAAAAGCATACACACACAGTCTGCACCATACAGACACTCTTTCTCTGGCAAATAAAAACTCAACAAAAGTCCATGGTACATGGTCAGTGATGTCATACATTTATTTGGTAGTCAATTAAACATCCTCCAAGGAATGCTGCCTGCCGCATTTATGAAGCAGGGTCAAGCAGAAAGTCATCCTCAACAGGGACCCATGCAACGTCCTCCTCTACTGGGAAGGTGTAGTAGCCACCCTGCTTCCTCAGGGACTTGATGTTGTCAAATCTGCAAATACAGGTATACTAAAAATACATCCATGTGCAAAATCAGATGCTTGAAATACTTTTGTGCTGTTTAAACAAAGTACGTATTTATCTTAAACCATGAGGGGAAAGGTGAACATTTTCATCTAAAACAATAACTAAATGAATATTGTGATTAAGAGAACTTACCTTTACTTCCGATGCGGTCGTATTACTCTTGATCTTAGACAACTTGGCAGTCACCCTCACGTTCTCGGTATGCACACAACTGCGTAACACAGCGGATGTATGAGTGACACATAACTATTTTCTGTCGTTGATGTACATTTGCAATGAAACGTTATTAAATAAGGTGCTTGTGTTTGGGTACGCTGCGCACGCTCAGCAGACGACAGGTCATCCGTCGTATCATTTAGAAAACAAGCATGTAACTGCGTAACACTCACGACGCCAAATTTAGAAACCTTGTATTTTAGGATCTGTTCATGCAAAGGTAACTGTTTTTAGCTGTTCAGCTTTAGATTTTAATGTGCTGTTGACTTTTATGCCATTTCGTGTGCAATGATCATAGCTAGGATGGTTGATGGGTTCTTTTGTGGTTCGTGAGACATGTGACGCAACCTGGTACTCAGTTAAAAAAATTTTAGGATGGCAAAAGGAGAATTAGGACTAGTTTACTATGCTATGCAGCTATAGGATTGATTTTAGAGTGAACCAAACCTCTCATGTATCCACCAAATTTACCCCCTGACAACGTTCCCATTCTCACCCACCATTTTATTTTATTAGATTTTACACCTCTTTCATAAATAATTAATAGAATACTTGACAGTCAACATTTTCCTTGTTTGTCCCACTAAATCAACATCAAGGTAAATCCTAGGAATGCTGTACAGTGCATTTAGTAGCTCATTCTAGATTAAAAAAAGACACTGCGGGTACAATGAGGGCCCCCTATATGACACATATATATATATCAACCAATATATTTGTTGGTGTTCTTTTCTGGTTTGCTTCACTAAAAGTATCCTGAGGTCAATGTCACTTCCATACTGAGCCATGTCATAACAGTTCTCATTATTCGTGTTCATTGTTCAGTTCATAACTGTGGCATAAGGGAGAGCTAATTACCATGACAGATTTGTACCAAGGATGTGATTTGGGGTTATTATATTGATGATAGGGAGGACTTGAAGATTTGATTAATGGAATTGTGCACTATAATAAAATATGTTGCTTTGAAACATATGGTTGACTGCAGGGATCTTTTTATAATTGGCTCAAGATGAAACTTGGGACAATGTTTAAAGTAGCCTCATTTAACAGTGCCAATGTTTAAGGTAGCCTCTTATTTTTTTCACATGCAACTGGGTAATAGTACATTATAACATATAGTATCAGTCAAACTTTTACCCCACAGTTGTTTAGGTATTGTCATTGTCTGTGTCCGTGTTGCTGTTCCTGTCTTTGTGGCTGTCCCCATTCTTTTCCCCAGGTTATTTCTCAGGAACTGCTTGGCAGATCATTGCATGCAGCTTTCCTACAGTGTGTAGGTGTGCATGGGCTTGTCTGTTTCTTTGTTTGACTTTTGACCTTGTCACAATGACCTTGAATTTGTAATATTTTCTGGACTGTTTCTCAAAAATTGTCGGGCGGATCATTGTGAAATATTGCCTGCAGGCCTTCTATGGTGTGTAGGTGTGTATTGGCTTGTCAGCTCCTCTGGTTAACCGTACAAACTTTGACCTTATAAATTTTGTCTGGAGAATATCTTAGGAACTGCTGGGAGACTTGGGGGTTCACCATATATGATGACTACTTTTAATTAGGAGCTGTGGCCACACGTGTGATTGTTAATCAAGTAAATCAAGGGCTACTGTGTTGCTAGCAGTATATTAGCAATATATTGTGATGCCTATACACAGTCATGGAAATGGCTTTTCCTGTCATATGATTACTTTTGTCCGATCAATGAAATATTCTTTCTAATAGTCTAATCCTTTGTTGTGTTACAATGTTTGTCTAGTAAATTAAAAGGATTTTACTTTTTACTTGTATTGCATTGTATACAAATTTTTTTTCAAATAACAACAGAACATGTTTAGCACTTAATTTCAAAAACAAAACAAAAAGATGTGCAAGACTAGTTTGAGAGATGTCCTTGAGCCTGAAGAGGTCCCCTTTCTTCAGTCCAAACGCAAAATAACATCTGTGTATCTGAACTCACTAACCAGTCAGTGTATACACACACACACACACACACACACACACACACACACACACACACACACACACACACACACACACACACAC
>JAOUQZ010000051.1:13941329-13943829 GCA_028564935.1 Neosilurus hyrtlii
TTATTTTCTATCTTTCTTCTTTAATTTCTCTTTTAAAATCTGTCCTCATTATTACATTCTTTATGTCCTTTTTGCTTGATTGTGCAATACATTGCAGAATCCCATGAATATTCATGTAACTAATATAGTTTTTCTCTTTGTTTTTGTTTGACAGGACTGAAGGATCTGATCATGTTAGGCTGTTCATCATCATGTCTTTCAGGCTTAAGTTCTCAGAGCATCCCTTGTCTTCGCACACTTGACCTGTGCTGGGCCGAGAACATTAAAGAATCTCAGCTCAAAGACCTCATCGCTCCATCAGGTACTGTACTGCATGTACAGACCACCCTTTATAGCTCATGTTAAAGGAAATGGGTTGTTAAGTTAAAGAGAAACTCTGACTCGATAGAGAAATTGAATGAAAGGATACCTCAAGTGTTTTTCTAAGACTTGGGCACTTTATGTCCACATTGAAATTTTAAATAATTAAATGAGTGTTTCCTTATGAGGCTAAATCGAAAGACATGCTGCTGTCCTTTACCATATAATGGCTGGTGGGATTACCTCTATGTGTGTTTTCTGTGGGACCCAGGGAAGTCCGAGTCCATTTAAACCCACATCTTCTTTAGTCTTATTGTTCATGGCGAGTTAGCAAAAACAATATAAATTACAAAAATATATTTAAAAAAATATAGACCAATAAATAAAGGGAATGGAGCGAAAATGTATTGATTTGAGATTTTTAACTACCTGCTCTTATACTGCCTTTGCTTCAAACCATCTAGGTAGTGAAAATCGCAGCAGGCTGAAAGGCTTGTTGACTTTGCGGTTATCAGGTCTGGAAGTGAGTGACTCGATACTGAAGCTTATCATCAAACACATGCCGTTGCTGCGGAGGTTAGACCTGTCACATTGCCCTGTCCTCACAGACCAGTCTATCAGCCTGCTTACAGCCACTGGCTCTAACACACGCAGCACTCTCAGAGAGGTCAACCTGGCAGGTACACATATTTCTTACATGTAACAGTGCCAGTATTGTGGTTAAGTAGTCTGGACATTATAATCCTAAATTTGGATGGCAGTATTAACCATTAGAGAAAAGGAGTAAAAAAAAATTATATTTTCACCCCAGTATTCGTCCGTAGTTTATTGCAACCTTTTAAGCATCATGCATCCAGTACCTGTAATAAAAATATAATAATTATGTTAAAGCGATGTATTTATATAAATATCATGTTCTTTTATCTGCAGGTTGTAAAAAGTTAACAGATATGTGCCTGACGTATATGAAGCGCCTCTCAGCTCTAACTCTCTTGGACTTGCGGGGCTGCAAGGGTATCACACGGCATGGCTGTGAAAACTTCATTTCTGACCTTTCCTACTGCACCTTCTTCTGCCTGACTGAGGATAAACTTATTCAGAGAATATCTTAACACAGACACGCATATACAGCACACATGCTCTTAACACTAGTGTGCTCTACGTGCTCCACCATAATGCTCCGACAGGATTCCGAGCTCCCTCACAGAGTCTGGCTGAGCAGGTGGATGAAGGGATAGAAGCTGCGCCCCTGGGGAGAGGAGGAACGCACAGAATCTGAGGAGAGTTATGTTCTTTTGTGCCAGGCATTCAGGCTCATTCAAAGTGACTTGTAAAGAAGATACCAAGGCTCATGTGGTCAAATTGGAATTCAAAAACGTACTGATCCAAACTATCTGGTTGACCGAGAGAAGTCCAATTTAATAGTGTAGAGAGGAGAAGTTGTAAAAGATGTATGGCTTGTGTTATGATACTGTAAACCAGCATTACCATGAGTAGGGGGAAAATGAACCAACCATGGTGCAACGTGACAATTTGCCAACAGACAAGAGTGTAATGATAGGCACTTAAATTTGAGTGCCACAAAAAGTTACTCTGTCTTTAACTGGACATCCCACAGTTTTTCTTACTTTCTTTTTTTTTCTTTTTTTTACTGTCCCATGTGTGCCCACAGATATGTCACAACTTACACATCTTGGCCAACCTTTTTGAGTCTGTATGGGTTCACCAATATATTCTACTACACTTGCATAAAGTTCTACTTAAGCTTCTTCCCTTCCTGCTCTTTCTTCCTGAGTTTTCTTTTATCTTTGGGATCTTTTCCTCGTGTGCATTTCCCACTTTACCTGTTTCAGTTTTTTCCCATATCACCATATTTGTACATTCGCTGGGTTGTTTATAGTGTACATGTATCTTTATTTTTCTTCTCAAGCAATGTCTTCAGTGCAGCGTGTAGCAAAGTTTTGGGTTTTTTGTTAGTTTTTCTCTCCAAGAAAATGGGAGCGGAAAATAAAGTCACATTTCCTGTGAGATTTGTGGCAAAATGTTACTGCCTTGTTCTTATACTTATTGATTCCTGTCATATAACCACTCTTGAGGAGAGTGAGATGAGTAGGACTCTTTACCTTTCATTCTGAAAGTATTAGATCAAATCTTGGGAGGAAAAACACTGAATTTAGAAATAATGGGCCTTGTGTTTCAG
>JAOUQZ010000051.1:13948829-13965814 GCA_028564935.1 Neosilurus hyrtlii
AGAATTGAAGATGCTAAAAGCATTGCAAACACCCCACTGCCTCTCATTGCTAACACTCAGACCTTATTTATCAGCAACAGACTGGCAAGAATTGAGTCACAGATCCTGCCTAAAAACAGCATGTACCCACTGCTGTAATGTTGACTCATTTTGCGATCAGTTTGCAGTATTATTTTTATTGTGCTGTTTGTACCTTAACCTTTTTCACTAGGCTTTTGTATTGATATCATATCTTTTCATGTATTTACTTGCTATAATAAGACATTTATTGTAGTTATTGTGAAATAATTATTAATAATTATTATAATTGTTAGACATGGTCTTAAATGAGGCCATGTCAGAATTGACATCTTAGTGTAGACACCTTCCTAATGGATAATAATAGTAGTCATGTAATTCCATTTCCAACAAATCTGTGTGCATATTGCTATATAAGATAATTTAGAAACAGAACAAGAAGTCAGTTCGTGGATCCATTGTGATGGTGTGGTGTAGTTTTTATGTGAGTGTTGACTGTATCCTCTTACATCATAATGACTATCACTTTTTGTCCCTGGTCTGGGAGAGAGCATGTCTACCAGGCAGCTACTTGCATGTAAATTGATCCCTGTATGGTCACTGCCTTGCTCTGCCCTTGATACTGAGAGTTTTGTTGCTCCCAAGTGAATAATCGTTTCTTATTCTAGGATTCTGAAAATCTTTATCCCTGTGCATAGCCTTTGTTCTTTTAGCATGTTTATTAAGAAAATGGAAAGTTTGTGATATGCTATGTATGATATGATGTACATGCCCATTGGATATGTGTTACTGGCACTGGCAAATTTGGACATTGTACCACCAAATATGATTTTATCGACCTGCTGCAAGAAACATTATTAAATATTTGATTGTAAGAATATACATTTTTAAATGAACAGCAATTTTAATAAAATAATAAGAATGCTTCATTTCTCACAATTCAGTGTGTGTGGATAGAATCACACCCCTCTCGTTCGACATGACTGATACCTATCCAATATCTGTATATCTGTACCTATCCAATTTGAATCTGTGTACCGTTGGGTATAGAGAAGAATCACCAGCTTAAAAAGATTCACTTTTTCTTGCCTTGTGGCCTGAAATGAATACAAAGAGCTGCTGTATTTACTAAATACAACTTATAAGAGCCAAGTGAAAGATATAATAGCAACAGTACAGAACAAAATGTAAATAAAAAACAGTCACTGAAATGGTTGACGGATCACACGCGCCCACCCCACCCTCCCAGAACTGAACTGTTTAAGCTCAGTCAAATTTAATGACACACACACCCACCCAAATGCACACACACAAAAGTATACATAGATTCTGTGTGGCGTTTGCATGTTCTTCCCGTGCTTGTGTGGGTTTCTTCTGGGTGCTCTGGTTTCCTCCCACAGTCTGAAGATATGTACATTAGGCTGATTGGATATCCTAAGTTGACCTTAAGTATAAACGATTGTTTCTGTGTTGGTTCTCCAGCCTCCCTGCAGTTCTAATAAAGGATAAATTACTACAGAAAATGAAATTTTATATATTTTATATTTATACTCTTTATGTGCAATTTTGAATGGCAGTTTTAAGAAACTTATCTCCTGCAAGTAAAGGTGCTGGCAGAATGATGGTGTCTGCCAGAGAAAAGTCAATTTGTCCCTCCCTCCTGCAGCTGCCCTGTCAATCAACATGCCACTTTCTAAAACCCCAGCTCAGCTTCCTCATCATACATTGACTGACACCCTTGTTTCACTGCATCCCTTCTAGGAGTCCTGGTAAAAAGCATACCTCCTCAGAATGGATAACAGCGGCAGTTACTTCCCTATAGTGTAACAGCAGAAGAATGAGCTTTTTATATTGAAGGGTGTTTGTTTCAAGTTGGCTTGTTTGTCACTATAGGCAAGCAGAGCAAATAGGCAACACGTCTTTTCCAAAATGGCAGTTAGTGCGCAGCTCACAGCTGAAAGAGACCCATTTAAGCATGTGATCTGTGCTATTCAAAGATATGAAGCTCTAGAGCTGCATGCATGCAACAGTTTGACACAAGTCATCACCTACTTAAAGCAAGTCAGTGTGGGATTTTGGAGCACAGTGCGATCATGTTGGCTGTCATCCCCATATGCAGCTGCACATCTCCCACTACCTATCACAAATATAGCACTGTTTTATTCAGGTGTGTGAACTGGATCACTTTTGTAATGTGCTTGCAAATGGCTCAGTCAGCATCATGACACAGCAAAGTCAACTATGGCTCAGTACAAGTTACTGACCCTCCTACATGGTTATATTTATGTGGGACTTGTTGATAGCAGTACAGATTAAGAACCATATTTATTCTTAGTACCTAAAATAATTATATTTATAATAATATTATTATACTGGTCTGACTTTTACAATTGATGTTAATGTCTTAAATAAGACTTATGCAGTCTGATTACTTTTCTAGTCAGAACAACATATTGGTTTGTGTAAGCTTTACTAATCTGTAATTTATTATTAACAAACATCTGATATTTGCATTGTCAACTTCTGATTATACAAAAATATGGCACTGCTATAGGTATAGGAACATGCACAGGTCAGTGCTGCTGGCCTCTTCACAGAGGAATCGTTAAAACACACCTTGTTCAAAAATCAGCTTGCAGGCTCCCAAGTGGCACATCAACAAGGTGCGTGACTATCAACCCAGAGATTGCAGAATCGAATCCGGGTTGATGCTACAGCCATCTGTGACCGGGAGTCCATGGGAGCTAATTGGCCGAGCTCTCACGGGAGGGAGGGATGGCATACGCTCACTTACCTGTCACTCACAGCGATCACCAGCCAATCATGGGCATCTGTGAGCTCATTCGTCCGAGTGTTTTAGGCCGCCACCAAACACGCATGCACAGCAGTTCGAAAAGAGGCGGGCAGTAACATTTCATGTCACGGAGGAGGCGTGTGCTTGCTCACGCCCCTCCCTGGTCGGTGGTGGTCGTGTGATAGGGAAGGCAAAAGTTGATGGGTGGGAATTGGATACGACAAAATTAGGGAGAAAATGGGGGAAAAAATCCAAAAAAAAAAAAAATGTATTATAATAAATCAGCTTGCAGCAAGTACTGGAACCCAGGGCTTTCAAATTAAGCAGGCGGCCGGCACGCTTTCTGTCTACTAGAGGGCCGTGGGCCATCTACTTAAAAGAAAAAAAAAGAATAAATAAATAAATAAAAATGCATATTTCCTACATGCAACCTGCATCCCACAATCTCGCACACGTATTAGCAGGGCTCATGCACGACGTTCCCGAGTGGAGCTGCATTGATAATGAACCGTCCTACAGTGTACATCCAGGCATAACCATTGGAACTCTATACACGAGTCACGTGATGTGATGTCATCATTAATGGCACGAGTTCCTCTACCCGTGAAAGAAAAATAATGCAACAGCTTACTTAAAATGTATTCATATTAATATTATTCGTTTTTGTGTTTTCTTCTGATGCTTGGTGTAAAGTTCCAAGTGTCCAATATAAGAGCTGTAGTGAACAGCCATAGAAAGTTTGGGAAATAAGCAGGGGTCTGTTTCAGAAAGCAGGTTTAGTGAAAACCCTGAGCTAGTCAACACTGAGATGAGGGAAACTTTTTTTTTTTTTTTTTGGTTTTACAAAGCCAGTTCAGCGTAACTCTGAGTCAGTTACCTGGGGAACATACTCCATGAGACTAACCTGCTCACTAGCAGGCTTGCTTCAGCTAACCCTGAGTTTCTCCTGCTCTTAAGATGAAGCCTGCAGACTGAAGGCAGTGGTAGACATGTCATGCCCGTTTCTCGAAGAGCCAGTTGATGTCGAAGCTCAGATACTCCACAGAAATCTCTGTTGGGAGAGGATTATCAGACTCCAATTGGATGTTCTATTAGTCCCTGATGAGTATCTGTTTGAGCGTTTCCATTTCTTTGCACCATCAACAATTTATCTTATGAATATTCTCAGCCCTCACATTGTTCACATGAAACATCATGGAATTCCTCAGTTCCAAGCAAATTCTCTGTATTGCACTTCGTTTTTTTGCCAACAGCACTTTTTTTGTACAACCTCGGTGGTGCAGAGTATGTGTCCAAGGCAACTGTCTGTTGGGCTGTCAGAAATGTGACACTGGCACTGAAACGACTACTATACACTTTTGTAGTATTCCAAAGTCACAGATTCAATTAAAATAAAAGATTTAAATGATTTGTTCCAGTAGTATAAACCTTCCATTCCACTTGGTGGCATTAGCAGTAGCACTGGGATTAAAGATATTTTTTGCCATAAAAGCACAAATCTCATATGCAAAGCACAACTCCCTAACCACAGTCCTCCCTGACACATACTGTATGTACAGTGTGATGATAGTTAATTCCATACATCTTCTCCGTGTCTCTCTAAATTTCTATAAAACATTTCATCTTTAGTTGTGGCCAAGTCCGTTTTGTGTCTGTTGGGTTGCACCTGTGCGCTTAAACACACATATAGAGTAGAAATGTTGAACGCTAAAGACTAAACTTGTTTTTTCCTGCAGTTAATACTCACGCATTGACTCGGTCAGCAATTTTCTGCCACACAAGCTCTCACTCTTTTGCTGCCGCCGCCGCAGTATTGCCTTTTTTTATTTTATTGTATTTTATTTATTTATTTATTTATTTTTTAAATATGCTCACTCTATGCATATGTGGTCATTAATATTTCTAACTCCATTGGGGAAAAGTAGGATGATCAAGGCTTTTTTTCACCTGTTGCCATGGTGAATCATGTTTTCTGCATTCCATTGATGAGGGCTTTTTTATCCTTGTGCACAAGCTTCACTCAGGGTAACCTTAACTCAGAGTTGATTGAACTAACTGTTAACCCCTGTTCTAAAACCGAAAATTCTAAGTTTAACAGCTCAGAGTTGGTCAACTGAGAGTTCAGGTTTTGACTTAGAGCACACAACAATTCACAATCTCACTCACATCTATGTGCAAACTGATACAGCCAATTAGCATAATGTTCCTTTTTTACTGTGGGAGGAAGCCAGAGTGCCTGGAGAAATCCACACAAGCACAGGGAGAACGTGCAAACTCCACACAGAAACACCTGAGCCTGGGACTTGACCTCGGGACGCTTCTGCTGTGAGGCAGACGTGCTAACCGCTACACCACCATACTGTCGCTAGGTTACCATGCGACTAAAGTTAGTTTTAGTCCCATAAACAAGAAAACAAAAAAATTTTTTTTTAGAGTTCTAGGAAACACAATTGTGCATAAACTAGAGAGTGTTGTGGTTTCTTGGCATGTTGGTATTTTCTGTACTCTATTTCAGCAATGATGGCTAATAAATCAGAAAAATTGGAGCAGGCTGGAATGTTCTTGGATGTAAATCCTGGCTGCTTGGAACAGCCATGGCTTTAGCTTGGCAAGCTAAATTCAATTCATTTTGGCCAGTCATTTCAGAAGTAATGAATTGCTCCCCTCAGATAATTGCATTGCTTAAATAGCAGGGAGAGAGCTGAACCAGGTCAAGGCTATTTTGTTTTGGGGGTGATTTGTGTGATGGCACTATGAAAAATGTTCTAGGGACTGTGGCTATGGCTCTTTCCACAGCCCCCTTTGATTGAATGCTGGCATGAAACACAGCAGTAAGGCACTCTGGGCTGTGTGTCAAACTCCGTACACGCAAAAGGTTTAGGAGGAATACTCATCAAAGCACAAAAACAACAGTGAATGAAAAAAAAAGGTCATGTACTTGGTGGCTTTGTTCTAGGTTTGGATCTATCACTGGGAACATCCTGATCCTAGAGTTTTACTCAGTGGTCTCCGATTTGGTTTCTTTCACCATTCTGAAGAGTCTGAAACATAATCATTGTTAAAAAGCTGTGTTTCTGAAACTCAATTTGTCTGTGAGCTGTAAGTGTAGGTGAGGTTTGTCTAATTAAAATGGATAAAGCCTAGGCTTCGATGTTTTATGCTCTGCTTTCTAAAATAGGCTTTTTGAAATGTATCTATTTTGTTTGTTTTATTTGATATGGGTGGGTGTAGGATTTCAAACTACTCCTTGAAATTTTCAAATTCATTATTTGTGCAAATTTATTGTAAACGTTTGCAAAATCACAGAACGTGCTACTTTTCCTTTGTTTCTTGACCAGTATCAGTTTTGTTTGCTTAATCTAATAGAGCTTGTGAAACATTATAGTGGTCAGTTTCATGAATCCTGTTCACTGCTATACCCAGAAGTCTTACCACAAATTTTCCTGTTTCTTTTACCTGCAGAATTAAAAAGTTTTACAAAAATTTACCCTTCATGTTTGCTCTCCAAATTATGTTAATGAAATGGAGTATGACCCCAAGAAGTAAAATTCTGTTAAGCTTGTCCCTGTAAATATTCAGTTAAATACCATCACTTGCTGAAATTTGCATAATTTTTATCTTGTTTGGGCACCAAGTGTGCACTACGTTATTGACATTCTGGTTGGATCTCGTAGTGGACAGTGCGGGACAGAAGGCGTCATAGTATAGAAAAAATGGTAATACACTGACCTGATTTTTTATTCCTCATACTGTATGTCCACCTGATCATGTACAGTATATATAGTTCAGACAAGTATATTGAGGTAAAAGTATGGCCAATAAACAAAAACACTTAAAATACCAATTTTTCCGAAAAATTTTAAATGTTTAATTTTTTTGACTTTTGCATATAAAATTTAAACCATGAATGGTTTAGCGAGTGAAGAAATTTAAAAATATGTGAACACTATGCCTGAAAGTTTAAATGCTGTAATTAAAGTAAAGGGTGGCCACACTAAATATTGCCTTTTTTCTCAAATAAGAGACTGTTATTTTTGTTACTACATATTGTTTGTTTACCTATTAATCAATATGATCCAATACCACATGAAATAAATATTTGAATAGTCCTTGGTTTCTGATTTATCTTCATTTTGTTAAGTGTATAATCATCTCTGCACACTACTGTATTTTATTTTTAAATTTCTTCACTTGCTAAACCATACCATATGGTTTGAAGTTCATTCATGCTATGCAAAATTAAAAAATAAAAAATAAAAATTTGCAGAACCTTTCAATTTTTCAGTGGTATTTTCACTGTTTTTGTTTATTAGCCATACTTTTACCTCAATATACTTGTCAGAATGATATTTTGTTTCACATTCCCAACAATAGCATTGTTCAATTTTCACCAAAAAATTATAGAGAAGTAATTTTTTTACTTTTTATTAGGAGCCCTTTTAGACCAAAGTGGTGGTGTATAATCTTCACTGCACACTACTGTATTTACTGAAATTCAGCAGCTATGTAACCTTGTCTTTTCTTTCTCCTTGTTGTGTGTATTTTAACAGGTATAGCTATAGCTAGTGCACTGATTGACACTTCCCAGCAAAAGCCCATGGATTTTAAAGAGAAGAATCCAGGCTTAAAGCATCGCAAAGCTCTGCCTACAGCTCACCAAGGCACCTGTGTGTGAGGTATATATCCTCTCCAGCAGCCATCTTCCTTGACTATCCATTTCCAAAGAGCTGTGCTTTGATACACTGCTGTGGGTTACCGGCGGCATCTGTTTCCACAGAGTGACCCCCAGTGATGGGGTTTTGCTCAGCAGCAGAGTGCTTTGTCCTCCTCCTCTTTAACCCTGCGCCTGTACCAAACTCTTCCTGCACTGCATCACGTGGATTTTCCAATACATCACTATTCCTTCTGCTGATCAGGTGTATCTCACTAGAAGTCTTGTCCAGCAGAGTCAAAACTTTTAAAAATTTGTCTAAACTCAGTCCTGTTTGAGATTTAAGGCTCTAGTTGTGACACTTTTAATCAGCTTCGTGGTCCTCTGAGCTGAACTATAATCTGTTTAAAAAAAAAAAAAAAAAACGGACTCCATCCACTACAGCAGTCAGACTGCCGTGCGTATCCTCTGGATTGTACCTTAGTCGTTAAGGACAGAAGAGGTGTATGATATATATATACACACTGCTTACTCAGCAGTAAAACCTGTCATCGGTGACATTATAGACTCTTGATGGTATTGTATATGGGTGTAAAGCCCGTTTCTTTGCTTGCCAAGTAGACTCTGTGTTTGCTAAAAAGCTTCTTATTTACCATTACATGCATTTGTAACCAGTTGAGCTTTTGTATTTAAAATCCAACAAGTTCTGACGTACATAGCACAAAAAGAGCTGTTAGGTTTCTTGAAGCTAACAAAGTTTTGCTGCTGGTTGTATATGAGATTTGGGAGAAACCATTCGACTGAAATAACATACTAGCAATGTTTCTATGTTTCATCTGTCTGCTCTTCTCGCAAAGTTTTTGCATGACATACACACACTAGATGCTTTAAAAGTTGTTTAAAAAAAGTTAGAAAATATTATTGAGTTACCATATAAAACAGTGGTTGGAGGAATACAGCCTATCACAGGAATCATCTAGTCACAGAACCAGACACCAGTGTGATAAAGATATATTAAGATGACATACAGGGACTCAGTTGTATAGTATTTTTATTATTTAACATTAGCAAACAGGCAACTAGGGAAGCTTTTGTCTATTTTCCCCTTTTTGAGAATGGTTTGGTACTGATCGAAATGAGGATCGTCTTGTGGTAAAAGTACTTTGTAGTGGATTGTTAGTCTGTTATGTTTCACATATTGTGAATGCAGCAGATGGACTGGTTAAGGAGGCTGTTGAACCACTTGAGGCTTGTAGTGATGGATTTTAAGCCCATATGCCACATATATCCCGCCAGGACAGGAATTTCCACAGCCCATGTTCTTTCACCTGCCACCTGAGAGAGCCATTAGCAATATTCCCAATACAGGACATGAAGAACACACAAGAAAGTGTACAGCACTTTTCCTGTCATATGTTTGTGTGACACACAAACATATTAAATGTGAATCACTTGCTTCCTCATTTAGGTATTCTAATGGTTTGTCCCCATTTGGTTTTATTTTTTTTATTTTTAATATAGAGCATTAAAAGATCACATATTTCTTTGAAGTCCCTCCTTTTTACAATAAAGGTCCATCCTTTGTACCACTGTGGTGATGATGGTGATGACAATAATAACCCATGTCTTTTACAATGTTTGTGAAAAAGAAATGTTAGTTTTGTTTTGATAACTGATTCTTATGTAATACCTCTGTTTTGTACTTTAGTCGTTGAAGTCCTGTATCTAGCTTTATTAACAAGTTTTTCTTATTGTGCATACAGTTGCAGTATATTGCAGCTGTTCGAGGAGACTACTTGGGGCATTTGTAGTTACTTTCAGAAGTCTTCTGTGAATATGAATTATATTTGGATCAGGTTTTTTATTTTAAGCCTGCTTTTGAATGCGCCTAGTTGTATGCAGTAGGAGCACAATGTACAGTCCCATTACACAGGAATCTTACTGTAAAGTGTCACAAAATGTTGAATATGAATGAAACACTCATTCTTCAGTGCATATCATTCATTTTCAGTGTATTTTAAAGATGAACTGAAAAATAAAACTTGATTCATAGGGCCATTGATGTTTTTGCACTCTTTGTCCTTAAACTGAAGTAATGTTTTAGGTATTTTTCTTCATTTAATATTTCCACTTGCACTCATTTAATATTTTTACTTAAATCTAAAGTCTGTTGCCAGATTTTGTGATAATCTCAGCAAGCTGAGTTACTATCAAATGCTGCCTCAGGATTTTTGGAAAACATTGTCTCTGCTTTGAGGGTTGCCCACTTTGTATATAAGTGTGACCTAAAATAACATAAATTTTTACATGTCCTAACAGTAGGTAAAGAGAGGATATTTAAGGGTCTCTACACATCATGTGGGGCAACTGTGTTACATGAGGACTCCAAAATGAAACAATTTTTCCTACAAGCAAATAGGTATCATCCTCATGAACAGGTAAACAATGCAGGCAGCGACACGCCAAAAACTATGCTGCCATTGCTCTCCGAAAATAGTATGGAATGTCATTTCCCAACAAGCAATATTTTTTAAACTGTAAATGGGACCTAGGTTTTTCCAGCTTGACTTGCATGACAATGTGTGGAAGTTACATACCATATGAGAGACCAAAATAATCAGAACGTTTTACCCTTTCAATGAAGAAGATCAGAGATGCAAACAAGTTTCCTTCAACACAGATCAAAGTATAAACCATACAGTATTGAGTCAGTTCTCTATTTGTGAACTACAGTAGTGAATGTTACCTGATGGGACAACAATGGCTATGTCCACAACGTTGTTCTTGCGTGTGCTGTGAAAAAAATTTCTTCCAAAAATGATTAAAGGCACCACATTATGGAACTTATGTATTATATAACTACTTTCTCCAAAAGTTCACGGGGGATGTTTTTATTTTATGAAACAATATCATGTTGTGTGTTGTGATATGTCTTCCTGTGTCTAACAAATTTATGACTTTCATGCAGGCCAGTTTGACTTGTACATTTTTTTAAAGTGACATTTCTGTTCTACTTTTATCCTGTGTATATGTTTAATTGACTAATAACGGGCAGCAGTTGGGAAGGAATTGTCTTACTGGTTTGGTTAGTTTTTGAGACTTAGTGTGGACTGACCCTTAAACAAATAAGGAAATATATTATTCTTGATTATTTAATTATTGAAGAAAATAATCCGATATTAGATATCTGTGAGTGGCAAAAGACTTGTGAACTCTTGCTTTCAGTATCTGAAGTCACCTCCTTGTGCAACAGTAAGTTAAACTGGTGAATGTTCCCAGTAACTTTTGATTAGTCCTGCACTTCAGCTTGAAGGGATCTTACTCCGTTCCCTTCGTACCCGTCGCATGAGCTGCTTGCACAGTTTTTTATTGGAATCAGGTTAGGACTTTAGCCATTCCCAAACATTTCATTGATTCTTTTTTAACCATTCATTGGTAGAATGACTTGGTGCTTGTTGTGTGCATGTCCCACTTCTTGAGATGTTCAGTTAATAGAGAGATGTCCTAACATTTCCTTTAGAATTGTATCATATAATTCAGTATCCTAGTACAGTTATTTATTTGAAAGAAGCCCTTTTCCAGAGTTACTTACAAGTGTTTTGAAGTCTCGATCACTGAACTCATTCTGCTACTGGAACTTTTTTAAGTCCTAATGCACATATTTCTGAAAGTGGTTGGTCTTTATTTATCATTTGAAGATGCCTATTGACTCAGCTATCTGGACATCTAGAGAACATCAGTTCTTTTGGTAAAAATAAAATCGGAGAAGTGTGTGGATACATGTAGCACCCTTCATTTGAACCAGAACATTTTATTTTGGTCGCATCCATCCACATTTCTTTTTTTCCCCAATATCTTTCAATATCCCGAGGGTGGACTCATGAGCACTAACTGTATCCAGTGATTTCAGAGTGATCTTTGTTGGTGGATTATGCCAGGAGAAGGTAACAATGGTCTTGTATTTCCTTCATCTGTCTAACTGGATTGGTAAAGTCCAAGTTAATTAGAGGTTTTGTTTTGCTTTTTCTGGCCTAATGAGCATCGATGACTCTTTTTCTTAGATCCGAGGAAAGCTTCATTGTTTGTGCCATGATGCAATTCTGCAAACATGTTGTGTAGGATAGACTTTAATAGTTTCCTGTTCTTTAAATAAAACTGGGTGCTCACTCACCCCTGATCATCATTTCATTGATTGAAATCACCTTCAAACTGCTAATAAAAAATACATGTAATAATGGATCATTTTATAAATAAATGACCAGGTATATATTATTTTAACATTTGTTCAACTGGGTTCTGTTTTTCTACTTTAAGGACTTGTGTGAAAACCTGGTAGTGTTTCAGATCATATTCATGTAGAAATATAGAGCATTCCAAAGTGTTCATAAACTTTCCAGCACTACATTAAATGTTTTTTTTTTCCTTCCTTTTAATGGAAACAGTAAGTGCATTAAAATGGGTTTATGATTAAAATGTAATTAACTGAGCTCCTGAGTGGTGCCGTTTAAGTAGAAATGCTGGTGCCTGTATAGCCAACCAGGAGAGCTGGGACTCAGGAAAGCAAAAATGGCTGTGCTCTCTGGGTGAGACGGACTACATTCTCTCTGTTTCCTGTCCATCACCATGACATTGGCCCATGAAGTGCCAATCAACTGGATTCGAGCCCCATGCCCAGTAAATGTGCATCCTCATATAATCCATGGACAGTAGGCGAACTGGATATTCTCAATTGCTCCTAGGTGTGAATGTGAGTGTGAATGATTTTGTGTCTGTGTGGCTCAGTGATGTTCAGGGTTGTGCCCCACCTTTGCCCCGAGTTGGCTCAGATGAGCCTCCCTGCGGCCTTAATGATGGATAAAGTGGTTCAGAAAATGAGGTGAGATTTACTCAGTGAAACTTTTCACCATCAGGAGAAAGATATATCAACAGAGGAAAAAAAGAATCATTAAGATGGTTGAAGGATCATTGTCTTTGTCTATACTTTGGATTCTTTTCATCTCCAGTGTATGCACAGAAGGATTGATAGGGCCCTTTTGCCAGGACTTCATAGATAGTTCAGAACTTTTGGCAGTGCTCACAGAACATTTTTAGGAACACTATGGTAATACTGTACTGGAGAAGGAGATGTTGGGAAAATTAATTTGAGAGTCTTGTTCATGTTGATAGGACTGTGTCATGCACATCCTGTGGGTTTTTAGGTGTACTTTCATGCTGAAAATCAAATCTATTGGATTCCGACCTGGTGGCTGGGAAGACCGCTGAAGAACAATGAATCCCAATGAAAGACCACTGAAGAACAGTCATTTTCATTTCATCTTAACATCAAAGAAGTCGTAAGTAATTTGAGATGACATCTGTTTTGTGGTAAATTATCAAGCTGGGAGCAGCAAACTGTGGTAACGGAGGGATGCACGAGGTCAGCAACAGTACTCAAATATTACACATCCATTACACCAACAAATCACCATTACACAACCTCTATCAGCCTGTACTGGTGGCACAAGGTAGGTTGGGTCCATGGATTTATGATCTTGGTGCCAAATTCTGACTGTACCATGACCTCAGTTACTTACTCATTTGCTGAACTGCTTAATCCTATTATGGTGGGTCGTAGGGAGGCTCGGAACCTTTTTCAGCCGACACTGGGCGAAGGTGGAGCATTCATACACACCTTGGGGGCAATTCGGAATAGCCAGGTAGCCTAATGTGCATGTTTTTGGACTGTGGGAGGAAACCGGCGTACCAGAAGGAAACCCACACAAGCACGGGGTGAACATGCAAACACCACACAGAAATGCCCAAGACTGAGGTGGACGTGCTCACCACTGCGCCACCATACCACTCTTTACCATCACCTGCCCCCTGCGTTATAGGCTGTTGTTATGCAGACCTGGCAACCCTTAAACCAAACAACATTGTTTTTGTATTAGTTTGCTATGCCAAAAACAGAAAGTCCTTAACCTGTCAGCCCTGCATTCATTATTTCTAGTAAAAATGAATGCATAAACGTCTCTCCTTTTTTTATCCTTGCTATTTCACACAGACTGTGAGTTGACTTGAGTTCTGGGACATTCTGTCTCTCCCTCAATTACTCAGACCTGTGTTCCTTACTGCATAAGTGTCAGTAGACTCTAATTAGACAGGGAGCCTGCTCAGGTGTAAAAGTTTCCCAAAGTGACAGAGACAGAGTGAGCTGTCACTGCTGACTAATGTCCATAAACACACTCCTGGGAGCAGTGTGAATAACTCAGTGCACATTTGTGGATCTGAGTGTGAGGATGTGTGCAGGCTGTCACCGAAGAATGACAGAAACAACCTACACTCTAGGCTGCGTTTCACAGGCTTTGATTTAACATCACACAGCGGTAAGGTTGCACAAATACGCTCTGGACATTGAAGTTTTAAATAAATTACATCTTTAAAAAAAACCTAATTGTTAGTTGAATAAAATTTGCTTTTGTACCATTTATTAAACAAAAACAAACATTTGTCTGTGTGCAGAGAGTAATTGCACCCTTAGCCTCAGAAGCAAGCGTTGCCTCCGTTAGCATTAATAACGTCTTATGCATTTTGCATACATGTTTACCTGTCCCTGACATCAGCTTGCTGACATTTTTGGCCACTCTTATATGTACCGCTCTTTTCAAATCCCCCCAAAACAATTTAATAAGGCTCAGAGCTGGACTTTGATTTGGCCATTCATTTTCGATTGGTTAATTTGCTCATGTGCTTGGGATCATTATCCTGATAAAAGCTCCACCTCTGGTTCAAGTCAAATTTTTGGATAAATTGCCTCAAATTATCTTCAGACACACTTTATATTTATTCATTCATTCATTTTCTAAGACATGTGAACCTAATGAGGGCCATTATAATCCTAATTACATCCATTCACACTCACACACAGCCATTTAGAACAGCCAATCAGCCTACTGCACGTTTTTGGACTGTGGAAGGAAACCGGGGTACCCAGAGGAAACCCATGCAAGCACAGGGAAAACATGCAAACTCCACACCGGAATGCCCCGAGCCTGGAAATCGAACCCTGGTCCTTGCTGTGAGGCGAACATGCAAACCACTGCACATTACTCCAGTCTTGCTCTAATGTTCTTTGTGGCCATCCAAGGCTTTTTCCTGATTGCAGTTGTATGCAGTTTCACACTAACAATACCAAGGTGTGTGTGTGTGTGTGTGTGTGTTGGCCCTGCGATGGTCTGGTGAGCTCTTCAGGATGTACCCCACCTTCGGTACTCCGGTTTCCTCCCACAGTACAAAAACATGCACATTAGGCATGTAACTGGCTATTCCAAATTGCTTTTGGGTGTGAGTGTTTGCCCAGTGATGGTCTAGTGAGCTGTTCAGGGTGTACACCCAGTTTCAGCTGAGATTACAAGTTACAGCTTCCCTGTTACCCTAATAGGTGTAAACAATTCTGCAAATGTGCGTGACTAATTGATATTTTTTTATATTACGAAAACAGCTACAAAATGTTTTTTTTAATGTGTCATTTGTTGGAGTATTTCATCTTATATGGGAAATATGGGGGAGGGGATTTATATATACTGGATTGTAACATATGTCTTATCTGGTAAACGTTACCCTAATATATATTTGCTGTCAAAATTTACCAGACATTTCTAAACCTGCAGAACCGCTTAATCTTACTAAGGTCGTGCCCGTCTCCGCTGACACTGGGCGAAGGCGGTGTATTTACTGAACTGCTCGCCGGACCATTGCAGGACCAACACACACAACCATTCACACTCTCACTCACACCTAGGGGCAATTTGGAACAGCCAGTTTGTCTAATGTGCATGACTTTGGAATGTGGGAGGAAACCGGAGAAAATCCACACAAGCATAAGCAAACATTCAAACTCCACACAGAAACACCAAAGACTGGGACTCCAACCCAGGACCTTCTTGCTGTGAGGCGGACGTTCTAATCACTACGCCAGTGTGCCGGCCCATTTCTGAAACCATTTTTGCGGATGCTCAGCAAGCCGTTTTGAATTCATTGCTTGTTGGTCTCTCTGGCCAGGACAACTGAAGGATGATAGGATGAGATTGTTTTAAATTTGTAAACAACGCATGTTGTTTTTTCAAGTGAAATGATTGTAAAAGGCACAATTATCAAGTGCTCCAGTAGACAAAAAAAAAAAACAACCTAAAGTGGATGAAGCAACTTCTCGGTGCTCTCTTATGCCTCTGCTACACAGCAAAACAGAAAGTGAAATGGCCTTCACACAGAGGGGGGGAGATCCACCGAGCATTCAGAAAAAACATTTAAAGTGTTTTAATAATGTGCCCTCCAGTGAAATTATAGCAAGTACTCAAACTGCCACAGTCTCGTATAATAAGGAACACGGCGAATGATTTAAAAAGTACTTTGCTTGGAAATGTGATTATTCTCTCATGATTCTCATATAAGTCATTTGAACAAAACATAGAGTTTGATGTTTTCAGTAAATAAAATTATTTATGCCCGGAACAATGACGGTGTTTATTGTACATCTTTAACAAGCAGATTTAGTTTGTATGAGCTGTTGTACAATATGAAAACAAAAATTAATTTAGAAAGGTGTATGCATTAAAATAAAAGCTTTATAGCCTCGGTATCAGGGGAAAATGGAGCTTCTGGTAAGGGCTTGCTCAGTTACAGGTGAACTGGTATGTGGGATGTGTACTGACAGTCATTAAAAACTTTAGTTTGGTTGTATACCCTGTGGCTTTATTAATGATAGTACTCAGGCACTTGAGAAAATGATGAGTTGTCTTTTTGTCACGCTTCATTGTACATGTGTAGGTCACTTTGCAAAATTGGACCAAATGCAGTTTGGCCAAAACACAATGTGTATCTGCACAATTTGAGGAGTGGTTTGGAAAGCCTATATAAAAGCTCAAAATGTCCACTATTGTTAGTCTAGTGCACGTCATAATGCCACGTCTGTCACACAACTCACCATCAGAAACCAGACTGACTGCCGCAACATGACAGGGTCAGTTGACAACAGGCCACGTCCGAGAGAGAGTGACGACTCCTGAACAGGATACCGCTACATCCGGTTGCAGCACCGGATTGCGGGACCGGTTGTGCCTTGCTGTACCGCAAATCACCGTCTGTAACACAACTCCCCGCAAATCACCGTCTGTATCACAACTCCCCGCAAATCACCAGCTGTATCACAACTCCCCGCAAATCACGGTCTGTAACACAACTCCCCGCAAATCACGGTCTGTAACACAACTCCCCACAAATCACCGTCTGTATCACAACTCCCCGCAAATCATGGTCTGTAACACAACTCCCCGCAAATCACCGTCTGTAATACAACTCCCCGCAAATCACCGTCTGTATCACAACTCCCCGCAAATCACTGTCTGTATCACAACTCCCAGCAAATCACCGTCTGTATCACAACTCCCCGCAAATCACCGTCTGTATCACAACTCCCCGCAAATCACTGTCTGTAACACAACTCCCCGCAAATCACCGTCTGTATCACAACTCCCCGCAAATCAC
>JAOUQZ010000051.1:13970469-13995499 GCA_028564935.1 Neosilurus hyrtlii
TGTGTGTGTGTGTGTGTGTGTGTGTGTGTGTGTGTGTGTGTGTGTGTGTGTGTGTGTGTGTGTGTGTGATGGGGATGGGCTGTGTCCTTGTGTGTTATTGTCCCCTGATGGAACAAACAGATGTGATCTGACTGACAATCACTCTGTGTCCTCATTATCGCTTAATCCTGCCTGCTAGGAGTTAAAGTTAATATAGACTGATAAGCACAGCGGGCAGACCGGCACTGAGACATTACCAAGTCACAATATAATTTTATAATCCAGGTAACACATACTTAAAAACCTGAGAGGGCCAAATGGGAAAACTGCCCACTGTACTGAAATGCCAGGCTCATGCCTGTATGCATATCTGCCAATTCAGACAAAATACCTTTCATTCTCATGGATAATTGTGAAAGGCTGACAATGTAATGATCATTTGGATATTTGTACATGTCTGTCAGGGTTTCTTCCAAATTCTCTGATTTTGCCATGTCCCAAAAACATGCCAGTAAGGGAATTGGCCAACTAAATTGCCCCCAAATGTGAATAAGTGTGGGAATAGTTAGATGTATGGTTTCCTGACATGGACTGGTATCCCTTCCAAGCTGTAATTCTTCACCAAGGCTCTGCCAGAACTCTGACCAGGACAAAGTGCTTGATAAAAGTAATATTTATTTATTGATGGTAAAACGAATATTTATTTAGTTATAGCATAATATAATATAATATAATATAATATAATATAATATAATATACATGTACATATAATAATATTGGTGTATATTGAGCTATTATTGATACATAATCTGTGTTTATGTTGCTACTGATAAAACAAACACTGCTGTTTTTGTTAGGTAGATGGAAATTGAGTCCTAGCAATAGCCAGTGTTTTATTACACCTCTTTTAACTGTCAGCTGTAGTAAAATGCAACGTGCTGAAAAGATCCCATGGCATCTGCTGGATTCCTACAGCATTATGATCAACACCCACATTTCTGTTCTGAATGAAATAACCAAATAGAAACTGGGATCTGAATATTTTCCTGAATCTCTGCTCTGATGGCTTTATGTCTTGCCCTCCTAGCTGAGCAGATGGAATGTAATGGTCGTTAGATTACATGTGTGTGGCATTGGGAGGGGTGGGATAAAGTAGCAGTGGATAAGCTCACCACCAGTCTCCAAGCACTCCTCGCATTTGTAACCGTATCACTTAGTTTCAATGTAGTTACTGAATAATTAATGGTAGTTACTAAATAATAAACAAAGAGTTTGAGGTTAATGCATTTAGCATCTGGGCGATACCTTACAAATGTTAGTATGGATAAGCCTCTTAGGGCCTCTAAATTTCGTTTATCTCAGTTGCGGAGAAGAGGCCTGGCTTATATGATATAAAATGATGTGTGATTTCTGAAAGGAGAAAGATTAAAGACAAAGATCTCATGGATATTAAAGGCTCTTCCTTGATTCTTTTAATGTATTCTTCATTGTATCAGTACTTACAGCCCTAAATGTGGATATATTCCTTTTTTTTAACAGTTCACGGTACCACAACAATGCTGATGTTTTTTTTTTTTTTGAACACCTCATGTAAAAGAAAGAGAAACCATGTCCATTATTTTACAGCACATTATACAAAAGGGTGCTCAAGACTGAATCATCAACCTTTTGTATGGTGACCTTTGCTTCAATTTAATATTCAAGCAAAAAGAGACCTAATGATTTGAGTGTTAAAAGAAATTGGATTCTTATTTAGAACATTTTTATACACCATTGAATAAAACGTAGCGCTGACATACACTCTTCATCCACTTGATCAGGAACACCTGTACACCTCCAGATATGGCTGCAGGGCATTGTATGAAGGTGCTGCTTAAAATATTATTTAATATGCACATCAAACATCAAAATGTGGGGAAATTTCGATCTCACTGAATGACTGTGGCATGGCTGGTGGTCTCCTGAGATTTTCACATATAGCAGTGTCTACATTTATTCAACACTGTAAAAAAATAAAACAAAATTGTTAACAAGAGTGATCAGAGAATAACAACCAGACTGGTTCAAGCTGACAGGAAACCTATGCATATTTAAATAACCAGTCTTTACAATGGTGGTGAGCAGAAAAGCATCTCAGACTGCATAACACATAATCAAACATTGACACAAATTCATTATTACGAATTCAAAGGCTTTCAGCGCTCAAAACGTTGTCTCTTTTTTTGCTTCCCATTTAACAGTAATGTACACAGTTCAAACACGTCAGGTGATATTATCCCCAGCAGTGCTCATATTGTGGCAAAAATGTGCTAAATGTTCATGTAAATTAAAAGTCTTCCTAAAGAAAATAAATGGAACTTTAAAAGCAGGGAAGATAAACACGTTTCCCCTCCAAAATACAACTGATGCTGAACCTTTGGCCTTTAAAGTCTTGAGCAACATTAGGCAGCAAATATTCCCGTTTGCAAAATAATCCAGGACTTCTTAAATTTCTGTTTCATGCTTTTGCCCCAAGGCTCAGTCTGTATCAGGGCCATGCTGAAGACACACGGGGAAAGCACGACTGCTCATGTTGAAAGAGCTAATGGACTGGATTAGAAGGCAGATGCTTTTCTGAGAGATGTGGGATTTTGGCTGTTGCATGGACAGCTGAGCACAAGAGTTTACAAGCTTGTCTCTAGGAAAATTAACATCTGTAAATTGTCAAGTCTTTTTCCATTATCCAAAAGGGACTTGCTGCAGTAGGGGGTCCATCCTGACGCATTTAATGATCCTTATTTCTCTCCACAGCTCCTTTTTAACACTTTGGATGGATAAACTTTCAAAATTAAATATAATTTCCAACACAAGTTACACTGAGAGCAAAGAGTGGCGAAGATATCCTTTTTAAAATTATTGTAATTTATTTATTTATTTATTTGTATCAGTGGTCTTTTATGTCCATGTCAATAGCACTGTCTTCAGCTTTGTTCACCAGGAAAGGAAATTGGCTTTAGCACATCTAGACATCACGTTTGGTACAGCTTCTGGAACTGAGAGTGGCTACAAATTTAAGAGCTGAAGAGCAAAAAGGACGGCGAATGAGTGGACGAGGTTGGATGAGCTTCCCGATATGGCATTGAAGCTACTTGGGTTAGCCAGAGGAGGGTCCTGTGGAGCATAGAATGGTAAGAGTTAATGAGTCCTTATTAACAGTTATAGACATGAGACCCTTTTAAAACAAGATTCAATCTAGCAGTTGAAAAAGCTGTAAAGTACAGCTTGATTTTTAATTTTTTTTAATTATGTTTCATTGGTTGAACTTACAATCCACCTTTAACAAAGATTTAGTAAGTAGCTAATAATATGCTAATAAGCTTTGTATGTTTATTAACTGGGCTCGCTCTAAAAAATCGATGGTAATTCCTTCTGGAATCCAATGTATTTTATGAGCAGGAAAACAAATAATTACAAGATTACTGTCTGTATTTAAATATTAGGCCTAATATTTGTATAGTTGGATTACATACATTAAAAAATGGTGATGTTCCATGAAATTATTATTATTATTTTTTTTACATTTAATTTACATGTAAATTATTTGCGAACCACTCATGTAAAGGAGGGGCAGCATGGTAGCAAAGTGGTTAGCATGTCTGCCTCAAAGAAAGAAGGTCCTGGGTTTGAGTACTCCAGGTACTCCGGTTTCTTTTCACACTCCAAAAACATGCACATTAAGCTAATTGGCTGTTCCAAATTGCCCCTAGGTGTGGGTGAATCATTGTTTGTGTGTGTGTGTTTCATTGCAAACAGAGCAACAGTCTGACGAACTGTTCAGGGTGTACCCCATCTTTGCCCAGTGTCGGCTGAGATAGGCGCCAGCCTCCCCGTGACCCTAGAAGGATTAAGCGGTTGGGGAAATGAGTGAGTAAATGAATGAGCGATGTAAAGGATCTGTGTTGAATCGTACTATAATTGTCCATGTACAACCTGAAACCATTAATCAGACATTAATCAGACAAATTTATATAGCACTTTTATTGTGTCTGAAGTGTATCAGAAGAAAAGTTTTAACAAGTTAGAGTCTTGTTTATATTCCTGGTATTTTAGTTAAGCAGTAAATATTCATTTGAATTTTAAACAAAAGCTGTACTTACCACACAGACATCCACTGTGACATTCACCTTCAGCTTCTGTGCCTAAGAAAGAGACAAATAACGAAGGTGTAGGACATTCATCAGACTGTTCAGGAATGGATAAACCTATTAGGCTTGAGACATTTCTCCTACTAAAGCCTGTCTGCCTGCTCAAGAGGGTGCTCTAACATTATTAAAATAATCCCAACTTAATGCATTGAACTCTCAATGGACCGATCTCTCCCTAATCGATCTGCAGTGTGAGTATAGTTATGTTCTGGCAGCAAAGACTATATTAGTGTGTATGACAGGGTAATACATTATAATACCCCCCACCCCCTTCAGAATAAGAACTTTGCTGTGCTATTCACAAAACTACCCACACAGATGGAATTGCTGGCATGATAAAGTGATTCCATAGAGAGTTAAGAAAATAATAAACTTGCTGCACAATAGAGAGAATGGAAGTAATTTTGGGGACTAGGATTGTGGCAAAACATGATTAATGGTCTTCCTGAAGGTCTATCCTGCTGGAGAAAATGTGCCCACTAATAAATCATATTATGACTATTAAAACATTATGATGTATAACTGTGCGAAAGATATGAGTGTATATCTAATGCAATCGGATTTGGTTATAGAGATGCTCCAACATAAATCTTTGGAAATTCTTGAATTCCAGGAGCCTTACTGAACCTTGGAAATAAACCAAGTCCTCTTGTGCATGCATGTGTTTCTCCACTGTGTGTGAAGCTGCCTGTCAAGCTAGGGAAAGTCAGATGAAGCAGATGATCAAGGCAGATATTGGACGCTTGGATGAGTCAGCGTGATGCTGGTGTTAGGAGGAAGGGCCATGGATGGGTAGTTCCTACTTAAGGCTGTTCCTTGTGTTAATGTGACAACTAATTAGCCGTGACTTGACAGCTCTGGTAGTTTGATGTATCTCATTTCTATCCAAAGGGCATGTGTGTGGGTATCATTATGACAGCCCACAGCCATCAGTCAAAAGTGAGCTGTCATCTCACCAGTGAGTCCTAACTGAAAAGTGAAAGATCTCATAAGCAAACTTCATCTGTTGAACAAATGACTGGGTGTAATATTGACAAGGGTCAGGCATTGCTGTAAAGGATTACAGCTGGTGCGTGTGTGTTTGTGCATGTGTGTGTAGATCTCCACAGTGGCATTAATCGGTCTGTACCCGAAGTTTTCCTTGTCACTATGAAATTTGTGTCCACTGATTATTGTTCAATAGCCAGTGCTACTACCTCAGGTTTAAAGGGTAACTGTGGTGAAATAGTGTCACCAGCTGTTTAAAAAGATCACGTACAACATCAGCGGTTCCCTCCGGCAACATCAGTCCTTGCCTGTTTTTAACATGTAGGCTACGTCACTGATCAGCCAGTGCTGCCGTGCACAACAGCAATTTGGATTTTGGATTTACTGTCATGCACATCTCTGGCTGCAATCCTGTCCTCAGAGTCACTAAAATGTCTTACTGTCTCCACGAGAGACATCAACCCCCAAGACATTCACTTCCGGTGAAGCGACTGCTAGCCCCGCTAGTAATCCACGGGATAAAATTGAGTGCTTTTTATGGTCATTTATGTTAAAATAAGCATCTGTGGTTGCTTAAAAGTATTATATACACACAAATTATGCTGTAAGGATGACCAATGCTGGTACTCTATTCATTACATTTATTCATTTGGCAGATTTTTCACAAAGTGACTTAGAAATGAGACAGTACACAATGGAGCAGGAAAGGATAATGGGCCATGCACATTGACTTTTAATCACAGCTTGCTGGTGCACAAAATTTTACTCACAACCTTCCAGTCAGTAATCCAAAACCTTTTACTACTGAGATACCACTTCCCTTACACCACTCAGCACTAAAGCAACAGCATGGGCGCAAATGTTAAAAATGATATAATGATAATGTTCTGCCAGGGACAGCATGGTGCTGTAGTGTTTAGTGCGTCTGCGTAACAGCAAAGTGGTTCTGGGTTCGAGTCCCGGGCTCACTGAGAGCATATCTATGTGGAGTCTAATTAGTCTAATTGGCTCATCTAAATCACCCTTTAGTGTGAATGTGAATGGATGCGTGTTTGTTGGTTGTTTTACCTTCACTCAGTGTCGTCTGAGACCTACCGTGACCCTAGCAGGATAAAGTGGTTCAAAACATAAATGAATGAATGAATGTTGTTGTGTCACCTAATAAGCAATTACCAAAGGTAGATTTAAGAAGTGTATGATCTAAAATACAGTTTATTCATAAATAAATGGCACAAAACTCCAATTTGTCAGATCCGCATCCGCACCATCCGCATGGCATTCTATTTCAAGTAATGCTGGTTACCACAATGGGTTTCAAACAAACTTTACTGATCTAATATGTCACTGATTATTAAAACATGAATGGTACCACAGCTGTGGTCTCATTACCAAACTAGTACAACTTACATTTCTATCACTGTGATTTAACTATTTTGCTACTTCTAGTTAGCTCCACTATGGTTCCATTATTTGGAGCAGCTGAACCCATAAATGTTAACATAGAATTGCTCCCCCTTTGATATGGGGATTGTTCCTCAAGACTAGTGGGGTCAGTTTCTAATGTTGGCAGTCCAATTTATCCCAAAGATGTTCAGTGGGGATCAGTCCAGGGTTCTGTGCAGGTCAATCAAGCTCTTAATCTCCAACATTGGCAAGCAATGTTCTTATGGAACACAAACTGGGCATTGTCGTGGTGTAACAGGTGTAACACTGAAAAAAAATGTTAAAGCTATAGACTAGAGACAATAGAATGCTTTTCTCGTTGAACCAACAGTTCAAGGAAGGCCCATGTATACTCGTGATGGTCAAGTGTCCACATAATTTTGGCCATGTAGCGTAGGACTGCTTGAACCATTTACATTTACAGCATTTTTTTCTTCCTGGGCTCAGCAAGGACGTTTCTGTGTGAAGTTCTCCTCATGCTTGCATGGGTTTCCTCTGGGTACTCTGGTTTTCTCCCAGTGTTCAAAAACATGCACATTAGGCTGTTTAGATGTTACAAATCGGCCCAAAGCGTGAGGGTGAGTGATAGTGTGTGTGTTGCCCTGCAATGGACTGGTGGGCTGTTTGGGGCGTACACTGCTTTTGCCCAGAGTCGGCTGAGATAGGCTCCAGCCTCCCCACGCTCTTCAAACGGTCAATCAGTTTGGCAAATAAGTGAATGAATGAATCATGACTTAAGAACATTTTTACAAAATTTGTGTTTTCTATTTCAAGTTTGCAGTCACAGTCCTTTAAAACCTTCTATCACACCTATCTTACCTGGAGGTTTCCACATAAGCTGTAGAGGTGGTGACCATTGCTGGGGTCCAGTTCATTAGTAAAGGCTGGGTCATTCAGTCCATTAATTGTCCTCTCTTGTCCTCTCTGAGGGGTGCTGGACTGGCCAGTTGGTTGGATGGGTGGTTGAGGCTGCCACACACCAACATCTGTACCATTCCCGAATGCTTGGATAGCATTACCTAGAGAGATACACCCATGAAGATTAAAATGCTGACAATGTACCTGCTGACTGAGGAAATTACATTTATCACTGTTTGTTTTGTGTATAGCTAATATTAATAGGTATGGTCCACTCTATTTTGTCCCAGAGCTGATAAGCTGATAAAGATCCCCAGTTCATAGAGACTCCAGACAGGAGTATTATTGCTTAAACATACAGGCCTCAGGAGGGTTGTGTAATTTTTGGATGATAAAAGAGAGCCTCATTATAACAGTGGTTCCACTGTTAAAATAAATTCATTCTGTTAGCCACCTTGCAAGGTCACTATTCACTTTTTCGCTCCTTTTTCTAAAAATAATTTAGAAGGATAAAAGATGCTCCAATATATTACAGTGTCTGCATGAGCAAACATAGCATATCTGAGCCTGATGGGTCAGTTAAGGAGGGCTAACCTCTGAGAAAGGGACATTTCTGCAGTTGACTCTAGAATTTGTGACACCCTTTAAAAGAATGGGCCAAATAATAATTACACCCATAAAGAGAGTAGTCCACATTTGCAAACTTAAAAATATAATTAAGGTTGAAATATTTTCTCTTTATCACTCAAAAGAGTCTTTGGAAAATATTAGTTGTCATTGTATTAATCATTTTAAAATTAAGTAGTTAAGAAAACATGTTTAAAAATCTAGTATTAAAATAACAATTACATAATAATAAAAATAAGTATTTAACATCTCAGTGTTATAATTCAAATAACGACTCATTGCAAGTGCTATTTATTTTATACTGTACATTCATTTTCTAATAATTAAAAATTAGATCTTTATATCACCGGGTCTATGCAAAAGATATGCAAAAGATAGCCTTCGCTATTTCCTCCAAATGTGTTAGCAGAGCTTCTGAGCTCACCTAATAGGCATGGAACATGATTTTGATGGATATCGCGTGTCCATTCCTGAGTAAATACTGACAGGCTCTTATGCATTGCTAATTGGCATCATGATGGGCAGCAATAAAAAAGAGATTTATTCAATTTATTCCTAATAAAATTGAAGCTCGAGAAATAGAGGCTCACACACCGCCACTCAGATTTGCACAGAATAAAACACACAATCTAAGTCAGGTGGGCAGGCAGACAGACTTTTGCTGAACAAAACAACACCCAACATAAGCGGAAACACAGAACAAGAACTCGATTAAAGGATAATTAAACAAACAAGACAGGTGATACAAATGAACATTGAAATGAGCTACCAACAGGTGATGAAAAGAACCCCCTCAGTATTAACCTTTTTGCATTTACAATAGAATGCACTCTGGAAATGCAGGGGAGGCTTATTTATTTATTTTCTCCATTTATTTACTTATTTTCATTTATTTATTTTCTCAAGTTGATATAGCCTTTTAAGGAGCCGCATTAGTCTTATAACACCAGCCACGGACGCCTATTAATACTGATACCTATCAGGAGCTTGGCTTTTAGGCACTGCCTAAATCTAAATATTATGATTACCTTGATTTGGGAGGAGGCAGTGGTGGCTCAGCGGAAGGGTGCTGGCTTACTGATCTGAAGGTTGGGGGTTCAAGCCCAACTATAACCGGGTTGTCACTGCTGTCCCCCAATGTTCAATTTGTCCAATTGTCAAAGGCCAGCCATGTCTCTCACTGTCTGTGGTGAGAGCCATGTAAAAGAACCATTGCTGTAATTTGTAAAGAGTTGACCATTGACTTGCGTTTCTGCCCTGCGATGGCCTGGAGAGCTGTCCAGGGTGTACTCTGCCCTCGCCCAGTGTCGGCTGAGATGGGCGCCAACCTCCCCTGCGTCCCTAGTTAGGGTTAAGCAGTTCAGAAAATGAATTAACTGATTGGGGAAAGTTGGCTGGTGGCTTAGAGCTGGCAGGTGACCAAAATAGAGCAAATCCAAAATATTAAAGTTGATTAAATTTTGACTAAAGGACATCCCATAATTCTGGAGTTGATGTTGTCTAAAGGGAGAGCATGTCAATCATCAAAGGCACTTAGTTCCATTGTGCTGCCTCATCGCTGTGCATGGCCTGTTCTGTAAATATAATGTCTGCCTCTTGGCACATTGCCTCCTTGATCTGTATCTGCACAGTCTGTTCCTTGGCAAGGCTTTTGAATGAGGTTATTAGAAAAGTTATAGTGTCATTTCAGGTTTATTAGAGAAACTTACACTATATTGCTGTGAATAAACCAGATTCATTTATTTACCTTGTTTTAGTATTTTTTTGTTTTTGACCTTTGCATAGTATTTCCCTTTATTCAAAAAGAAAGGTAGAAACTTAATACATTTTAGAGTCAAATCATGGTAGATTAACAACGGCATGACCATAACTGCGTTTGAATTGGCATATATTGCACAGTTTACAATCAGTGAGTAAAATGTTAGCATTTATTTGACAGGTTGCTGTCTTACAAAGTGACATACTACATACTCAGGTACTGGTATTATAGACTGCATTATATTATGTAGTGTATAGTATTTAAATGCCTCTTGTGTTGTACAAAGCTATAACTGCATTTTTAATTAATGTGTCATAATATGTTAAATGAGGCTTTCTGTGTTAATGTTGCTGTCCTTCTCACTAGTGCTACACAAAGATATATCTTCTTTCTCCATCACCCCACTATCTCTTTCCTTACTCTCCCTCTATCTGAATTGATGCTTTTGAATAAGCTGCTGACAAAATAATGCCAGTTTTCCACTTCTCTCCTGCTCAGACACCCAAATAATGCTTTATTGCTTTTGTCTGTCATGGCCTCCCTGTAGCTCTTCCACTTAAAGCATGATTTGTCTGTCTTCTTTGTGTCCAACTCTTCCTGATGAGCATGCCATATTCACGCAGTGTTCACAGATTTGATTTACAGGTAAGTTTAATAAATAATCACAAGAAAGCAACAAAACAGCCCTGGACACAACTTGTCTTTCTGTTACTCTTGTCAATCACCCCATTGTGTATTACAACAAATGACATGACTGCCAGACACTGACTGTGCTGTCAGTTATACAGGAGTGGACATGTAGAAGCATGCTCATGTGAAGAATTAATGAACGACTCACGGAGACAGCGGTTGTTAGTGAAGAATTCTGAGAATGTGTCACACTCTGACTTCCTGTTGCCACTGCTGGTGCAGTCACACCAGGGAGATACGCTGATGCTTGAGCGCAGGTAATTTGGGGTCATCACTGTACCTGGCTCACAAAAAACAAGTGCCAAAAGTTAAAGAAGCTTCTTACTTTCTTCACATAGCACTTATTTATTTCACTTACAACATTAAACATATGTATTAACTGAATAATCCAACTCAACGGAAGCCACATAGGTGATGCAGGGTGACAAATCCTAATCAATAAAAACAATATTACTTATACATTGATTTATTCATTCATTATCCATACTGCTCATCCTCATTAGGGTTGTGGGGAAGGTGAAGCCAATCCCAGCTGTCTCTACTTGAAAGGCGGGGAACACCTTGACAAGGTCACAAGGCCACTGCAGAGCTAATACAGACAACAATCATTCACACTCACATTCACACCAAGGATCAATCGAGAATATCCAATTAGCCTAATGTGCATGTCTTTGGACTGTGGGAGAAAACCAGAGAACCCATAGGAAACCCACTCAAGCACAGGGAGAACATGCAGAAATGTCCTCGCTGACCACAAATCTGCATTGAGACATTTAATTTAATAAAAAAAAGAATATATTGTAAGGATTCCAGACAGCATACGCCATCATGTTTTATCGTGTTTCTTGAAATATTTGCTGTATTAAGTGAGATGATTCTTCTCTTTGTTTGACTTACCAATAAGACCAGAGTAAGCCAGCAGACAGTCAGCGTAGCTCTCCTTCAGGCAGCCGGATATTGAACGAGCCTCAGGCTGGCAGTTGGTAAAGAAATCAGCTAGACGAGACCTAATGTAGCACACCAGCAATGAATAAAAAATCCATCTTGAATCAGATCACCTCACATGCTATGAAAAATATAGTATGAGTGATAAGCCACCATTTCCTGGTCACTTACATCATCAGTTAGGAAAGAGATATGGGAAAGTGATGATTCATCTGTTCACTTCTACTCTTAATTACCACCTAAAAATTGGATTCACCCTCTCCTTAAGCTGACTCATGGCCTACCTGCAAATATAGTTAGTCTTGCAGGAGGTTTGCAGGGACAGACAGTTGGGCTTGTCCTTGTCCTCATAGGAGCATGCTGGCACGATGGTCTGGCGTCTGCGCTCTGAGCATGCTGAGTGCTCTCCAGACGGACACGAACAGAAAAGCATGCCATAGCTGTGCTTGGCTGGCACCTTGTCGAAGAATTGGCGCAGGGCTTTGTGACACTTGCGCTTGTTGCACACCTCAGTGGTGGAGACCCTGTTGGTGCAGGGGCTGATGTAGGCTGAGCGGTATTTCTTACACGTGTCGTTCAGGTTGCAGGCCTTTGCTGCATTCAGACAGTTGTTGTCCTTGCTAAAAGCTGCTTCACCTACACAAAGACAGAAAGAGTCACAGAATAGTCATGAAAAGCACACGTAATGGCCATTTTGTATCTGTGCAAATGTCAGACTTTGTGAATCATGTGTGTGAAAACAAATGATTTAACTGACATTTTAAAAATGTTTCATAATTGATTCGTCTAATGCTCAGGTGTTCGACCTCAGTCCTAAAAAAACAATGCATAAGCATTCTGCCTCATTTAAAACATCTTATTCAACTCATCAGCTAATTACTGAGGCCTTCTCAGAATGAAAGAGAACATAAGTCTCTAGAGGGCTGTATCCTTCCTGCACCTCAGTCTCGTGTTCCTGGTCTGATGGGACTGTAAACATATGGTTCCTTTAATTACTGCTCTTTTTTCTCCTTCAGTAAGTTTTCCAGTTTGGCTGATATACTCTTTAGAATGGGATTGAGTCTTTATACTGTAATGTGCAATTTTCCTACTATTATGTGTAATATACCTGAGCAAATGTTAAGTAACACAAAGCTGAAATATGCCTTGTTTTGCTTGGAGGAATTCCCAAGTGCATAAAATAATAATTAAAAGTCCCCACTGTATAAACACACCTAAGCATTCTTCTTTTTCTTCTTCTTTCTTTTCTTATTTTATTATTCTATAAACTTACTCTGCATACATAATTGCAATTACATAGATGAATATAGAAAAGGGTGTTTTCTGGTGATTTAAAAAAAAAATAAAAAAAACAAACTTAAAACTATTCACTGTTTTTGATCGTTAATAATGTGATTATTATTTGAAACGATCATGTAGTTTTACTTTTCTATAAACTACGACTGCATGCATAACATGGATACTTTACATTTACAGCATTTGGCAGACATCCTTATCCAGAGTAGCTTACATTTATCATTTCTAAACAACTGGGCAATTGGGGGTTAAGGCCCGGTAGTGGGGCTTGAACCTCTAACCTCCGGATCAGTAATCCATAGCTTTAACCACTGAGCCGCCCCTGTCACTGTCAGCTTGCTTCTTAAATTTTGATGACTCATACCATACTCATACAATTTGCATTCAATTAAACTCTCTCTAGAATGCATTTGCCCTGCCCAGTAAACACAGTGATGGTATTGCTCTACAGTGGCTCTAGCAGCTACTTGTAATCAAACATCGATCAGTGCACTCCTGGAGATGCCTACATGCTTACCTCTTACAAACAATTCTGTCTGTGTTAAATTCATTTTCCCTCTAACTTTCGGATTTCAGCTCAAGCATGTATGAACAAAACATCACGAGCTGCATTAGACTTGGCAAGTACAACTAAATAAGCATTTGGGGATGTTGTACATTATTTGTGTGTGTGTGTGGTTTTGTGTGTTGCCTAAAAAGCTTGTTTCGCGATTCGTGTTAGTCTTTTGTCTCTCCCCTGTGGGAAGCCTAATGCCCTCTCTTCTTTAGAGGAGGGAAAATAAACTGATGAGGCGTGGTGGATTTCTGCAAAGCTGCTTTGTGAAAATGTCTATTTTTAAAAGCATTATACAAATAAAATTGAACCAAATGGCTGAGAGCCCCTGCTCTAGGGTGCTAAACACAACAAAGTTGCAATGGGTAAATTAGCAATGAGATGTGCTGGACCGCTGAAAACATACTCTCTTTAAACTCTTGGCTGCTGTATTTAGGCAGTTTTGTGTTATATGCTGTTGACTGTTATGGAAATCTCACCCACTTCCTCCCTCACTCCCTGTTTCAAATGGAAATACACCAAAACAAATGCCACACAGTCATTTCATGGGTACTCTAAAGTCCTAAACAATTAATTCATCCATCTATTTTCTGTACTATGCTTACTCAAGTCCATTGATGGAGGAGTGGCTGATTGCCTTATGTAAGAGGGTGCCCTCATGTCTGTTTTCCTTCTGGTTCTCTCTTTTTAGTTATACTGTCGTAGTCAGTCATGCCGGTCCCTTTTATCACTCAGCACTAATAAACTCTCTTCTTTTACCATTACGTTAGAATTACCTAAGCCCCACTCTTTCTGTGTATTTTTGCTGAGGTACACATGTTTCTTCTGTAATAACAGTGATCCTGATCTTTCTGTTCTCTGCATCCGTCCTGATGTGCTACTACTAGTTGGAGTTCTCATCTTAGAAGCCCCTCTCTACTGCTGATGATGATCCATATGGAAGTAAATATACACTCAGAAACTGTGACGATAACGTTTCACTGCTGGTGATATAAACTCTTTTACTAAAATGATTTAAGTCTACAATTACCATTACAATAATAAGATAATCAAGTAGACTTCATGCAGAACTATAGTGAAGTTTATGCTACATGGTTTGTATTTTTATCTGGTTTCACCCAATTGAGGATGGGTTTCCCTTTTAAGCCTATTTCCTCTTGAGGTTTCTTCCTTGTGTCAACTGAGGGAGTGTTTCCTTGCCACTGTCACCACAGGCTTGCTCATTATGGATGTGTATGGTTTATAATCATTAGTTTAAATTCTTTACCAAATTTGTTTTACTATGTAAAGCTACTCTGCCACAATGTCAGTTGTGAAAAAGCACTATACAAATAAAACTGAATTAAATTGAACTGAACTGTATCATCATTCACTGTGTAGCACGAATGAGCGGAATCCAGTCCTCGCTGACACTGGACAGTGGTAACCACTCCAGCACAGCTCCACCCAGCCCCAAATCACTAATCTCTTAATGTTTACTGGTTACTTAAGAAAATGACATTACACTACATTTAATAATGCAGTTATTATGCTTATACAGCGATTACACTGGAGTATATATTTAGTATAGTTCCCATGCAGACCCTCATCTGCTCTTCACTTAGCTTTTATTATCCCTTGCATTCAGATGAAGAAGGAAATTAAGCTGCTCTGTGCTTTTAAGTCTTTATTAGCTTCACTAATTTCACTTCACTAACTCCTGCAGTGAAAACTACATTCACTAATTGCACTTTTGGTGTGGTATTTAGGCATGTTGTGGATGTTCGTGGATTAGGGAGAATGTGAAAAAGAATGTGAATACATCTGAGTTTAACCACATATTACAAAAAAGTGTGTGAAATAATGGTGACGGGATAACGTGGCAGTGCATGGGGTAGTGTTGCTGATTCACTACCCTAGATTCCTTATTTCCCCATGTCTTTGAGGGTTTCAGGTGTATTGTCTGCTTTCTTCTCCCCTGTATAGACTATAGGCCACTGTGTTTGAATCAATTAATAATGCTCATTTGTACTGGCATCCCATTCTTGGTATATTCTCACCTCACACTCAGTGTTCCAGGAATAGGATCTGGATTTGCTTGAAAAGAATATAGAATTTACCGAAGATGAATAAATGAATCAATAAATGAATCAATAAGAAAACCAAGCCCACTAATTGACCACTCAATTAAAGGATGCTGTCATAAAATCCTAAAAGCAGAGTTTGAGTAGCAGCTACAGTTAAGTTCATTCTTGGATGCTATATTTTAAAATCTTGGAGCGGCATTATTCCAATATATTGGTGTTCCACTAGTTTCCATCTTTGGAAATCAGAGTGTTGCATAGAGTTTTTTGCTATGAGTCACCCAGAGAACAATACTCCAGTATGAAATGAGCCATGCATACCTCTGTCTTTTGTGAGTGTGTTTTGGCACTGATGGTACAGCAGTCTGGCTGGCTGACTATATGCTATTGCTATTGATGTACAATAATAGAGATATTAAATGTAGATTCAAAATAAGTGGAAGCAGAAAGTGCTGATGGAGGGCACCTGAAGCTCTTCTGAGTGGCACTTAATAGTGTCGCTGGCACACTAAAAACACACACTGCTGCAGCAAATCAAATCATACAAGGACTCGACCTTCATAATAAAGCTAATACTGTCTCTCTTCCTCTCTTTCATTTTTCATCTCCATGCTCTAACAGAGTGCTGTCCTTTATACACACACACACACACACACACACACATATATATATATATATATATTTCAAAGTATCTATCATTACTTTTATAGTTATATAGTTAAGTATCTATCATTAGTTTTTCCTATACATAATCATGTTCTGAGGAAGGAAATGAAGCATCTGGATCAATATGCTGTCAGGTCTCTATCAATCAGCACAGCTGCTGTTTCAGCACACTCAGTCATGTTATAAAATGGACTCCCTTATGGTCATCGTTCATGCATTAATGAATAGGATTAATTAGTTAAACAGCACTGTGTACTCTGCGCAAATGGTCATACCAATAAACAACTGCCCAGGGACTTTTAATGTGCCTCTTTGAGAGAATCCTTCCATCAGTTTGCTTTGGACATTATGTATTGAAGAAGAGTCTATTGATTTATTAATGATTTCCTTTAACTTTCTCTTAGTGGCAATTAACCTGTAAAGTGGATCAGATGGCAAGTAGGTTCATGCAACAACTAGAAATATTTTAGTAAAAACATCAACTAAAAAATTTTGGTGAAAGTTTTAAGAATTATAAATGCTGACAAGGTATTGAAAAAGAAAGAAAGGGACAGCCAGACACCATCTAGCAACCAAAATATCTTTTTATGTCCCTCTGGAAGTACTTATAATATTTCAAGGCTCTATGTACAAGTCCATTACCTAAAAAAAACAGAATAAAAAAAACCATCAACAGTATAATGAATGGTTGAAAGACATTTTATATACCAGTCTATTGCATTTATTTATTGTTTTCAGTGGTGAAATGATAAAGGAAATGTTATGAAATGGGTTTATACAACAGAGCAAAGTTTTATCCTCAAGAAAACCTCACTAAACCATTCCACATGGTTTGAAGTTCATTCATGCTATGCAAAAGTATAAAAACTACAATAAATTTGCAGTAGTTTTTTTAATTTAAAAATTGTAAATTTTTTATTAGGAGCCCTTTTAGACAATAGTGGTGGTGTATAATCTTCACTGCACATTACTGTATGTGGTTCACTTATCAGAAAAATCAATGTGTAATAATGTTTTTAATGTCATTATGTCATTTGCTGCTTGAGCATTGGCCGCTGCCATTCTTGTACTCATAGGACCATGCTTTCAATTTCTAAACATTAATATTGAGCTGCTGGTTATTAATCAGCAAGGAATGAAGCCAACTCTACACCATTACAGGGACAAAAATAAAATATGGTGAGACTAGACTCTTTACAAATCATGCTTTCCTTGGCTTCTGCTGATTCCAGCTACATGATATATAGAAATGTGCAGAAATGGATATTGGACATGCTTCTAAGCTCATTACTCAAGGTACTTGCCACTCAAACATTTTAGTGTCAGGATGTAAGTAGACATTACATGATGGTGTGTTTTAATTTGTTTTCTAAATATGCTACATGGGTGAGTCTGAGAGACTACAGCTACATCAAAGAGAGAAATGGGTGCATGGTAAGCCCTGCAATCCCTCAACTGACACAGAGTTCATGTCTCAAGAGACATAATTACAGCAGACTTCGTTCGTTTTTCTCTCTTGTTCTGTCTGTCTCTCTCTCTCTCTCACACACACACACACACTGAGGAATCAGTTCTTCCATACTGTCACTTTGTTTCTCCCAGGTTTTATTCTTAATGATATGCACTGTATTTGATAGCCTTGCTTATACACAGCATGAAGGAACTCGATTCACTTCCTGCTCACTACTCCGTGTGTAGGTAAACATGCATTTTTCACATTGTACTGTATCAGTTCTTAATCCGGGGTGAAAGTTTGGTTTGAAAAGTTAGGGATGTACCTCTGCAATTAGAGTTACTAACGACATCAGATTAGATGGCTAGAACAGGAAAAACATCACATATTTAGGTATTTACAGTATAGATAATCAATGTACTGCAGTGCGCTCTTGTATGTACTTTTCATTGACAGTCATTTAAATTCTTAAGTCCGATTTGGATGTAAACAGCATTTATATGGATTTGTCCAAGTTAACACTTTACAGCTTCAAAAGATTTGTGTTGATCATCATAGTGATTATTCTATCACAGTTACTCATCACTCACTCGTCTGCCGAACTCCTTACCCTACTAGGGTTGCAGGGAGGCTTAGCCTATCTCAGCCGACACTGGGCGAAGGCAGGCACCCTGAACAGTTCATCAGATCATCACAGGGCCTCTACAACAGTTAATCAAGGTTTTCTTTCATTATATAATTAGTGATAACGGCATGATTTAATCTCTGAGCACTATGGCAGAAACCCCATGACACAGTGCTCACACTATGCACATACCTCTTTACTAGAGAAAATTCAACCCTAAAGTGAAATGCCATTTGTGTCTCTGGTACCCACAGCCTGAAATGACTTTCAGAAAGTGCCCTGCTCTGATGAAGGGTGCAATTTTATGTGCTAAACCCTCAAAGAAAATGAGTCACGCAAAAATACGGACACAGAAGGAGACGCTCTATCTGAAAGAACTAGATAACTGAAACTAAACCATATGGCAATGATCCACAAAATCCATTGAAAATGCATAACCAGGGCTTCTTCGTAACATGTCTAACATGTGACAGGTTAAATTTCTTTTAATTACTATTTAATTATTATAATTATAAGCCTGTCTAAGTGTCCATCTAATGTTTCATAACTGAAAAATACATAAAATACATAAAATTAAGCCAGTTTAGTTCTTACTACAGACAAACAGGCAAACAAACAACCAGAGAATTAAAATTTCTCACAGCACCATAAATATACAGTGGGCAAAAAAGTATTAAGTCAGCCACCAATTGTGCAAGTTCTCCCACTTAAAACATGAGAGAGGTCTCCAATTTTCATCGTAGACTTCAACTATGAGAGACAAAATGAGAAAAAAAAATCCAGAAAATCACATTGTCTGATTTTTAAAAAGATTATTTGCAAATTGTGCTGGAAAATAAGTATTTCTCAAATGTTAATTTACCAATTAATTAATTAACAATCCTACAATGTGATTTCCTGGATTCTTTCCCACCATCCTGTCTCTCATAGCTGAAGTGTACCTGTGATGAAAATTGGAGACCTCTCTCATCTTTTAAGTGGGAGAACTTGCACAATCTGTCACTGACTAAATACTTTTTTGCCCCACTGTATAATAATAGATGTTTGTCCAATGCGGTAGATATTTAAACAGTAAGCTTATATGCATAGTATTGTCATGAAAAGGGAAAAGGGATTTTTTTCTTTCTTCAGTGGAATGGTCTTTGGCATTAAAAGTATAAGAACCCCAGGATTGCTATGGTCCTGATAAAAGGAAACGGAAAAAAAACAAAAAACATATTGGCTTTAACTTTACAAAAGAGACCACACTAGGCTTTTATGCCTGAGGGATCATGACACAGTTCACAATGCATAATGTCCAATTAACTTTTCTCTCAAAAGTGTATACATCCCCTCTGGAGTATGTGCCAGTGCCTTAATCGTTTTATAAGCTGAAGCTTTCTATAAGCTAGACGTCAGTGACTTTAACAGCATTTTGACCTCAATATACCCAGTAATGCTAAAGAAACAATTCTACTGTTTATAATGAATGCATCATTGCCATGCTGGGAATCAGTGTCTATTCTGGGCAATGCAAACTGTTGCTAAAACTGATGTTTAATATGATTAGACCATGCTTATGCCATATTATTTACCGCCGCAATGTGGTCCATGGTAATAACCGATAAGGAATCATTCTCATCACTCAGTCTAAGGCTAATGACATTACTATAACTCAAGAGGAATAATGAATTATATGATGTAGTGTGCTCGTAAACAATAAATCTTTAGTTTTATGCTATAATCATTTCATAATTATACAGTCATTTTACAGCAGTTTTACGTTAACAAATGTTTTTTTAATAATAACCAGTCTATTTTTACAGAGCTGTTAATAACGAATTTAGTAAATAGACCCTAAATACCAAACTACTGCTGTTAATTAATTTTTTTTGCAACCTATAACTGTAAATTTACTTAAACATGACCTAAAAATGATAATTGGCCACATACTGTATAAAGTGTACCAGGGATTCTGTCAAGACTCCTGATTATACATTATGCATTACAGCATCTCTTACATCAGGTCCAGGTGACATTTTCATTTATTCTTGTAGTTAATTATAATTTAGCTTTATATTGATCTACCGAGATGAAGAAATAATTGCAACCATGCACAATCTAAATTGTAAAATGCATTAAAAACTAATTTTATATATATACACACACACACACACACACACACACACACACACACACACACACATATATATGTATGTATCTATCTGTCTATATATATATGTGTGTGTGTATATATATATATATATATATATATATATATATATATATATATATATATATATAAAATTAGTTTTTAATGCATTTTACAATTTAGATTGTAGACCGAGCTAAATATGCTTGGTATATAAAGTATTATTGCAATATGTTCCCCTCCAGCAACAAACTTGTCACTGAGTCAATTTTGCAAAAATCAAACAGCAAAAATATATTATTCATCTGGAAGAGCACAAAATAAACTTTTAAACAATATATATCTTTTTTTTAAAGGATAAAATTGGACCATGATTTGGACAAATTAAATGTAAAAATGCAGAAGAATTCTAAAATGAACTGTTAAACAGTTTATATTAAAAGCTATAAACATGAAACTTCGAACAATAATTTTTTCATATATATATATATATATGTAGATAATTCTCACCAGTCTGTTTAATACAGCTGAAAAAGTCAAGTACAGGTTCATCAGATCTCTGATTGAAATGCACTCGCATGGATCAGATTCATCCTCTAAACCAGACTCTCCACCAAAACAGACTCACTGAATGGTAAAAAGAGTTTACATTCTTGCTGAAATGGTGGGACACAATATGAAGTCTCAGCTATGGGAAGGAAAGGTTCAGTACAGCATTGTTTTCTGCTACACTACATTATCCAAGTGTACCAAACTAGCATTTACAGTACAACACGGCACAGTGGACTTAAAGTTGCTTTTTTATGTATAAAATACCTGCAATTCTTATCTCAACTCCACTATTTCCTCTCCCTTTCCTCTCTGTCTCACATGCTGCTGGTGACTGGATACTTGGCATTCCTGCACACTGCATGCAGCAATGTCAATATCAATGTTGAGTAATGAGACTGAATCGAACTGCACTTCCATCCAATAACATCTCACATGGCCATATTTCCATTTTTAATAAAGTCTCTTCCTTGTATAGCATGCTACAGATTCATGCCAAAAGCAGAGAATGAAATGAATGGATTTTTCCATCAATCAAACTGCAAATTCAAGAGAATACTGCATCAGATCGGATTTAAACTGAGCCACATATTTAAAACAAAGATAGACCATACTGTCTGGGGTAGTTATTCATATCCAGAATTAAATTAGAGGTACATCAATAGCATTTTCATATAAAAAGGAAATGAAGAGACTCTCAACTCTATTTTTCTAATTATTCAAGCTAATAACCATTCAACTTTATTCAATAGATTTTTTAACGATCCCCACATTTCCACTCTAATCATATGCTTATGCTTTGTGAAGTCCATCTATTTCATTGCATTTGACTGACAGACCCACACAATCCACTCACACACTGCAAGCAATGACCCAAACAGAGAGCCCTCTTTCACCATCTTATGAGAAAATAGCCATGAAGACAGTTACTTCTAATAAGAAGGAGGATTTGTTGAAGAATTATTCAGAAAAATTATGTACCTTGAAAGCTGTTATTACAAAAATACATTCTGCTTAGCAAGTATATTTAAACTTTTCATTGGTTTCTGAGGTGCATATTCATGAGGTGCATCATAACATTAGTTTGAACTACGCATCTTAATGAATAGGAAGATAATAATAATTATGACGTGGAACTTTTAAAAAAATCATATATATTATATGTTATATTCTTTAGTCATGTATCTTAATCTACTCAATATTTCCCTAAATGACAGATATATCAGAATTCCAACACTGGTATAATTTGACAGTGCAGGACTCATCAGCCAAAAGCAGAAATGCAGTGTTTATCTGCACAACCAAAATAAAATCTACCATACAATTCTGGCAACCTCACAGTAAGGATTCATTTCAAATTCTATTAATCAAATGGCATTGCTTTTCATTAATCAGATTACTTCAACTGAACTGACAGAAGTCCCTACCATCTACTTAACATCGCAATTTAACAAATTTGTGGTACAAAAAGCTTGTTTGATAAATTGCATGATGAATTTTATTATAATCATTAAATTCTACTTGGAAGATGTGCAGGTACAAAATGAATTGAAGACATTTTTATCAGCTTGCAAACCAAGGCAGAGAAACACGAGAAAATCAATAATCAGGTCTTCGTGTGAGATCTATTGCCATCCAAGTGGCTAAGGATGGATGATCAGTAAATATGGCCCTGCCAATGTCCTAGTGTACACCAGTACTGCCTCCAGCCCAAGACTCTATTCACATTATTGTTTTTTGCACAACTGAAGAAATGGCTAGAGCATTTTTTATGCCGATACTGTATATGCACTTTTACTACTGAGCTCCTGCCCTAAACTACAGTTTATTCTGACAAGCTACTAGCTTTTAAAACTAACTAAGAAAAAGGATGCTCTTATTCTTTCTTATAAGGTTTGGTTAGGTTTCTTATTGGGACTAAATTGATAAATATACAGTATCTGGCTTACTGACTCTTTCTTTAAAGAAAAACACTTCGTTAAGAAGGTGCATTAGTGGTAGGGGGGTTGTGTATTCACCAGTGTCCGTTTGTTTGTTTGACTTTTAACAGGATTATGTAAAAACTACAGAACCTATTTCCACCAAACATGGTGGAGGGATGGGGTGTATCCGGATCATGATCCATATCTACTCCAAAACTTTACAGTAGCAGATCTGGATCACAAACCGGATCCAGAAATTTATTATAAGACTTTTGAACTTGCATTTATTAAAGGATTTTTTTCTGTTAGCAGAATTAAGTAAAACCTTCCAGTCTGAGTTTCATTCAATGGCTAGGAGAGATATTTCATTATAACTATGCCAAGTTATAGTAATCCATTTTTGCCTGGTGATGATACCGTCCACTCTGAGTGCCTCTCCAGTTTTTATGTTATGCCACTGATCATATATTAGTCTTGTTCTGGATTTATTTCTCTGTATTTGCTATCTGTGTTTTTTCTCTCTCTGTGTTCAGGTAGAAACCCAAGTGTAGGGGGCTAAATAAGTGCTCTCTGAAGGCCATCTCCTCTGCTGATATATAAAACAGAGGCATGTTTTAAATGCAAACACTACCTTGTGAATTCATGTAATAGGTATTGTCTGTGTGTCACACGCTGCTTGGTTCAGATAAATGGTGTAATAAACCCAACAGAGGAAAGGCCTAAATCACAGCAAGGCTTCTCACAAGCCACTGAGCAGCCAATGCAGACATGATTTCTTTTCTTTTGTTTTTGTCCTTATCCATGTCACTTAAGACACAGAAACAGTCGAAATACTGTACAATATAATAGCATCATGGAAGTCCTAATTGCTATAACGGTAGCACATTAGTAGCACAGCCCGCCAGCAACTATTGTCCATTTTTTACATCTAAAAGTATTTGCCCATAGATCCTAGATGCTTTTTCTTGAGGAACTTGAAGAACTTGCACTTCTCCTTTTTATCAGCTTTGTTTTTTCGCTATTTGGTATCTATGGGAAATTTGTTATTTAAACCTAATTCTGAAAAAAAAAGCCATGTTGGCCTGCCCCAGGTGGTGTCACATCAAAGAGCAGAAAACTGCAGGATAACCCTGCTGGTGAAAGAGGCTCTATAATGTCATTACAGTTCCACTGATATCTGAGAGCACCTTCTACAACACCGCCAGCTTGGCTCCTATTTTCAATAGCACAGAGATAATACCCAACACAATTAATCCATATTATTTCTCAGATTAATTTGTAAGGAAGGCAGGCTTGTTAGGGTTTGGTCTGTGATGGTATGTAACTTGCTCAGCAATAAACTGATTGCTAATGCAACTATTTGTATTGATCCCACTGTATTAAGGAATATAGTATTCCTTAACAATATTGTAAAAGCTAGTAAAAGCATTTCCTAAAATAATGGACTCTTTTCATTAGGCCTCTTACTGGAGCAATTAGAAAAATAAACATTTCTGCTGATAACCTTAAAAAGAGTCAGTGAAAGTAGATACTCTGATGACTGCATTACTTTATTATTTAGTTTCAAATTTCTAGTAAAGATGTGGTGTATTGACTGGTGGTACTTGCTTTATTATTAAGGGATATACAGTCGAGTCTACATGTCTGGGAGCACTGTTTGCATTTTTTTCTAACTTAATACAACAATTTTCTTTAATGCTATGTTATTGACAGTACCTTGAGTAAAAAGTAGAATCTTTAATATACTTACAAGAATTTTTATTTGGCTTGTCCTGTTTAGATCAAACAGAAATCAGAATGCCATCTGAACATCTACTTCGCTAGAAGAGATCAGTCATGTAGTCGTAAACAACGGTCCTTTTGTACAAAACAATATCTCAAATTTCCTTACATTTACAAACAGAACCACAGAGAATCTTGCATATTAAATGTTAAAGGTATAGGCGTCAGACATTTGAACACCACTGTATGTTGTTATAATAAGTTGCATACTTATTAATAAGTTTGGATTAGATTCAGTCAGCCATAATGTTCCATGAACACCTTTGCATTCAGGTGGGTGGATTAAGTCAGATGCAACCATCATTTTAAAAGATATCCAGAGTCTTCAGATGTAATGTATGACTTAAAATCACATGCTATTTGAATTTTTCAATAATTATTAGCTACTTAAAAAGTAAATAGATTACCAATTTGCAGGAATACCAAATAAATTGTTAATAACATTCATTCATTCATTCATTCATCTTCTGAACCGCTTATTCCTAATTAGGGTCGCGGGGAGGCTGGTGCCCATCTCA
>JAOUQZ010000051.1:13995599-14008317 GCA_028564935.1 Neosilurus hyrtlii
CACACACACACACACACACACACACACACACACACACACACACACACACACACACACACACACACACTAACTCACTCACTCACTCACTCACTCACACCTGGGGCAATTTGAAACAGGAATTATGCATGTCTTTGGACTGTGGGAGGAAACCAGAGTACCTGGAGAAAACCCACACAAGCACAAGGTGAACATGCAAACTCCACACAGGAACGTCCATGGCTAGGGCTTGAACCCAGGACCTTCCTGCTGTGAGGCAGATGTGCTAACCACTACGTCAATATGCTGCCCGTGATGTGAGAGAGAATAATTTAAATAACAGTCATGCTACTGTCCCAGTTATCCGGTACACTGAGTAACATATTCTTCTTATTTCCCTACTTCACTATGTATGATAAGGAATGTAAAAGAGGAGGCACATCTGTCTACACAAGCATGTGCTACAGTGCACATATGGTATGCAATTATCACCCAGTATTACATTCAGAAGGATGACATGAGAATTACTGACAAATACCTGCAAGCGATTCATTTGGTTTTAAATACTCACTGATTTGTTTCAGAAAAATTAATCAACCACTTAACAGGAAATGTCAGTATCATTATATCACACAAAGTTCAACCTACTTATTTACGACAGTGTCTCATGTTAAGCGGTTGGTTAATTTCATCAAAGCAAATAATCAGGGTAATTGAAGGCCACCCTTTAATCAATTGCAAGTTTGAGAGCAAAATCAATTGTATATATCTGCAGGATTACGTTAGTGTAGTAATAAGTGAGAGCTTACTTCTGCTGCCCACTAATTTATGTGACAATGTAATCTTTAAATAAGACAACACACATTAAGGTTGTAATTTATGTTGTGAAGAAATTATCTAAACTTCCTTGACAGACTGGCATGCAATAGTGTGTGTGAGTGCCGGCATGAGCACATAAGGTCTTCAAGAAGCAAACACTGTGAAATAGTCAAGTAAAAATGTGTTTTTGTTTATTTTTCCGTGCATTAATTATGCCTGTGGTATGATGAAGATCCTTCAGAAATACATGATACACATTTGATGTATGTATAAATGAATTAATTCATTTACTAATCTGCATAATTCTAATTAGGGTCTATGTCAGCTGTCTCTGGGGCGAAGGCGGGTTGTACCCTGAACAACTCGCCAGACCATTGCAGGGCCAACACACATACAACCACTCACACTCACACTTACACCTAGAGGCAATTTAGAACAGCTAATTGCCCTAATATGCATGTTTTTGGACTGTGGGAGGAAACTGGAGTACCCGGAGCAAACCCACACGAGTGTGGTAAGAACATGTCAACTCAACACTAAAACACCCGAGCACGGGAATCGAACCTAGGCCTTCTTGCTGTGAGATGCAGGATGTGGTTACCACTGTACCACCATGCTGCACTGTATGTGTTTGTGTGAAAACATTAAAAAACACACACACACGCATGCACGCACGCACACGCATGCACGCACGCATGCACGCACAATCTGTGTTGGTAAGCCAGTGAGTCTCATCAGCCAGAGTGCTACAGTCTCCTTCCATCTGAGTGGTGATAAAAGTAAAATCAATGTGAGATTTGTGGTAGGAAGTATCATATATGGTGCTTCAATTATCTAGGCAGGTTAAAAGAAAAAGTCGTATTCTGCAAGTGTCAAACCCACAAATCTTCTCTTTAGCATCCAGCATGAGGGATATGTCCTGGGGATAATTATTCACTGCTCTATTAATCACACTTTGAAGCACATGCTGTATAAGCAGTCTGAGATATTGATTCAGAGTAATTTAAACAATGCTATCTGTAGAGCTAATTGATTTCTCATTTCAGATTCAGATTCAACATGTAATCAGATCAGGCCCTGACTACAGCCTATTACTGCTCCTGTAATTCCATTAAAATATATTTATTTCAAGAGAAAGGACTGATGTTATTCTTCATAATGTGGCTGGCCTATATAATCATAACAGGGAAATTCCGCACTGAAAACCCACTGTTAAGAAACATACAAGTGAATTGTGATTGTGGCAGTAGTGTCCTGTGATGAACGGCTTCACTTTCAGGACAAAGCACTCGTGAAAAAGGATTGAAAAAAAAATGAAACTGATATGATTGACCTAAAAATAAACCTGACCTAAAAAGATTGCATGACTGTAGAAACGATCTTGCACATACATGGTAACTTGGTAGTGCAACACCAATTCATAGAAACTCTATAATTTCACGATTGAGTGTTAAGAAAAGGAAGATGGTATATGATTTCAAAAGAAATAAAAGATGCTGATTTCTACTAATAAACCTTGTGACTGGTGCAGGGGTTTTTGACACTTGTGTACAGCAGGAAGCAAATGGTCTCAGCAAAGCAATATAGCCAATTCCATTTTATTTCCAAGTGATAACACTGAATTTCATGTTTATTTGATATGCCTGGTAAGTAAACGGGCTTCTTTAAAGGCACATGGTAATAAGTAAAGATAAATAAAGTAAGCCCTAATAATTCAGTTTGTTTCATATCCAGAAATAACTTTTGTGTTTAAGTGACCCTTATCTCTCATGTGCATGTCTGATCAACATGCATTAGCATTTACACAACAACAAAAACAAGTACTTGTTCAATTTATCATTACTGTATAGATTTTCCGTGTGTCATTTCTAGATTTTGGGCAAACCTAGTATTTCTGTTGGTCTCCAGCACTGTACTGCATGATAAATGGCTATGACAAATAGATGCACATGTTTGTTAGGTGTGTTGGAAGAACAAGTCACATGCCCACATTTCAAGCATGCTCTTGATCAGTGATTATATATGACAGTAGCTTAGATCTGAGTCTAAAATGGCCTCACAGCCTAATATCAACTGCATCATATTTTAATACTGTATGAATGGCAGAGCCCTCCATCTAGTGGCCATAATCTAAGAAACTATTACACCTTAAATACCCATTGCCTCAGCACAGCAGGGTTGATTCTCTGTAAGATTGAAACCAAGCATTCATCCATCAGTAATGGTTATAATCATTATGATCTGAACTAACAGCCTGTTATTTTTTTAGTTCACTGATTCTGAGCTGCATAATGTTGAGTAGTTTATGGACTATGTCATTTCTGTGAGTCAAATATACATCTGATTTCAGTCATGCTATGCCCATGTGAACTGAATCTACCAGTGTCTTCCTGCTGCCAGATAAAAAAAGAGTCCTTCAGTACTCCTCACTGTGGAGACACCCCATTGGGACACATCAGCCATCATCATCTACCATCATTTGTCTCTGTTGCAACTGCAATCATACACCACCTCCTGCCATGTCTCTTTAAGTGCAATTTTGCCATATCGAGCAAGTCGCTTTTTTCCCTTTTGATTAAAATAATGAAATCATCTCTCATCCCAGTACTGCTGGTAAAATCCCATCTTCTGTATGGTTGTCAACAGATGGCAGTGTTGTACAATGTGGCACACAAGGATCTGCATTCGTATCACGAGTAAGTATGATGTGAGAAGACATCTCCCATCTGTCCCTGTTCAGAACATGTCTAATTTCTCCTATTGGTTACTAGAAGCTCTGGAAGCTGTTTAGATTTCACAGAGCTGGGTTTTTTTCCCTGTGCTTTTGTACTTGGTCAGAGCTCATAGAAAGACACTAATCAGCTTATTTCCCTCCCACTAAGATGTGAAATATGAAGCCATGAAGTAAATTCGGATAGTACCAACCCGGCACAAATTGTTCTGAAATGTCACATTGCTCTGACTTTTCCTGATGGATGAAATCAGTTGCCGGCACTGGCAGTATCACTGGAAGAACAGAAGTATCTTATCTTAGATGAGCTGAGAAAAAAAACAGCTGTTCTCATTCACCAGGTGCTCGCATCCTTTCCTCCTCTGTCCTCATCTTGCAGCATAATACTCTGTATTCCCCACCACTTTTAATCAGCTGAGAACTGATTGCAAGTAATAGGACACACAAAGACAAATGGCTGCTCCCACAGAGATGTGCTTCAGTTCCAGGTGATCACATCATGTTTGCCTTGTTACATGCACAGTGCTCCAGGGAGAAACATGTTGTCCTTCTTTAGCTTGCTTCCATATGCAAATTTTTGTTTGTGTCCTTCTGACATTGTTTTATAAATAATTAAGTGTTTACGATGCCCCAATAACACCATCCTAATGTCAAAATGTCACATTTTATCATTAATTAAAGATTAAAGAGTCTACATGATTCTAATGAACAGCTCATACTAGATGCATTTAGAATTTATTTTCATGTAGTGTCAAGTTTCTTACACAAAGGGCTGCACACTGCAAGGTCATACCTCTCTGATTTTTAATCCATGACTATTGGCGCTGAGATTTGAAACTTGTGGGTATTTATATATGAGGTGCTCTTACACGTTATCAGTACCAGTGCTTTACCAACTCCAGCTAGAGCTACAGGGTCCCTGGTTTAATCCTGAGCGAGTTTACTGTCTGTGCGGGTTCCATCCTCCCTCCATCCCAAATGCATGGGTAGGTGTTTTGGTGGCTACTTGGAGGACTACTATACGAGTGCGATGAACTGATACACCATCCAGCATGTGTTAGGCTCCAGATTCCCTGCACTTGTAATCAAAATAAAGCAGTTACTGAAAATGACTGAGTGAAGAGTCATCATTACCAATACTTAGCTACCAATAAGGGTGGCATGGTGGCTTAATAGTTAGCATGTCCTCCTCACAGCAAGAAGGTTCTTGGTTTGAATCCCGGGCTCCTCCAGGTACTTTGGTTTCCTCCCACAAATCAAAGACATGCACATTAGGCTAATTGGCTGTTCCAGATTGCCCCAGGAGTGAATGTGAATGGTTTTGTGTGTCGGCCCTGTAATTCAATTCAATTCAATTCAATTAAATTCAGTTTTATTTGTATAGCGCTATTTATGATTGACATTGTCGCAAAGCAACTTTACACAGTAAAAATAATTTCAAAAGGAATTTAAACATTTGAACATTTGATAGTCTGGTTAGCTGTTCACCCAGTGTCAGCTGAGATAGGCTTCAGCCTCCCTGCGACCCTAAAGTGAATGAGTGAGTGAGCTACCAAGAGAAAATAAGGTGCAGTCATGAGATAAACAGTACTTCATTGAAATGCTCAGTTGCATTAAGAAAATGCTAAAAATTGTATGTTATGAGCAAAATGGTCAGCAGGATATTCACTGATGTATAATGTCTCTCATTTATTCACCTCACGAGAATAAAAAAGGATCACACTAAAATCCTTGGTGTCCAGGTTTCACAGCTTAACCTTAAAAATCACTAATTCCAGCCAGAGTAACAGCTCTGTTTCTCTTTGCTGCTCTGCTCACTGATGTGTCAAGTGTGCCTCCTGAAAGCCTCCCACTGCCTCCCACTACCTCTATCCGCCAGCCAATATGCCCATGGACGACTGGCACTTGAAATGAAATAAATAATATAAACAAAATGGAAGCACTGACTTTGTCAAAGGTCCTTCTGTACCTGCTGACTGTTGAAAGACAACAGTGGGCCACAGGGGGCCGGTGTGCATGTCAATAGGTTTGACTTGGAGCTTCTTCACTTGCAAATGTCAGAGGCTCAGACATTGCTGTCTGTTGATGTAGTCTTCAGAGACCACTCTTTCAGGCAGTAACCCTCCTCTGTGCAGCTCAATGGTCATCAGCAGAAAGCTCTATACCACTGGATGAAGTCCTTTCTGTTTAAGAAACTGCTCTTTGTGTCCTGGTGGGAGGCATCTGACTAAGGGTGGCAACTTAAAAATGCTTAGGTGAGACAGACAGATAATAGGCACAAACTGGCAAAGCAGAATACAATATTGAACGGCTGTTATTCTGATGAAAAAGACAGGGATACATTTTACATGTGGTTTGTACTTTGTCCCTTTGGGAAAGTGTCATTTAATCATCACCTGTACAGCAGGGAGGAGCAAATTAACTTATCAAAAAATATGGATATTCGTTTTTCCCTTTGGACAGTATATAAGCTGCTTCAAAAATATAAAATAAACACATAAATATAAAAATAAAACAAAAAAATAAATAAGGGAACACTTAAATGACACATGATGAACAAATTATCCATCCATTCTTCTTCCGCTTGTTCTGGCGTCGGGTTGCAGGGGCAATAGCCTAAGCATTGAGGTCCAGACGTCCCTCTCCACAGCCATTTCCTCCAGTTCTTCCCGGGGGACACCAAGGCGTTCTCAGACCAGCCGAGAGACATAGTCCCTCCAGCGTGTTCTAGGTCAACCCCAAGGTATCTTCCCGGTATTCCTGGTTCCTGTTCACATATTATCCAAATAAAAAAAAAAAGTCTTTACTGAGGTACATTGTGTACTTTGTTAAGAATAAAATGTCATAATAACGATCAATGGAAACCAAAATCATCAACCCAACTTGGGCGCCCATGACACACTTATGCATCAATAAAGGCTACTGTAGTACGAACACCTGAAACAGTTAATGCTAGCTTTGATAGAGAGCTGTCAGAACACACAATGCATTGAAGCTTGTGATTGTATGGAGCTGCCTAGCTACAGACTAATCAGGCAGTGTTAATGTTATGGCTGAAAAGTGTGTATATATTTAACAGTCATTCCGCGATGTTGATTATATATAATCTCACAGCCTGTGAGTCTTTAGGCTTATGCGCTATTCAGGTCATATACAATCAAAAGAACTGTTTTATTCTATCCACTGGGTTGTCAGATATATTGCATTTTAAATTATTGTAGTGAAATTCTAAAACGTAAATATATACATTATTATCATATAATACTTTACAAAAAGGCTGGTCAGCACATAACTTTCCAGATAGCTTGAGGCCTACTCGTAACAGCAGGTTGATAAGGTTGCGTTTGGTGGAGAAAAACGTTTCATGGAATGACTCTAAAATGAACAGAAACAGCATTAGCCAAACAATATTCTACATATAATCCTGAAAATACTTTCATCTTACTCACACCGGGCACGATGTGCTGGTCTGGACACTGGTATTAGGCTATACTGAAGATTGCAGCAAAATTATGAAGTCAAATCTGGGGAAGATAAAAATTCGAATTCTTAAAAGTAAAAATATGTTTTCGATTCCAAATGTTGTTCCTTTTCATAGAGTCACTGTAGTCTAAAATGAACAGAAAAAACAGGGACGGCTAGTGTTTGCTTTTAGCTCACGACGAATCACAGCTGCTTTTTACCTTTCGCAAGAGCTACGCAGAGTTTACCGTGATGCACGGATTTCATTACCGCAGGAAATTGTGTGTGTGTTTGTCCGCAGTACACAAGTGCATACTCGGTACTAGTAAGTTATTCAGTTTAGTAAGCCACTGATGAGCTGAATCATATGTTTAGATAATTACAACTTCATCAATTTAGACAGCACATGCATGCATGTGCCTGAAGACTGAAGGTAAGTTTTTAAATTCTAATTTCTCCAATTATGATATAAAAACTAATGTCATGACAGTAGTAATGTTATTAGCAGTATTAGCATAAACACGTCATTCATGTAACGTAACATGACCTGAGGTTAGGCCCTATTATACAACAATAATTTATTTTATTCAAACTAAAATACTATTACCAATTTTTCATAGATTTCCCACAAAAAAATAAAATTTGACAGTTGCATGTGACAACATATATGCCAGTTAGGTCAGTGAATGTGTGTGTTCGCTTCACCAGTCATTCTTCCTGTTGTGATATGCCCAGTAATAAGATATTAGGTGACATTCTTGTTGTAAATTAGCCAGTCAGAACAGGTGATTGCTCATATCTAGTGAGCAAAGATAGAAAAAAATATATATCCCACTTCAAGGACGATTCTTGAGAAAAACCACACAGGAGTTTGGGTATGCTGCGAGTCCTCGGAGGTCTGCACACCATGCACATTTGGTTAGAAAGTGGAGTAAAAATTCAACAAGTGGGAGTGAGAGCATGGCATGTGCAATTTAATTAGTCCTAATTTAATCCCTGTGTCCCATGGCCTGCTCTGTTCTTCTGTGACTGCTGGGCTCTGTGCTGGCAGGCCTGTGCTACCATGGGCTTTAACTGTGTTAATCATTGGAGTGATTTCTGTTTCTGCAGCCTAATCATGACAGCAAAGAAAAAAAAAGTTCAGAGAATTACCATGGTAACACACCATAGGCCAAAACAAATGTCAGCATTGGTTGTTATCAATGTTTCACAAATTTAGAAGTCTGTTCTTGCTGGTATCGCATTGTAAAATGCACCTCCTCTCACACTACACTGTGGATATTCTGAGGTACAGCCTGAGCTACAAGAAACGTAGTCAAATGAGCTCTGACAAAAGTTCTGCTGAGATCTAAATGGGTCATGCCTTAAAAATAAAAATCTCTCAGCTTTGCTGGGCCTTTTCTGCAAACCTTTAACTTCTTTCTTACTGACTCTGCCATGTCCCTGCTAATTAAGCCTTGCACATTATCCAGATACTTTATAGTCTGAGCCACACATGTGAACAAGCCCATTTCCCTACACTTCAATCAAGTCAATTAACATTATGCAATTGAGCTTAGACTTACAGAATCGTCCCCCCCCCCTGTTCAAATGCAGTTAACTGGTTTAATAGCATATCTGTGAGAAACATGAGTCTGGATGTCTGTGTGGGAGGAGAGGATTTAATAAAAGTAGAGGAAGATGATAGCCGTGTGGTTGGTGGAAATGTGAGCTCTGGGCCTGGGGACAGAATATGAGTTTACTGCAGTCAGGACCCTGAGGCAAGCATTTAAGCAGTTAAGGAGTGCTGCTCTTGATCTGAGAAGACCAGGAGTAGCCTTTTAAAATCTAGCATATGTAACACTTCTAAGTCCCCACCGCATCTCAATAAATGGATTACATGGGGTTATGGCTATTTCAAGTCACCTGTGTGTATTCTCTAAAGAGATAAATAATGCAAAAATGGGATGATTGAGCTGCATAGTAAGCTGTCAAAGGTTGTAGAGCATTGATTGCTCTAATGTGACATGCTCGGAAAAAGTCCATCTGAATTCTTTAATTCTGACTTCCCAATATATCATCTGACCAATTTCCATTTTTCCTGCTCAAAGGTTTCCTGCCCAAGTCGCTAAAAAAGAAAGGTATGTTGTCATGGTGTATATCACTACCAGTGCTTTAGACAAGACCTTAATGCTTATGTTTGTTTGTGAGAGAAATCTGAGAGACAAAATGATGAATAGCATGAAAGGAAACTGCAGACCAGAATATTACCACCTCTCATCCAGATGAAAACAGGGAGCAATTTAAGGGTTAGTTTATCCTTATGTCATTCTGACAAATTGTCACTTAATCATTGCTTCTACAGCAGAGTCACAAGAAAATAGAAGCTTGATCAAGACAGATGGATGCATGGTTTCCCCTCAGGCCATCAAGAGTCCTACTGTCCAATTCCACCAAGTCCTGCATTAGCCGAACCATCATGATGGATCAATAAGAACTTCACATACAGTATATCAGACATTCTCTGCCCACAGTTTCAGAGTTGACTGAGGGAGTTGGAGCTCTGTGACCTCCTGGCTTCTGTCACATTAATGGGACTTAGCTGTCTCCAGTTAGGATGTCATTCAGGCTTTCTCATCCTGAGACTGAGTGACCCAAGGTTTAATGAGCCTGCCGGAAAGGTTATTGTCATCCAGTGACTTCTTAATCATAGCTAAGAAATTAGCATTGTGTCCAAATGCACAATTTAACCCTGCTCACCTCTAATAGTTGCAGCCTTCTTTCTTTATTTGGTTATATAATGAATGCGTTCCTCACAGCTCATTAGCTTGTGCTGACATTATCTCACTCAGGAGAGCCTTAAGCAAACAGGGTGAAATCAGCCAACATTTGCAAACATGCAATATCCCTGTAAAACCCTCATGCTGGGTAGGAAAAAACACCTTTGAGAAGCTTCAAGTGCAATCTAGAAGAAATCTGCGTTTGTCTGGTTACAATGGCAAAGGCTGAACCAAGCACATACACTATATAGTGTATAATGATCTGCATGCTTCAATGCAGTTTACTTTTTCCCTGCAACTAAGCTAACATACTGTGAGAACAAAAAGGGATATAAAAATGTCTCATATAGGTGTATGATGGCTGGCTTAAAGCCTAATGGCACATGCTGGAGAAAAGCTTTTGCCGTGGAGGTGTTGAGAAAGAATGTGTATGTCATAATTCCTTCTATAAAGTTGCTATGAAGCAAATTCCTTGTACAATATGACCAGCTAACAGACACATTTAGCCTGAACATGGAAAAAAACTACAAAAGATGTGTCTTAGAAAAGTTTGTCGAGATTGCGACACAGATATTCACAATATAAATATTGAGGCACTGCCTAAAAGTGGGCCTCTGAAAATATCTGCATGTGTACATTTACAGAAACATTCATACATAAAGTAAGAGAATAGCCTGTGAAGCGCAAGTGCACCCAACGCCAACAGCAGCGGGTGTGTGATATATTTTTTCCTCACCATTTTCTTCTTGTCTGTGTTGTCTGTGTGGGCACGTGAGCACGGTTGGAAAACAAAATCAAGCTCGTGGCTTTATGAAATTTGCATAAGTATGAAGCTCCAGAGCTCCAATAAAAAAGCAAATCCAAGAGAAGGAACCACTAGAATGAAAGCGGGAACAGATTTTCTCCATAATATAAAAAGATCTATGTTCAGTTTACTTGGAAAGCAAAACTGGTAGTTAGACTATAAAATCGTAATATGACAATGAGATCATTAGAATACAACAGATATATGTCCATATGTATGTGGTTTACATCCATTGAGTTTCCATGTCCATTATGGTACATAGAAATGGAGAGTAATAATTTCTTCAGAGTACAGTCAGTTTAGAGATTGGTGGTGGATGTGTAAGGCATGATAGAGAGAAAGAGAGAGAGAGAGAGATGAGTGATGATGAAGACTCTTTACGAAAGTGTGATTTTCATCAGAGCTGTTGGAGCTTTAATTAGAGCCCTTGGAAATGCTGTGTTGAGTCTTCTCTAATTTGGTAAAAAATCCAAGCAATTATAGCACAGATGTGCACAATATGGAAGTTTAACATCAACTAACTATCACTTGGCTTGATTCACATGCCAAATTGTGTGTGAGGCTCAGAAATGTCAATGGCATTCTGAAGCTCCTTTTAATAGTGTCCGTTGCAAACTGCAGAACTATAGGCCTTATTAATCATCAACATCTCAAGTTTATTCGTAAATTTGCTCTTAAGAAAATTTGTAAGAAAAGATTATATCAGATTCATGATGTGTTCATAAACCTTGGATTTGTTTGTAGTTGTGTTCTTAGATTGGTGAATCCCAGTGTCTCTTGAAATTGAAAACATGTGCCATTTACTCTAATTAGCATAGGTGACCTCCCCCTAAATCTACATAAAATGACACAGGGTCTTGTGTGTATACAGATATTTATGAAAGCGCAAACTATGATAAAGCTACAGATCCACAGAATCACTGAATTCTACGGAGCCCCTCTGGTGACACTGGATTAAAAAAAAGTAATGCGTGGCCACACATTACTATCTCGTGGCCATGAGATAATAACACATGGCCACGTGAAAGTTATTGCATGGCCACGAGATAATAACCCGTGGCCACGAAAAAGTTAATGCGTGGCCACGAGATCATAACGTGGGGCCACACGTTATTATTTTTTATTATGCAATGCCACCAGAGCATTGAGAGCGGACACAAAAGAAAAAAAATTGGTTTCTTGTCCACATGAGAAAGTATAAACTACAGTATGTATATAAGAGGAAATGCGTGACTTAATTGAGCTGTACTTTAACCTTGGACTCGCCTATAAAGAAGCTGCAGCTTTGCTTGTGCGCTGTCACTGTTATGTTATCTCCGAAAGACACTAAAATCGGGTTTTGAAGTCTTGTAGTCTGTTTTGTCTCAGGGGATACACCAGCCTTGATCAGTCACTTGATCAACTGATAACATAACGGTGATGCCAGAAAAAAAGTTGCAATGTCTTTAAGCTGGAATCAGGGAAGAATTTTATTTTTTCAGTACATAAATTCCAGATGAGATTCATTAGCATGAATAGTGGAGAAATAAAAAAAAGTGCCTTGACCCAAAATCATCGACTGAGAAAAAAACACATGCATGAGATGCTAGCAACTGCAACTGCTGTCATACACGTACTGGTTTGTAAAGAAGCTTATCACTGGCTGTATTTTTTTTTTATACTGCATTAAATATATAATGTATTAAATTGAAATGATTTATTCAAACACATCCAGCACATATTCCTGATCTCATAATGTAAACTATCATTGTAAGAACATAACCCTGGGAGATGGGAGGCCACATTTAACAGATGGTTCTCTGAATTACAGGTGAGTTGGATATAAACTGAGTGCTGTTTATGTTTAAGAAATGGAAATGGATTGGGAGAGTGTGCACAGCCTACTGCATCTATGATGTTGGTTAGAGCAGCAACATTACAAAATGTCTTAGAATTTGTTTATTTTCATCTTCATCTTCTTCCGCTTGTTCCGGGGTCGGGTCGCGGGGGCAGCAGCCTAAGCAGTGACTCCCAGAGGTCCCTTTCCTCAGCCACTTCCTCCAGCTCTTCCAGGGGGATACCAAGGGGTTCCCAGACCAGCCGAGAGATATAGTCCCTCCAGTGTGTTCTGGGTCGGCCCCGGGGTCTCTTCCTGGTCGGACATGCCCGAAACACCACACCAGGGAG
>JAOUQZ010000051.1:14008417-14032083 GCA_028564935.1 Neosilurus hyrtlii
ATGAGTGGGCAACCACGAAACAGGCTTGTCGGGATGAAATTGTAGTACTATTATTTTTTCCCACATACAATATATATATACACACACACACACATATACATATAATTTTATGTCATATTGTATTCACTTTGGAATTGATCAGATGTTGAAGATGAAATCAAAAGGTTCAGACTTCTGTTTTCTTTTTCATGGGTCTTCTTACATCTGTTTCAAAGTGTTTCTTCAAAATGCATCATCCCATGCACTGGGATTTTACTTCTGGATTTCCTCTCAATCATTCATGTTGTCAGACATATGAAAATATTCAACTAGAGCATTGTCCGTAGAGAAAAAAACTATAGACATCTATAATATATAGATAATTAATGTTCATATTTTAAGATAATTTCATGTCATGTTGTGCTCATGACTGCCTTTATAAAACAACATACACACCCCACTGTGGTAATGCAGTGCCTAATGACAAACAGTGAAATACACACATGATTCATCTATGGTGGGTGCATATTACACTATTACCTACCTCCATCTTACTATGGCTGGGGTGTAATTATACCAATCACAGGGTTGCTAACAAACATGAATCTCATCTTAGATCGGCTCACCCTACTGCTGATGATGGCTGTTTTCAGTGCAGCTTCATTTGCCTGTTTTGTATACTCAGTGGGATCAGGGATATGAGCTCATTAGCATATTTGTGATGAGAAAGCTTGCCTTGCCGACAGAGAGAACAGGATCAAATGTGAGATGTGTTTGCAGATGGCATAAAGCAGCAAGTGATGCAAGCAAAGGAATTTACTCCGGATTCCTTAGCAACAAAAAAACAATAGGATATTGTGTGCATTGTGTTTCATGTGTTTTAGCGTTTGGAAGCTTTGGGAGTATATGTCTGAAAAATGCTGAACATATGCATTGCATACAGAGTGCAGGTTTATACTTACCATGAGACAGTAACCTAGCAACAACATGGCAGGAGTTTCAAATGTTACATATCACCTTTTTCTTTGTATCTGTGTTCTACTGTCTCTTATTTCTTACTTTTCATGGCCACCCTGTTTTTTTCTTATTTCCTTTTTTCTTATGGCCCATGGTGAACTCTCCACTGCACATCTTATATTGGTGTGTCACCTCCTTCTTCCTCACATTCTGTATCCAGCTCCCAGCATGCTCCTCAGCATTCTCAGCTCCATCCCCACATATTGCTTCATATCTAACACTTGGCTTGGGAATGAGTTCTCAACTGAAAGATTGAGTCCAGTTTTGCTCTTGAAGAGGAATAAAATGGGAAAATTCTCCTCTTCTTTTTCCTTCTTTTGGCTCTATAGAGGGTGATTGGTGTGCCTCTTTAGGCTGTAACTAGAGCACATCTTAGCAGCTTCTGCTTTTAGGCCTAAGGACAGATTTTTCTTTTTTCACATTTCAAGGTGAAACTGGCCTATGGAATATTTCATATTTATATATATTTATTTATAAAGGAATACTTTATTTGTCAGTGCAATTACAGTATTGCTGTTTGTAAGATTTGAACTTCCTTAGATAGGTAGTTGATCAGAATACACTGACCACTGCTAAATTGCATTTATATTATTTATGCCATTATTTAATGACAACATTAAAGTATTGCAACATGAGTGGTTTGTTGAAATTTTCAGTTTCTACCAAGTTTCAAGTTCTATCAAGTTCCAGTTTGAATGGTGTCTTTCCATTTAGTCACTCTTTATAGAACAAATATTAATCACTGTCAATAATAAAATAAAAATAGTAATCTTGCTTGCACCAAAGGTCTGAATGATCTGCTCTTTTTCTTGAAGAACTGTACATTTTTTCAACTGTATAATTTAAGCAACCATAGGCATTTTGCTTTGGTTCGCATGTCCTTGATGGTTTGAAACTACTCAGAAGCATTATTCCTCTGAAGTGCAGCCAGAATACACACTGGTGTCAGGTGTGTGAAAGGAAATTTTTTTTCCAAATTGTGTAGATTTTTGCTCTGCTTTATATACTGCCTCAAACTTCTAATGCAGCACTCAAATTTATTCTATGGTATGCACATTTTAACACAGGTCACAGCTTGAGTTGTGTGTGTGCAGTGGCTGCTGATTCTAGCCCAAACCATGACACCTGGTCCACCCCAGTGGTCTTGCTCCAGAACATTATCATCACAGGACCCCTTCCATCTCAGACATGCTCTTTCCCATTGCAGACAGTTTTCGCACCAGACCATGACTCAGACGTCACTTACATGAACCTAACTTTCCATAACTGATTGTGAACAATTTGGGCACTGGCTCTGTTTTGGTCTGCTTGGCAGTAACTGTAGATGGATAGAAGCGATTGCAAAGGTATTGGACACTAATATAGCAGTCCTGTATTGAGGTGGTGACATGTTGTCTGGGAGCACATGAACAGTCATTACTTCATCGTGCTTTCCCCACAGCCTTAAACTTGTGGACACATTGACACTTTCTGGTTTGGCGACTTGCCCTGACATTCTGCAAGCATCCTACAAGAATCCTAAAGGCTCATTTTTGCTCATTTTGACATAATTGTACCAGGTTCAGATGTTGTGTTAAGACAAAGCCAAATTCTGTATAACTTGGACTTGTTGTGGCTATTTATTGACCAAGTTTCAGAGGGAGTGGCCACAGAATTCTACTGACAATTGGGGGAGTGGCAAAAGGTAGTTTACAGTAGTATGTAAAGTAGAACAATACTCTGTCATAGACAAAAACAAGACAAAAATAACAAGGAGTAACTTGAATTTATATTATTATCACCAAAAATGTTGACCTTATATTTGCAATAAAAATATTTCACATTTTTTAAATGTTGCATTGGAAGTTTGAGTCTGCATATTTTATTCAGTAGGTCTGTCAGGAAAAAAAAACAATATATGAATAAAAAAAGGTTAAGATTTAATATGTTTAAATAATTCTGTTTCCAGTGGTTAGACCCAGGCAGTATGAGGCATGAGTGGTTTGTGTCTGCCTTCTTGGAAAAGCACAACTGTACATGTATCCCACTGGCTATTGTGTTAAGGCCTAAAAGAATTTGTCCAATTACACAGCAGCTTGAATTCAGATGAAGTCATGCATTACACATACACTACAGATTCCTTGGAGGCAAACTGTGAGTATGTCTGCTCTTGGGATAACCTGAAGCAGAGAATCCGACAAATCTTCTCCAAGTCGTGTAAGAGAGATGCACAACACTACTTGGCCCTCCAGCCAAAAGATGGGATGGGTACTCAGACGAACCCTTGCCAATTTGTGTGAGCCAAAAGAATAAGGAAGGAGATACAACAGCTTAAACATAAGCAATAAGACTGTGAGTCAGAGCACACTATTTATAAAAGCTCTCTGCAGTGCAAATTAATTGCCCCATGTCTGTGGATGGCAGATGGATGCTCTTCTACCAAGCTTTTTCACATTTACCACTCTTAGACTAAAGCAAAATCTGTCAGTCTTTGAAAGACTTGTGATGACCAATCATTAAACTACAGTTCTCCCACTCAGTTCACATATCTGATGACCTCAGCTTCTCACAGCAAGATCCTGTCACTCAAAGGCTGAACATATTTTTTTGATTAACACAGACTAAGATCTGTTAACAATATGAACAATAAGTGTCTGATTTTGTTGAAAAGTTTAGTTTTAGGTTCAGTGTAACAAAGCAATATGAATTTGTACAAATTAGATTTTAAACAGTCAAAAAAAAAAGGAAAAATATACCAATATTATCAACACACTGAATAAATAACAGTTTTGAATTTAACGTAATGATTAAAATGTCTGGAGGTGCCCTGCGATGACCTGGCAAGCTATCCAGCGTGTACTCTGCCCTCGCCCTAGGATGGGCGCCAGCCTCCCCACGACCCTAATTAGGATTAAGCAATTCAAAAAATGAATGAATGAAAATGTCTGGAGGTGTCCAATATACCCCTGCCACAAAGTTTACCTGAATTCACAATCTTGAAACTTTATTAAGCACTCTAGCTTACAGCTAATCCTATGGGCTGCTCATCATATTAAAACCATAGAATGTGTAAAACAAACATTTACTTAGTGGAGATCCATATTTAGGCAAATGTAATAAAGCCATGAGCTCAATTTTGTCATTGCGTCTGTCCTCACATGGACATCCAGACAACCCAATATATTGCACACGTGCCGCTACCATCTGCAATGAGTGGACTTGCAGTTTACAGCGTATTCTCTTACTTTATGTAAGCATGTTTCTGTAAACTTACACACAAACATTTATGGAGCTCTCCTCCCAAAGACTTTTCTTCCACACCTCACTCTTTTTCAAAATAAAAGTTACCGCATAGTTTATACAGTACACACGTGTACTGAAGACTAGCAACTTAGCTAGACTGGTGGAAATTCCTGGTGGCTCGTGCCTGCACACTTTTTCGTTTCACACTCTAATGTATTAAAATTTGCTATTATATTGGCAAAAGTTTTTTACCTTCAGAAATTTCAGTCTTGAGGACTTTATTTTACTATATGTTTTGAAGGTTGGCAGCTATTGACTGACACATAAAATTTGAAAGGGTGGGTTCAGCTTGACTTTTAATGCCAAGATATCTACTTTAACGACCCTTTCTGGACAAATGCACCAGTATAAACTGCTTTAAAATGCAAATTCCTGAAGCAATGACCCAGGCCGACAAAACTCCAGAACCTTGAATGTTAGAGGAACCGAACCTCCAGAACAACAGTAAAAATCACTCTTACCAGCTGCGTTTATTCCATGGACTGGTTATACTAGGGAGGTAATAGGCCAGCTATTAACCTTGTAAGCTAGCAACCTTGACTGTTCAGCAAATTTCCCACTCACAAAGTTTGCACAAAAGCTATCTGTCCATCAGTAAACACATACACTACCAATAAGAGTAGAGTGGATTTTATAACTAACATCTGAAAAACTCACCCTGCACGCACTGCGGTGTTAAACCATACAGCTAACCCTTGTGAAGTCAGAGTTAGTATATCGGTAACTTTCATTTCACAGTCCCAGTGATAAAATTCTTCCTAGATGCATTCATATTAATGAAATATCTCCAGCTGAAATTATGTTAAGTAGCAACAACACTTAGCACATCTATTTAGTATGCTCTAGCTGGAGAAAATCTCTAGTGCTCAGATGGTGGTTACACATTTAACAAAATGTCAGATAAAAATGCTTCATTTCTATCTAATGGTACCCAATTAAAGCCCCGATAAAAGTCTATGATATATAGAGTTGATGGTGCTGCATAATTCTTCCATGCTATAACTAACACCATAGAGTATATTTCCTGAAGGTGAGCATCCAAAAAAAAAAAAAACCCCAAAAAAACAAACTACAAGCAATTAATAGAGAAAAACAAACTAACCAAACAACATGATCACACTAAAACCACATCTGTCATGTTAACACAATATATCTATACAATACTACAGTATAAAAAGTATAATTTTTGATCTACACACATTCATACATTTAGCAGTAGTTTAAATAGTCCTACTCAAAAAGAAAAAGGAAAACAATTACTGTCTATTTTGTTAACTAAAAGTCCCAAAGGTTAGAGGGCAACCAATGTGAGAAGAAATTGAGTGGTCACCTGCATGCTCACTGATGAGGTATGATGAGATGACTCAGGGGGGCGGCATGCTTTGGGGCCCAGCAGCAGGGGCTGAGATCTCATTGGATAGATGTAAAAGGGTAGATATCGATGGATATACCTGGGGTTGCTGAGGAACTGCTCATGTTGCTAGAAAACTAGAAAGTGGTCAGAGGAAGTGGGAACATGTGAGAGCTTATAATTCATTGTAGGGATTGAGAAAGGACTCTGATGAATGGTTTCATGCAGATGCAGTGGGTCACTTTGGGTTTGGAATTAGGGCAGCAGAGATTATGTATCAAAAAGGTGACAGGCCAAGACATATTAAAGGGGACCAGGGGCTGAATAACTTGGCATGGGACAAATGTTTATGCTGTTTGACCTTATCATCCAGTAAAATTAGATCTCTTTCTAGTGAAGTGAATTTCAGATGCTGTTGCACCTGAGCTTTACCCCTAAATGCAGGACTTATAAGCACTGGCAACATGCTGAAGGTGGATTGCATATACAGCCTGAGCTCCCTGAATGGCCAAAATGGGATTTTCTGTGTAAGCAGACTTGTGTTATAAAGCAGTGCAAACATTGCCTAATGGTTAGAGAAGCGGCTTTGGGAACGAAAGGACGCTTGCTCGATTCCTGAAACCAGCAGGAAAAATGTGTGGTGGTGGTGGAGTGAGCTGCACCTTCCCATCCTCCACCTTCATGGCTGAAGTGCCCTTGAGTAAGGCACCTAACCTCCAACTGCTCTTTGGGCACCCCCAATGTGTGTGGAAGCCCACTTCTCCGAATGTGTGCTCACTGTTTACATGTGTGTGTGCTCACTTTAGATGTGTTAAATGCAGAGGCAATAATTTCCCTTCCGGGATTAGTCCAGTATAGCAAAATCAAAATCAAAAACTTGGGGGAGCTCATTGACCCATTGTTGCCCAGACTCCAAGGGGTATTTGAAAAATTTTTTCTTCCAGTGTTCGATTATAATGCTCCACTACATTTTACACTGTGCATGAATGGGCAAAGTGTAAAGCTTGTGAATGGTTTTACAAGCACTTATTCAAACTTATTTGAACTTTCAGCCCTATCAGAATGCAGTGTGCGTGGACGCAGGACCTTCTTGTTGTGAGGTGGACATGCCAACCACTAAGCCACCATGCTACCCTCTGGGGGTAATTTGTATTGGATAATTAGGAAACATGGGGACAAGAGGTGCTTGATGACAGACCACGGAGGAACATGGTGACTGACAAGCTCTACACTGTTGGAAATGTTAGTTAACATGTAAGGTAAATGAAATGAGCATTGTGACCTGTCCAAAGACTTTGCTAAACCAAAAACTTTGCTAGAAGCAAGATGGCCATGGATATAATATTGTTTGTTGGGTATGAGTGTGGTGGGGATAATGACCATATCTGTCCCCTTAAGGGGCTATTAAATGGTAACAGGGAAGGGACTGCACTGAGACAACATTTCCCTGAGGTAAGTGAATGCACACCATACCTTCCATATTGGTCGATGTTGGACAACCGTCATCAATGACAATATTGCAGCAAGGTCTGGGTCTGTCTGTCATTGAGTGGCAATGTTCTAATTGGTCTGTATTTGTAAACAGTTAGCAGTCATGTAAAACTGAACCTGGTGGCTGGAGAGGTATAGTAAATAATGGCCGAGCAAAGCCAGTAGTCTGAGTTGCAATATTTGAATGCTTAAGTAATGGGGCTGAGAAGGGCAAGTAATTTCACATAAGTCATTTGAAGGCAAGACATGACATCAGTATTGAGATGATTAGCCCCAGACCCCTGGGGCCTTGATCCATTGGTACGTTTCTGAGACCAACCAAAGGCGTATGTTCATTGAACATCTTGAAATGATGGGAAGATAATGGCGTAAATGACAAACAGCCCACACAATGGCCCACAGCTCATAGCATGTGCAATTACCTGTTGCTTGCCTTTGAGGCATTGTGACAGCACTAAGCCAATAGCATGGAGTGTGACATCTGTATAGTGAAGGAAGAGTCAAGAGAAATTATGAAAAGCTACAATTCTTGGTGATTTGGGGAAAATATAATAATAATAATAATAATAATAATAATAATAATAATAATAAATAGCAACAAAGACCAAGAAATGCTCTAACTTGAGTAATGTATTGAAGATTTGCAAGGTGGCATTTAATGGATTTAATTTTAGGACTGTAGTGTGAAAATGTTGGAAGAATTTCCTTTGGTGTGGTAGGTGGTGTTTGAAATCCTCAATGGGGAGAATAATGTCATTTGAATAAATCCAACAGCTACTCCTACGTAAGCCATGGAGGACAACCTCCATTAGGCACTTAAAGCTAGGAGGGGCATTAGAAAGGCTGACTGGTATAAGCCTGCACTGTTGGAAAATACAGTATTGTCTGCAGCATTAAGCTTCTGTACATTTGCCAATAGCCAGCAGCTACAACAATGGTGATATAATGTTTTTCTCCTGGGATTCAGTCCAGAGTATTGTACTCACAAGGAAGTGAGTATGGATCTTTGACTGTTACCACATTTATGTGAAAAATATGCACTTGACAAGTACCACTGGTACTGATCATGAGCCACATGAATCATCAATTGCATTGTGCTCCAATCATTTGACACATCTTAACTCACCAACATTAATACAATGTGTGATAAGAGCAGTTTGAACATAATAATGAGCATGGGTACTAAGTATGTCAACAAACTCCTGCAACAAGTTCTTCTGTAGTGCTGTTACTTGAGATGTTTGTGAACTGGATTGTCAGTAACTGTTATGGATGACACCATTGCATAATCATCATTTAGGCAATCCATGATGGCAAAAAGTTGACCAAAAGGGCATTGAGGAGGACTCAGTCATGAGTGGGATTAACAACTCTGACAACAGCCTTGCTATCATGGATAGAGGTTTATGTTCTAGCAACATCTAAAGTCTCTGTAGGGGATATTTGTGGTTCTAAAAGGTCTAAATAAGTGTCCGAAAAGTGTCAGTGATGGCATTCACCTTGACAGTAATTGGTACACAATCCTGAATTTGAATGAGAAAAAGGGGATGTTGTGAAAGTTGTGAAAGGGGAGCATCAGTAATATACAGGTATAAGCATGTTTGAGGCAGATTCACTGTCACACCATTTTGTGAGAAAGTCTCAGCCTAAAATTATTGGATTGTCGGCCTGCAGACAACATATAAAATGTGAGTCAAAACAACATTGCCTATGTGAACAGTTGTAGAGATTGTACCCAGCATATTTAAAAAGTGTCCAATAACTGTAGAGGCCAAGGTGAAGGATTTACCGATGGGCTGAGTGGATAGATGTAATATGAACTTCTGGCAGTCATCGTTAATCAAAGAAAGGTAGTGAGCTTTCCTCATGCTGACTCTGCAGAGGGCGGCTCTGATCTGGTACTGTTGCAGCTGAATGGGGTTGTTGCCCCTCTATGTAAGAGCAGAGCAGGTGTGTGCCTCTCTGTTGTGTTGGTCAAAGCTAGCAAAGAACTGTTTCAGAGTGTCCGGTAGGGTGCTGTCCGAGGAGTCCGCTGATGTGTGCGTGTCCCTGTAGCCAGCGAGTGTCTACTAAACAGCACATGTCCTCTTTCACAATGCATAACAACTTTCAACACAACTTCTAGGGTTAGTGTACCATGCTTATGAATTTTGAACTTCAGTGATGCATCTAATCCAGTGACAGAATGTCTAAAACCTGCTTTTTGCATTTGTGTCTTATTAGGAAAAGCTTCAGCTACTAAGATCAGCAGCATAGACTACAAGTAGTTCTTGCAATTTGCAAGAGAATTGCATCGAGATCCATTTGAAACATTTGTGGTATAAAGGGGAAAATGCAGTTTAAAATTTAAAAATATATACAAATGTTCATAGTAATTTAAATATCCATGCCAGTATAGAAAAAAAAACACTGGAATGAAACTTCTGCCAGCATTACTACCAGTGTAATGATTTAAATGTCTGAGGCATTCAAAATACACCTTTACAGAGTTTAGTTATATTCACAAGTTGATTTAAATTAAATTAAAGTTTACTAAGCCATCTGGCTTCAACTAACCCACTGGGCTGTTCTCTATGTTTGAAGTCATAAGTGACTGGTCCACCTCAAAAAACATAAAAGTCCATCACAAAAGAGCTGTTTTTAGACTGATGCTACACATAGATTTAACAAGAAATTTGAGCAATCTTTTCACAGAATGCTGAAAGCTAAAGAAATGAGAAACAAATCGATGCTGCAATCCACAAAAACAGCTGGAATCCAGGCACCAAAACATGGATTTGTGGTTACCATTTTGTATGTTGTGTGAACATGTTGAATGAAGGAAAAAGAGAAAGAAACGTGACCCTACCAAGAGAAAATAAAATTGCTCTGCTGTATTTTTGACAAATTAAACAACAGCCGAAGACTGGATCACAACCCTTCCCGTCATGTTCTCAAATATTGTAAACTCATGGATTGAGAGAGTGTGTTTTGTGTGAATTTAAAAGTTGTAAAACATGACTTTTTTTAAATAAACAAAACAAACAACAACAACAACAACAACAACAACAAAACAAACTCCAGCTATGCATTTATTTATTGAATCAGTAAATTGGTTTGATCAGTTCCATTATTAAAAAGGTTACATATCTGCCTTGCTTTGAGCTGTAGGGGTCTTTTGCACTAATGATCCAAGAAATGTTTTCTTGCTAAAAACTGATATAGAAGTGTTATTATGACTGTCTTTCAGAGTTTTAACAGTTTATTTAAATTCTACACAGTATAGCTTTGTTGTGAGTCAGTGGTTTACTTTTTTATTTTAACAAAATGTCTGTTAAAGTCTGTGAAGCATTCTTCACTAGAAAAAACTGGGAAATTTGTGGAAATCCTCAAAACACACCTGTGTGGCCATTCCACATGTAAACAAATGAAAGTACAGAATCATGATTGGCTCAGTGATTGATAAGTCAGGATGGGTAAGATTGGCCAATTTGTGAAAAACAATGTGAACAAAAAGTCCAACGGTTTAAGAGCAACTTTTCTCAGTGTACAATTGCACATAATTTAGGGATTTCACTATCTATAATCCATGTCATCAAAACATGCAGAGAATGTGGAGAACACACTGAATGTCCGTTTACTTTTGATGCAGTCAGAGCTGGCAGGGTCACCTATTAAAGACTAGAAGATGAGCAGGGAGGTGTTGTTATGCCAGATTGTGGTGAGATGAGTGAACGGCTCGGTAGGAGCCATCACACAGTACATTATCCTGTGTAAAAGATTATGCTATCCTGGGAATTTCCCCCAAGGTAAAAGTGTACCAATAACCATAAAGGCATTCAGGCTTGTTATACTAAGGAGCATGGTATGTGGTTTCATCCATTATTAATCTTTAATAACAGTAGCAATTATATATAAACTGTAATAAAATAATCATCCAATTCAGAATACATCAGGAAAGGTCAGGGTAGATTTCAAGACTGATGCATACTGGTGAAAAGGGAGCTAAAGAAGAAAAAGGAGATATCTTAAATGTGAGAAAACATGACAAATCACAATTGATCAAAAAGTGTAACTGGATGTACAAACGGAAGCCACATACAAGAAAGATGATATCAACATCAAAAAGAAACAAGCCCCTTTCACTTTAGACTCTCGTCTCCTGGAAAAGAGAACATGTAGAATCTGAATGACTGATCGGGCCACAGGCTCAACAGTTTACCAAAGTTCAACAAAATGCAAAAGTTAAACAAAATGCTTTTTAAACAAAGTTAAACTAACACTACTTATCAACATGAACTGTGGAAAAAGGGGCCAAGAAACAACAGGAATAACAAGATAACAAATAGAAAAAAATAATCAGATATACTGCAAAAATATAAAACAATTAGCAGCTGTGGACAAAGCAGCTTTCAAGCGAAGCAATCTAGAAGTAAAATGTTTAAAGGCAAAGCCTGCTAAGGACAAATCAATTAGATGCAAAACTCACTAAAAAGAAAACCAATAAAAATTAAATTAATTAGAAACAAAGTAGTTAGAGAATTTTTTTTTAATAGAGACAAAGCAGCAGCCACAGTTATCTAATCAAGGTTCTAATCACCAACCCTATTCTATGTACAATCCCTGTCATGCATGATACAATAATAATAATAGTAATAATAATAATAATAATAATAATAATAATAATAATAATAATAATAATTAAACCTGTTTGTAACAAGGAGGAGGAGGAGAATAAATATAGTACCATGATAGGCTACATAGTAATCCAGTGGCAGCTATTACCTCCAGGACTGGATGAATCCATGATGCTTAATCCTGTTATGACCAGTGATTAAAAAATGATGAAAAAAAAATTACATAATGCAATTACATTGAAAGGAAATGGATGAACACACCAACAATTCAGCAGTAATTCATAAGCTGAAAGCTTTTATATAAAAGAAAATTCACCACGAAAATGTGTGCAAAGCCGGAAGTGGCAACATCATCCAAGGAGATAGAAAAAGAGTTTTTTTCAAAGGCATGATTCTGCAACAAAAGCTGAGGTGAACAGTCACAGACTTTTGTATCGTGGAAAAAAGGTATGGTCACCGTGAGCATTGTAATATACTAGCGGTGCTTGTCTCGATGTTCACACGCTGTTCACGGTGGTCATATGATGCTGGCGGTTGTGTGACGGTGTCATGCAGAAATGACACATTTTTGGTCTTTCTGCAGAAATGCAGCGGAAAAAGCAAACTAGAATCTACCATGAGAAGATGCAGAAGGCTGCAATGCTGATGGTTCTCTGTGGCAACATGCTGTACACGTGATGACAATCACACGTTGCTCTGCAGTGTTCTGCAGAAGCATTTTCACGAGCTTTCGTGTGTCAAGTTTGATCGGTGACAAAGGGGCATTATATCTGACTTTATTTAGACCATCACAACAGCAGAAACAGTGGTAATATGAAAATGCACAGAATGGTATGAAAAAAGGAGGCTGGGCCTGATTTGTTTTCAGCCCAGACTATAGATTAGTGGTCACCATCCCTGTTCCTGGAGATTTACCCCCCTGAAAACTTTGGATCCAACCCTAATTGTGCCGACCTGTCATAATTATTGACATAACAACTTCTTAATTATTTTAAAGAGGTGTGTTAAGTTTTGATTGGAAATAAACCTGCAGAAAGGGTGATCTCCAGGGGCAGGGTTAGTAGCCACTGCTGTAGCTTCAGTATTACGTCAAGTGATTTACATCCCCCTATCCCATTTCCAGATTTTACAAACACATTAATTTCACACATTCCCTTCCATTAACGTGTTTTTATAATCAGAACAGGTTTGGTACATAGAAAAGCAGAAACAATACTATGTGATATTCAGTGATTTTGCTGTTGCTATTTATCATTGTGAGAGATCGCTTCATTCTGTTGCTGAAAGGAAAAAGTCAAAACATGCAATCATTCTAAAGGCTTTGCTCTATTACACAACACATTTTTAGTTGTCAGGGAGAATAAAGTATGGCACTTTCATTATGCTTGCTCTATGGCACTGCTTCAGGGACAGGATTTTAACTTTTTCATCAGTTTACCCATTATCTCTCTTACCAACCTTTTTATATTAATGCACACTGTACTCTCTCTGTCTCTCTCTCTCCCTCTTGCTCTCTCTCTCTATGTCTCTCTCTTGCTCACATACACAAACAAACAAACACACACACACACACACACACACACACACACACACACACACACACACACACAAACATGTATTATGCACCTAGCTGCCATATGCAATTGACTTAAGTAAATACAGTGTTGTCCAATATAAGTTTTGTGCATTACTTGATCCAGGCACTGCAGTGATAAAGATAAATGCAAAAGGCAAAGCAGATAACTAACTGACTGGTCATTTGTAGCTTTACTCCCAGAGCGCAATGCAGTACAGCACAACCCAGTTCACATGACTCTGGTTTATCTTCTGCATGGCTGCCATAGTGCACCTCTACACTGGAGTTCAGAGTGAGACGGAAATGTGATGCCGACTCAGCAATACATCATACATCAACACTCCATACGCCATGTGTTCTGGCCTTGAGGATTTATGACATTGAAAAAAAAAAAAAACAGGCCCATAACTCTTTTATCTAAGTAAACTTCTGGACTTTAACTAAATAGTTGAAATTTGATTTACATCTGGGTGGCTTGTAGGCATAATTGTTAGCATTTCCACCTCCCAGCAAGAAGGTCCAGGATTTGAGTTGCAGGCTTAGTTTAGGTGTTTCTGTATGGAGTATGCATGTTCTCCCCATGCTTCCATGGGTTTTTTCTGGGTGCTCCAGTTTCCTCTGACAGTCTAAATGCATCTTGATTGCCCCAGGTGTGAATGGTTGTGTGTGTTGACTCTGTGATGCTCTGGTGAGCTGTTTGAGGTGCACCCCACATTTGCCCGGAGTTGGCTGGGGTGGGCTCCAGCCTCTTAACCCTAATTGACGATAAAACGGTTTGGAAAAATAAATTATTTACATCAAAAAAAATTGTTTTTTCATTATTAAAAATGCTATAGTGGGTAAAATAATACATGATCATCAATCAAATCTAGTCCATTATTGTTTGACACTTGCTAATTGATGTAGAAACTTTGTTTACTTCTGCTGATATGCACAATATACTCAGAGTTATTCTGAATCTCTACAATGGAAAGTCTGAATTAATAATTGGTGATTTATTGTTTCCTAGAATAAGTCCATGTGCATGTGATCCTGGCTCTTTTATTGTTGTCTGCAAAAAAGGAACCGTACTGCAAATTTCATGACATTGTGTTGGTGGGCGACTTGAACAGATCGATGAAGTGCTACTGTTCAAAAATAGGCATAAAGCAGTTGCACCAGACAAAATAGAAATCACTCCATTCCTTGCTTTAATAAATGAAGTCACTGGATGGTATAATTATTTGCATTGTACCATTAGTTACGAGAACTGATTGAATGAGGAACTAATATAAAAACAAGAGGAGCTTGTGTTTAATCAACAAACAGCATGGCAATGAAAAACCCATTATGAATCCTCAGTGACCTGTACCTCAGTCAGAGGAATTTCACCTCACTTTTAGTACAAGCTAAACAAGATTACTCGAATAAAACTACTAATTATTTTAGACATATCCCACAGATAAGAGATTATTACAGATAAATATGTGGTAAATACCCATTGATTTGATATTAACTTGTGTAATTAAACAATACTTATCAAGCTGAATCTCAAAGTAAGTAACAAATATAAAATAATACAAAGTATATGTTTGAAAATCACGTTACATAATGTATCATAATTTAGTAAATGCATTTGAGTGTAGAGGTACACTACCATTCAAAAGTTTTAGAACACCCTCTTTTTTTTTCAGTTCAAGTCCAGTAAATGACTGAAAAGGAACAAAGGTAATCGGTATGTCAGAACTACCTCAAAAGAAAGAAAAAACCCAAAACAAACAAACAACAACAGCAACAACAACAAAAAAAGGTAGACTTCACATCATAGAATGGCCAACACAGTCTCCAAAATTAAACCCCATCAAGCTGCTTTGGGATGAAGTGCACTGAAGTGTGAAGGCAAAGCAACCAACAAGTGCAAAAATATATTTGTGGGAACTTCTGTAGTTTCTCAAAGAACTTCCAAAACAATATTTGATTTCCATCATTATTGAAAGAATGCCCCAAGTGTGTCCAGCTGTAATATATGCCAAAGGTAGCTACTTTGACGTGTTAATAATTTAGATTAATTTGTGTTTACCATTTCACGAATATGATCTGATCTGTAGTGTACAGGTAAAATGCGTTATGTAATAAGGCATCATAGGTAATGATATTTCATAAATTATATACAGTTAGCTAAAATTAAATGATTACTGCTGTCTAACTAGGCATCTACTGTATGCTGAACCTTGAAACTTGAACCTTTTTCATCAGGAATGCAATATATATTGAGCATATGCTTTATCAAAAAATGTAATAATTTATTTATTTTTTTAAACCAAAACTTGTTGTTTTTTATGCAGAGTTGAACTGTGCACAGAAAAAGCACTTAGCGGTAAAACACAAAGCTAAAAGTATCATTTTTACCTAGGTCCGCTTTTACATTGGGACTTGTTACATGTGATAATGTGACTACAAATTAAGTGAATTACTTATGAAAGTGATTAGATAAATGTGAGGGGGTTCGTAAACAGAGCTGGGATTTTTATGAATGTAGCATGACTTCACCTTGCTTTGTTGAAGACTGATTTTCAGAGTGGATTATTAGCAGATATGGGGGTATGGTGGCATAGTGGCTAGCACATCTGCCTCACAGCAAGAAGATCCTGGGTTAGAGTCCTAGGCCTGGCGAAGGTGTATGGAAGTGGAGTTTGTGTGTTCTCCCTGTGTTAGCATGGGTTTCTCTGGGTGCTCCTAATCCAAAGACATCCACATTAGGCTAATTACCTAAATTAAAACCAAAATTGCCCCTAGGTGTGAGTAAAGGAGTGGTTGTGTGTTGGCCCTGTAATGGACTGGCAAGTTGTTGAAGCATTTCATCTGTTTTCCATAACGCAGCACCTCTATATATGGCTATGTATTTCTTTCCAGGGTCTGTGGTTCAGTTCCACCCCAAGCACACCTCATTTTACTTAATGAGGTACTGATTAGGTGATCACATGAACCAAATCTTGTTTAATGAGGAAACATGTAAAAAGCAGTTTCTGTTGATGGCAAAACAGTGCTAGCAGTACCTTGAGTTAAAGTAAAATAAAAAAAATCTGTTCATCATGACAAAAGATCATTTTTCAAAGCTTTATCCTACTAGTGCTCCAATAAGGCTTGAGCCTGTTTTAGCCTACTCTGGCTGAAGGCGGGTTTGCCTACACAAACCATTTTCACTCATACTTACACCTAGGGGCAATTTGGAACAGCCAATTAGCCTAATGTGCATGTTTTTGGATTGTGAGTGGTAACTGGTGTACCTGGAGAAAACCCACGCAAGCACAGGGAGAACATGCACACTCCACACAGTAACTCATAGCCCAGGACTGTCTTGCTGTAAGGCAGTTGTAGTATCCATTACACCACTGTACCGAAACAGATGAAAAGAAATGATTTGAGTATGAAAAAGAAGGGTTAATTTCCTCAATATTTAGAACAAGGTCAAGCAGCAGATATTAGAAACAAAAGTTATGGTAAGCCAGGTTGAGAGTAAAAAACAGCTTTCCACTGACCAGGATGACCATCAACACTTTCAAATTTCTCTCTACAACCATAAGATGACATAGTGACCTACAAAATGAATGGCAAACGCAGCTGAAGTTACATGCATGGCAAGGACAGTTCAAAACAGGCAGGTTTGGATGGAATTAAAGGCCTACAAAGCTAAAACAAAAGAACTTCATCAATTAGAAGCAAAGAAAATCATAAGGTTTGGATTGTACTGGACTATCGTGGACTGGAGTGAGGTCATCTTCTCCGACTCGTTAAATCTTTTGCCATTATCAGGTTGTCTAATGGTTAGAGTGTAGAGGCGGACAAGCCACAGTGTAAAATATGGTGGAGGATCAGTGATGATCCGGGGGTGCTTCAACCTTGAAATGGGCAGATTTTTGTTTGTGAAGGACACATGAATCAAGGCATGTAAAAGGATATCCTGAAAGAAAACTTGCTTCCTTTTGCTGTGACAGTGTTCCCTAACCCTAAGGATTGGGCTTCCTACCAGGACAGGGTATCATGCCACACAGCCAGGCCAATTATGATGTGAATGGATGACCACAAGCTCAAGACCCTGTCATAGTCAGCCCAATCTACAGACCGGAACCCCGTTAAAACCACTGGAATGTGGATGGAAGAGGCAAAGAAAGATGGATTGAAGCTATCAAAAGAAAAAAAGAAAAAAGAAAGCTGAGTGGCATACAGTCACCAAGAGCAATGCAAAAGACTAGTGGAGAGCCTGTCAAGACATGAAGCTCTAATTAAAATTACTAAGGAATATTCCACCAAAAATTGATTACTGAACTCATCTGAAGTTTACACATTAGTATTGTGTTGTTTAAAGTTAAATATGACCTTAATTTCTATGCATCATTCAGGGTCTGCATTTTTTTTTTAAACCAGTATTATTTTTCTGAAATTAAATCCTCTAAGTGACAATATTTCATGTGGAATTTAGTAAATATTGTCAGTAGTTTATGGAATAAAACAAGATGTTCTTAAAAACACATAACTATATAGAGTAAAGCCAGAAAAACAAATAATTTTGCAGTCGTCTCTTAATTTTTTCCTGAGCTGTATGTACAAGAGCTGTGTACAATCTGAATAAGCTCACAGCATCCACTCCAGTCTGCAGTACCCCTCTGAGACTATTGTCTTCTTTATGTGCTTCTGTTGTTTAGCAGCTGTGTACTACTATATTATTCAACAGTGAAATAATTGAAGTTGGAAAGCCAGTAAGCAGTGTTTCAACTGTGCAGTTTCACAGTTGTGCTTATGCAAGTGATGTAATATGTTACAGCTGAGTTTATTTTAACTCTTATACAAATAGCCTCCCCCTAACCTTGGTAGGCAGTATTGGAAACACATTTACCTAGCTAACATGGCACATACATAAAAAGCATCACATCCCTTTTCCAAAGGACGTGATATTTCATTACTGTACACTTCCATTTGCATAAGTATTTTAGATTATAAAGATCAAGAGATTATGTAACATATGGGAAAACAGCCAGAAACACATTTCAGAAACCATACTTGGCTAATTATATTCTGAGTTTATGGAACATGATCACAGAACCCCCCACTCCGTGTAATAAATATCACTGACACTAAATATAGAAGTACTAAATATGTAACATATGAATATTGTATTAGCCATTAGAATTGTATTTATTTTCTGTTGTGAGAATAATAGCTGGATAGGTTCACTGGATTGTGTCCATGCAGTCCAGTTAGATTGTAACTCAACCCTGAACCATATACATACAGTACCATAGGAAGTCAATACACAAAGTACTGTACATTAAAAAAATAGCTTTTTTGGTATAAATTCTTCAGCTGAATTATAACTTGGGGCAGTGGTGGCCCGGTGGTGGCATGCTGAATTACTGATTAGGGGTTAAGCCCCACTATCAACGGGATGTCACTGCTGTCCCCCCAGTGCAGCTAACTGGGTTATCAAAGGCTGGCCATGTCTCTCACTGTCTATGGTGAGAGGCGTGTAAAAGAACCATTGCTGATTTTCATCAAGAGTAGGCTGCATAGCCGTCAGCATGTTTCTGCCCTGCGATGGTCTGGTGAGCTGTTCAGGGTGTACTCTGCCCTTGCCCAGAGTTGGCTGAGATGGCCACCAACCTCCATGTGACCCTAATTAGTATTAAGCGGTTCAGAAAATGAATGATGAATGAATGAATTCTACTCAGATTTTTGGTGACAATTGATTTAATCAATTACTAGAAAAGCACTCAGAGAGAGCAGACCTCTGCCAAGGCCATTCAGTACCCCCATATGGTATTGTTGGAAATGCAGCATTTTTATAAATGCAACATTTGTTTATTATTTGAGCCTTGCAGTGCAAACACGCAGCCATGTATATGATTGCATTGTGTATAGGGCCTGAATGCCTTGAATGAGACCTTGCGCTCAGTATTAATAATTGGATTATTTTTGGATCGAGCGCAAGCCTGAAAGTTATGCTTTGGTATGGTCTGGACACAGTAACCCAGATGACTACATTATCCGTGCTAAAAAATTCCCTGCATCCAGACAATAATCTGGATCACTGTTAAAATCTAATCAATTGTTCGTTGTATCATTTCTGACTCATCCTGAAAATTTCATCAAAACCCATTCATAAGTTTTTGAGTAATGTTGCTAACAGACAAACAAATAAACAGACAGACAAACAAAGAAACCAACGCTGGTGAAAACATAACCTCCTTGATGGAGGTAATAATCACCTTCTCTCTTTCTTTTGTTATATACGCTTTGTCTTCCCACTCCCCTACTAGGTGCCCCATTGCTTCTCTATTTTATTGATTTAAGAACACAATGCTGGAGCCCAGCTTCATTTGATGGCTTGAATTCAGCAATATCAGTGAAGTGGAGTGTTTTGTTTCTTTAATGTTAATAAACCTGCATGCTGCCAACTATAAGCCACTTCATTGAAAACATACTGTTAAAAAGCTATCAAGCATACTCGAATTTCTGGCAATTGCCATGATGACATTAGGGGTCTATGTTTGTTGTTTTTTTTTTTTTTTTGGTGCCATGGTTGCCGTCTCTTTTATTTTCTTCTAAACTGTGGAACGAGCTTTTCTGGATGATATTCATGTAATAGCTTTGGTTGTGAGGCATTTCAGTGATAAGCGCTAACGGTGTTACCACCAAATGAAAACATGACAGTGATTTAATGCAGTTCTCCATGAGTAAGCGTCTGCTATCTAATGTTCATCACAAACCTCTCGTAGATAAATTCCTGGCATATAAGTGGGCTAATCAGAGAGAACCCAGTGAAGTAGGTTCAATAGAACTATGCTGGTATGTAATTCAGCCCCTCAGAATTTTCCCTGCTGTGCAACATTTTGGGAAAAATAATCAACCAAAATACCTACTTCAACTATCTGTCTGTTTCTAAAAGCTTCAGCATAATCTCCCCCAGCAGTTATTATCTGCATGCATGTGCTGATTTTTCTGTCTAAGCACTTAGATTTTTTTCTGGATTGATCTTTTTTTCCTGCCTTACCTTCTGTTGTTGTAGGCTTAGATCATATGATTTTACAGTGAAGTAGTGTCTTTGTTGCGTATCCAGTGACCGAAGGTATTATTTATATCACAGCAGTATCAGTCTTGATCACTGTAACTGCTGTGCTATTTTAAGCCTGGAGTCAGATGAATGGTCAATACTAACTCACTGTCATGGCAGCAGTGAGAGGGAATTGACAGTCTACTGCATATGCAGGGAACTGCAGAGATGACAGTCTCTGCATCTTTATTGACTGATTCAAGGTAGAATCAAAAGCATTGAATAAAGCCATCTACTTCTGACAAAGCCCTGTGATGTTAGGCATTTTAGATATACTGAATCCCATAAAAGAGATAGTACACCTGCATCCTGACCAATCCACCTGGGCAAATTCCAACTGCAGTTATCACGATCTAATTTGCTTTAATCTGTATTTGAGTCTTGGCAGGTTGTGCACGGTATCAAAATATCTCATCCTCTTGAATATAAATTGGGTTTTTAACTCATGCTCCATACAAATATATTGCTTTGGCTGTTATCTTCATGCTGTGGTAGATATCAATTAGGTGAACCAGGCATGTAATTGATTTTCACCCTGTTAACTTTGCATTGCTAACCTTTGACACAAAAGCCATCAGAGCTCTAGTGTAATCTGTTTTTAGGTTGGTTTTGCCTCAAATCTCATGCAGGGCTGCTTGTACATTTCTGGTAGGTGCTGTGGGTATTATTTTATCTCTTTGCCTGAATGTGTGGATCCACTGAATGTGTTGCTCATGCTTGATGAAATCATGAGCAATCTGTGGCTAATGACTGAAAGTGAATCGCATGGGTCAGAAGAACAAACTCTAGATTCATGTGATGTTATGAGTCATAGTGCATATTCATAGTGAATCCTAGTGCAGACTAACTATGTACATTATATTATATTTTCATGTCTGTTTTGCCTTTCCATCAATCTTAAAATGACTAATTAAAGCACTTTCCCAATCCACAGTCTAAAGTGGATAAATCTGATAATAAATTATTATTGTAGATCACGATAAAGAAAATTTGAACGAGAGAAAACAAGAATTCTAAGTTCTTGTCATGTCATCTCCACATGTGATCTTGTGTCTAGAAGGTATTGTAAATAAGTTGTTAAAGTAGATGTGGTATATGTGATTCAATAAGTTATACATCATTCAATGTATTGTGTCATTTCTTTTGTATAGAATACGACAGTGCTGTGGCTTGCAATAAATCAAGTTTATTTAACATAAAATTGTGAAGGTTTTTCGATAAACAACAAACATGCTTTAATAGCAACATCCTTTTAATAATTAACAATTAATGATTATTTTACAGCTATAAATAATGCAATTGAAAATTTTTTATTTTTTAAATTTTTTTATTTTTAGTAATGGTACTTCATGTCATGACTTGTGTCACTGACAGAAGAAAAATCACACACTCACTTTTTTATTGAACCACTTAACCATACAGGGGTCACGGGGAGGCTGGAGCCTATTTTGCAGAGCGAAGGTGGGGTACACCCTGAACAGCTTGCCAGACCATCACAGGGCAAGACACAACCATTTACACTCACTGTCATGCCTTGGGGCAATTTAGAACAGCCAGTTAGCCTAATGTGCAGGAAAAAAATCAGAGTACTTGGTGGAAACCCATGCAAGCACAGGGAGAACATGCACACACCACACAGAAACACCCGGGACTTGAACCCAAGAGCTCCTTGCTGTAAAGCAGATGTGCTAATCACTAGAAGACCCCAGAAGAGAAATCAATTTCGAAATTGACTTGGAGAGAATAAACAAATAGTTTACTATTAATCATTTGCAAGCATTATGTTTTTGTTTTACCTCGTTTATAAGCAAGCCCTTCTGTTCCTTCACCATCCAGAGGGGGTAAATTAATCAAGCTTATGAAAACTTTCACATTTCTCACCTAGTGTCATTAGCCCTGTAGCTAATATTTGGTATAACGGGCTGCCTTTGGCCAAATATTTTACATAAATCCAAATGATGGGAATAGCATCTTAAGAGGACCAGTTACAGATGCCTCAATGATTTATGTTTAGAAAACCAGACTACCTGAATTATGTAGTGGTGCTTTTTTGCTACCATATTCTTTTCAATTACTATTGGTTTGACTATTTAAATACTGAAGTCCACCAGTTGATGACAATAAAAGAAAACATGCTTCATTCATTCGTTCATGTGCAGAACTGCTTAATCCTACTAGGGCCATGGGGAAGCTCGATACTATCTTAGCCGATTTTGGATGAAGGCAGGGTCACCCTAAACAGCTTACCAATACATTTCAGGGCCAACACACAGACAACTATTTGCACTCACATGTAGGGCCAATTTGTAACATTCAAACAGCCTAATGTGCACGTTTTTGGACTCTGAGAGGAAACCGGAGTACCCAGAGAAAACCCATGCAAGTATGGGGAGAACATGCAAACTCCACACAGCAACACCCAAACCTGGGATTTAAACTCATGACATTTTTGCCTGACTCCTTTCTTCTTCTTTTTCTTCCTTCTGGTGCTTGCTTCTTGACTCACAGTGTTATGTGTAAACACAAAGAAGTCATATGGATGTAGATATAAAGGACTCATTCTATGCTGTCGAAAACCCAGCATAGTAACAGGTCAGTACACAGTACACTAGTTGCACCTCCAGCTGACTCACACTGGCTGTGATGCATTTTTCTCTGGTCTTGAAAATGTTTTGAATAAATAATAAGGCAATTACAGAATTCAGCATTGGAGAATATGGAGAATTATTTATACAATTTTGAGAATAAGGAGAATTATTTATACATGAACAATTCTTCTTATCATACGTTGACTACTATTTTGTGTGGATAATGACTGTAATAAAACAATGGACAGCCACAGTTTGTCAAGGTCACTCAGAGCAGGCAGGAATGTCATTGACAGGCTTTAAAAAATGGAAAATTTAAACAAAGAATCTTCATTCATTTGCCCATTTTCTGAATCACTTAATCCTAATTAGGGTCACGGGGAGGCTGGCACCCATCTTAGCAAACTCTGGGCGAGGGCGAAGTACATCCTGGACAGCTCGCCAGGCCATTGCAGTACAGACATAGAGTTTTATTTTAGATTATTTTCCTTGTATTTCCACACAGTAAAACTTGTTGAATGAGTGTAAGACTCACCTTTACAGAGGACAGATTACTTATATTTCCATGCACTATATGCTAACTTTTTTTTCATGCATTCATTTTCATTCATTCATCTTCTTCCGCTTCTTCCGGGGTCAGGTCGCGGGGGCAGCAGCCCAAGCAGTGAGGTCCAGACAT
>JAOUQZ010000051.1:14045324-14059097 GCA_028564935.1 Neosilurus hyrtlii
CACACACACACACACACACACACACACACACACACACACACACACACACACACACACACACACACACACACAGACCAACCAGTGTACAGTGCAATTCTCAAAACAAGCCCTTTAGATGGCTACCTAGTTTAAGCAAACAATATGAATTGCAGTCAGTACTGTATCATAAATAGCAAATTGCACTTTATTTATAAAGTTAAAGGAGCTATAGTGTGTTTCACTAAGGAAATATAGTGAACAAAAAAGAAGTGTGTCTGCATTGTCTCAAAGAAAGACATTAAGATGTGTTCACATTTAGTTAAAATGTGTTACTGTGTGTATATATATTACAGTAGTGTTAAACATGACACATATGACTACATAAATGTAATTTGCATGCAGTGAATTTATTTAACCTTACAATTATTCATTTATTTGCACTATATCCTACAACAGTCACATGGAGACTGGACCCTATCTCAGCCAACTCTGGGTAAAAGCGGGGTACACCCTGAACAGCTAGCAAGTCCATCACAGGGCACTCACACAACCATTCACACTCACACTCACATCTAAGATCAATTTGGAACAGCCTGTTAGCTGAATGTGTATATCTGTGGACTATGAGAGGAAACCACAGGACCTGTGGAGAGTACAGGGAGAATAGCCAAACTCCACACAGAAATGCCCTCAACGGTCTTGCTGTGAGGCAGACCTGCTAACCACTATGCCAGAGTGCCACCCTACCTTATAATCAGTTATGAATAATTGCTTTTCCTGGTGCTCTAATCCCATAATTGGTATCAGTAAAAGACAGAAAATATACAAGATTGTAATGTGGGAAAGTGTGAAGAGTGGGGTCTGAGGTAAAATGTGAATGTGATTTTGAAGGCGGCTGATTCTTTTTTTACCCAATGTAATTCAAATCACAGGTTTATATTAATGCAATCATTCATTTTATTTTATAAACATCTCATTCACTAAGACAGTGACACTGGACATAATGGTTAGTCTAAATAAACTTGCAAGTAGAGATAAGGGTGCCAGGCAGCCCAGAAGCTAGGCATATCCATGGAGACTTGATGTCTTTTTTCTTTCAGTGATATGGAAGCATGCACAGGCAGCCAGTTTCATGTCACTTAACCATAAAATTACCGAGGTATGAACTCTCATCCTCTTTGGTGGTATTGCCAATAAATACAATCTCAGAGTATTCTAATGTTATGACTACAAAAGCACCAACTTAATAAAAGAATCAGATTTTTAGAACATGAGGAGTAATGACTAAAACATTTTTCCTTATCATGGTGCCCCTAATCGAAAGAGGTAATTGTTGCTGGAATCCATCAGTGTGGAGTAACTCCATCAAGTATTGTGTAGACACTGAAAACTATCACTGATAATAGAAGAAACTATTCTTCCTGTTTGCCAGCTTTGTCGTTGAATATGACTATAGAACCAGTAAGAATTGAAGAAGGCATGATTTCAAATAATAACCATTATTTTAGAAACAAAGTCAATGAAATATGTACATTTAAAAATAATTTGTATTTTTAAGCATTTGTGTCAATTAAAGGTGAGGCTATAAGTCGCTATAATCACCTTTGAAAATTCTGCATTTTTTCCCAAAGTTGATGACCCCATTAAAAAAAAGGCCTTCTGGAGATATATGAGCATTTAGACAGATATTAAACAAGTAAGTCTTTATACCTGCCATATTTCATGAGGGTGGAAAATATTTGAAGAAATGTCCATCTGTTAATCCACCCATCCATTATCTAAACAGCTTATCCATCACAGTTGTGGGGAAGCAGGGGCCAATCCCAACTCCACCATATCTCTGAGCAAAAGTTGTGATGAACCATGAACAGGACGCCAGTCGATTGCACAGCTAATACAGCGATGAACAACAATTCATGCTTACATTCACACCCATGGGAAATTCAGAGCAGCCAGCTGACCTAATAGCCATATGTTTGAACTGTGGGAGGAAACTGCAGTAACAGGAAGAAAACCCATGTAAGCACTGGGAGAACATGCAAACTACACACAGAAAGGCCCCAGTCAACCACAAAGCAATTACCCAGCACCTTATTGGTGTGACAATCCTAACCACTGTACGAGTTTTTTGTATATTATAAAATCTGATATTTTCCAGGTAATTAGAATTCAGCCAAAATACTACAAATAATAAAAGTACTAGAAAAAACATGCCTACCTAGTAGGGTTGATATGGTGTTGTACCTTTATAGGCTTAGAAGTGTGACACAGATGGGTGAAGGTCACTCCTGTGGCTGTAGCTCTGGTTTGTTGAGACATGCATGTGCGAAACACCACACTGCATCACTCCCTAATCAGCACTGCAGCATGCACATTCCTGCCATGTCTGAAGATGAAAGAGCTGGGCAGAGGGGAGTTTTTCTTTTTTCTCTGTATTTGGTGTTTGCTTATTTATGAGTGTGTGTGCACCACAGAGTCAGAGTGAAGGAAGATATGTGTACAGAAATGCATGGGTATGATTTCAGTGTACAGTTTTAGAAGAGGTTTCTTCTTTCTATATTCTGCAGAAATCAAACTGTATGTGTCATATATCTTCTCTTGCATGATACCACTGAGCCATGAATCAAAATATTAAACCTAAGACACGTATGTGTACACACACACACACACACAAATGAACTGGACCGTAGTGGAATTAGAAAGGCGAGTCTTTCTGATGTGGACAGTGAGGGATTTTTCTTTTTTTAGAGAAATGTGTTGTCCTTCAGCAGGCTCGTTTTCTTATTTAGGCTGTTCTGGAGCATTGCTCTGAATGCCAATGCTCTGTGTCTATATGTGAATGTGTGTGCTACTCATATTCTCCTGTGTGTCACAGTCTCTTGTCAGTGGGAAGGTACTCCAGAAAAGAGAGTGCTCTCTGTTTGATTTAGCCCTGATTGAACATGATCATTAACTGCCTCTCTCCATGCTTATGTTTACACATTCTGTGCATGAGAAAGTGTGTAAGATCTTCTCTCCTGTGTGCCTCTCCTATGTACTGTAATCCCACACTGAATCTCATGCCAGGGGCAGTGGACATGTTTCATGGCCTCTTTGACCAAAACTAGCGACTCAGCATTTACTGGTGTGAATCAGTAAGATTAAGATCCAACCCAATGTTTCCAGATATATGCAGATTTCTGTAATGTTTGGCAGAATCTGACACTGGGCTTTTGTTACTAGCCAATTGGCAGAAGTGAAAGAGGCAGAGAGAAAATTATGCATTCAGGAACCTGTTAGTTATCAAAATGGTCAATTTACATGAGGCTCCAGTCCAGGATGGGGAGCTATGCTGAGGAGAGACACAAATGATGGGAACACTCAAACTAAGAGTGCTTCATTAAAGCAATAACTGCTCTAATGGGTTTTCTGTCAGGAAATTACTAGTGTTTTGTGGCAGCAATATTAAAGTGTTGTTGCCAAAATCAGAGTGGCATTAGATACTAATGTTTCTAAATGATAAATTTGATCTGAATAAAGTTTAATTTACTTGAGGAACAATGAACCACCCAGTGATGTGCAATGCATAATATCAAAGAACCAGTATCACTTCAAATATCAAAGGCACCTCCATTTGTTGTTATGACCGGAACAATTTCCTCCAGCATCAGTTGGACAGTATGGTTCTCTTCAAAGTGTGGATTATTATTATCCCATTTGCACATACCTTCCTGATGCCTTTCTGTTTACTAGCAATCACCATGAATTATCATAGCATTGTTTCTGAGACTCTGCCTGAACTTACTTTGGGATTTAGGAGGTTGGAACAGCCCTTCTTCCTTCTTCATGTGTTTCATAAATTCTAAGTTTTATCTGTTTGCCTGTTATGGCCTAAGTGTGATATCAAGGCGAAAATGTCAAAATAGGTTTCAACTGTAAAACATGCAAAATTGCCATGTGTTAATTTATTGTAGACAAAAAGAATATAACAGTCTTTAATAAGGAAAATTGTAAATGGAAGCATTTTATTAAACCTTGTGAATATGAAAACACTACATTATTATTTAAATTTAATTTATAAAATCATTTAATTATTATTTTCTCATAAGTACTGGAGCCATGCTCAGCAAAACGTACAGATGTTTTGCCACAAAATGCCCTAAATCTGCTGGAATGTACAACCCCAATTCAGAAAATGTTGGGCCTGAATTTATCTGGACCAGAAGAATCATTGGCTCATCTAGGCTCAGAGGCGTCTGAAATGACCAATCACACCATGAAAATTAACTAAACCACAGTCCACACACACACACACACACACACACACACACACACACGCAATAAACTGGACACTTTTCAGATGCCTTTTAGTCCTTTCTCTGAGCCTTGTTCATTAACTAAACCACAGTCCACATGCACACACACATACACACACACACACACACACACACACGCACGCACACACAGACAGAGAGAGAGAGAGAAAAAGAGAGAGAGAGAGAGAGACAGGTCTGCTCTCAGCCCTTCTTTCCATGTGCAAGTACACACAAAGAACACACATAAACTCTCATTCTTGCTTTAACTTCTGGCAGCCTGACTCCCTCTCCACATGCAGAGGGTGCTCAATCATGCCCTCACTGCCACACAACTACTCTACTGGAGAAATGTTATATGATTATTATAAGCATATTCACAGATTTCCTGACACTTAAACATAATGGACCTCTTCCCTCATTGTGGATTTTTATGAATGTCATAAATAATGTTCTTAACTAGTGCTTTTATATATTATTTAGCATTGAAATTTGCATTTACTATGCACTTTATTAGAAACATCTGAACACCTGCACATTCATACAGTTCAATCATGAACAATCAATAACTGTTCAATCATGCATGAAAACATAACGGACAAAATTATGCAGATACAGATCAAGAGCTTAGTGTTCACACCGAACATCAGGATACAGAAAATACGTTATTTTACTGGTTATTGGTGCCAGATGGCTGGTTTGAATGTATCAGAAATTGCTGATCTTCTGGGAATTATACAAACAGCAGTCTTTATAATTTACTCAGAATTATTTAAAAAACACAACAACATCCTGCTTTCAAAGGGTCTAGAGAATAAAACCCCTTGCTAATAAGATTAACCAGACTGGTTTGAGCAGACAGAAAATTTATAATAATTCAAATATGACCTTTCAGCACCAAACCAGTTGGAAGCCACAATACCATATTTGAGTCATATCTTAGAACCATATATTAACCAATTAATGTGTTAATGGGTCAAAATAATCGATTTTCAGATTTTAGCATAAAATGCTTTTAGACTTGACAATTGGTCCTTTTTTTATTAGCTTGTTCCATTTATGCATCAATACCTGTATTTTATGAGGGAATACATGAACGATTTTTTTTTAATCAAAAAATGCCACAAAATCATCATCAGCGTACACTGCTTACTGAGGTTGGAATTCCTGCTCTTAATTGTTTAAAACAAAAGTACATAATTCACACAGTAAACCAATAAAAGAAATCTCTTTTCTTACCTCTTCGGTGTAAACAAACTTTCTTTGGTGTAAACAAACCCTCTGCCCTGTGGTGCACACTTACACATGCTCCCTTTTACATTGAGGCTTGTTGCAAGATTGCTTCATTTAAAAATTGCAGCTTCATCAGATTTAAATGATTTACTTGGTGACAACTCATGAAACGATGGTGAAGAAAGTGTGTGTACAGTGTTTGATGAAAGAGAGCACATTTTAGGGGATGAATCTGATTCAATTTCGTGCATTTTATATCGGTGATGAAGAACAAACCTGGTCTTTACTTTCACTTTCAACTGGATGAAACAGACTAAACTGAAAATGTTCCAAGTGAAATGTATTCATGAAACTTTGCTATAGATGAATGAATCTAAGTTTAAGCTGTTTGGGTCACAAAAAAAAACATTTGTAAGGTGCAGGAGGAACATATTCTGGAAGATTGCTTGATGCCATCTATAAAACATTGTAGAGGAAATGTGATGGGCTGGGGGTGCTTTGGTTATGTCGAAGAGTTGTACAGGGTAAAAGTGATCTTGAACAAAGAAAGCTATCACTCCATTTTGCAATGCCAAATTAGAAATTTTTGCTGCTTAAGAGTTAATTAAAAAACTTTAAATGTATATTGATCCATTTTTTTTTGTTTGTTTTTCCTTAGCCCTTGTAGTTCAACGTTCATTTGCCCATATCTCAGTCTAATTTTTTCGGCCTATAAGAAAAACAATATGCATCATTTAATTATTTATTTTATGTTCTTTTTTTAAATTGACCTATTTAAATTTAATTCCAAATGAACAATACATCAAATCCTTTGGATACAATAATGGAAGACCACATCAGGTTCCATTCCTGTCAGCTATGAACAAGAATCTGAGCCTTTCATGGGCACAGGCTCATCGAAACTCTATTGGTTATTATAATTACTCTTGGAAATATCCATCCCTCCATCAGTCCATTTGCTTAGCTGCTTAATCCTATTCAGGTTTTTGGCAGAGACTGAAGCTTGTCTCAGCTGTCTCTGGGCATAGGTGGAGTGCACCCTGAACAGCTTGTTAGTACATTGCAGCACCAGCACACACACACACACACACACACACACACACACACACACACACACACACACACACACACACACACACACACACAAATCCACTGTCACTCACACTCACTCCTACTAGGGACAATTTGGAACAGCTAATTAGCCTAATGTACATGTCCTTTAATTGTGGGAGAAAACCAGAGTACTCAGAGTAAACCCACACAAGCATGGAGAGAACATGCAAACCACCATATATGGGAGCATGGGGCTCAAACCCAGAACCTTCTTGCTGTGAGAATGACATGCTAACCCCTATGCCACTGTGCAGCCCTTTGGGTTTTCAGTGTTTGACTCATATACATGATATAAGTGTGAATGCAGGAACAATGTTTGTGTGTCATAAATTTTGCACATTAAAAAATTATTCCATTATTTAGTATCTAGTCACAGGATTAACACCGCCATCTATCTATTAAACAAGTGTGAACTTGTTAGTTTGTTCATTTTACATTACAGTTAGCAGACTTGAAGCAGAGGACTATGTGGGATACCTTGGGGATTAAAACAGCATGGCCCATCAAAGCTTTGAAACATGCATCCCTGGTCTTTCAGTTGTTTACTTTCTTTTGTTTGTTCATTCTCATGGAGATAAAATGAAGGCTGATTTCCTCTTCCATCTGATATCTATCAGACATGAAACAACATTTTAAAAGTTGACCTTAGGGGAATAACAACAACAACAACAACAATAATAATAATAATAATATTAATATTAATAAAAAGAGCTACAATGGCCTCACATGTACAAGAGCTGAAGGAAAGATTGCAAAACAAAAGGTATAGTAGAAAAATCAAAGTGTACTCAGAGAATATGAACAGTAAATGGAATAAAAAATAAAATAGGAAGAAAACAAATAAAATTCAATGATACCATAAAAGACTTGCACTTTAAGTTTGGCTTAGAGGTCAGTGGGCACATTCCCTATGGAAGGAGCACCTTGAAACTGTGATAATTTGATTCAAGCCTGAATGCTAATCATCTAAGAAGTAACCCAACTGTACTCTTAACCATACACCAATTTCAACTTATTAAATTATACATTATTCTCTATAAGGCAGTTCTCTAAAATACACATAGTACAAGCAAACAATAATGCCTCATGACTGATTATAAAATTTAATGATTGGGCTAAAATTCACATTGTATTGCTTTGCAGCCTCAAAACACACACACACACACACACACACACACACACAAATGATACAAAAAATATTTTCCAGCTGTATTACTTATTGCATCTTATAACAGCCAAGTAAAAGATGTAATAGCAACAGTATGGAAACCAAACAAACAGAATCACTGAGATATTTAAAGGAGCACCCCCTATGAGTCAGTACTTCGACAAAAACAGCTTTTACTTTGATTATAGCCATGATTACTAGGATGATTACCATTGGTGGACTGTAATCTTCAAGTCATTACACAGATTTTTAGTAGGGTTTAAGTCTGAGCTCAGACCAGGCCATGCAAATACATTTATTTTCATCTCCTTTAGCCACTGTGTGGTCAACTTTGCTGTGTGTTTAGGTTCACTGTCAAGTTGGAAGGTGAATATTTTTCTCATTGATGACTTTTTGGGGGACGACAGCAGTTTTTCCTCAGGAATTTAACATTATTTTACTCCATCCATTTTTCCTTCTATATTGACAAGTGCCCCTGCTGCAGAGACAGATCCTGTGAGTTTCATCCTCACTCTACCATCAAGTTTGGATGAACAGACTATTCTGGGAAGGATTCTAGTAATACCAAACACATTTTACTTCTTGATTACTGATTTACTGTGTTCCTAGGGATTAATAAAGCCTTTAATTTTTTTTGTCCATCTCCTGAATTGTGCCTGCTCAAAATTTCACAGTTCCTTGCAACCCTAGTTGATTGTTTGCTTTCAATTACTCTTCCAACTACTGAAGTGATCTAAGAATAGCTGGCATTATGCTACCATCTTCCACTTGGATGTCATAGGTTGCATTAAATAGTTATAGCTGAATTTTTTTTTACATTTTTGTCTTCATTTCAGGTTGCAGTCGCAGCAAGCCCAATATTTTGTAGTAGGTGTTCCTTTACTGACTGTAAATTCTTTTTGAAAAATCAATAATGAAGAAAGTAATCCACTTTTTGCATGTTGGTTAAAAAAAACACCTATTAAATGAACTGAAGACTTGTTAATAACTTGTTTATATATGACTTGTTAGAATGGGTTATAATACTGGCTTAAATAAATGACTGTATATGACTGTATAAATAAATGACTGTAATAATTTATTGCATTTGCAAATCTTTATTTCCTGGAATAAAATCATTCCAAGCCTCACTTTTAGTATATAAAAATTCACTCTAAAATGCAGCTTAGTGATAAAACTAGTGTTTTATCTCTATAAACGAACAAAGGTACTTTCCTTATCAGATTTCCAGGTCATCTCACAGCTACTGGATAGACTAGTTAAATGAGTGGATTTAATTAACTCACAACCAGTGTGTTGTTTACTAAGTTATGCTTGCTCAAGCTCATGTTTACGACTACAAATGTATGCTAATAGATAGTTTGTGTTGACATGACCAAAAACTTTTTTTTTTCTAAAATTGAAAATGTGGGTGGCACGGTGGCACAGTGGTTAGAATGTCTGTAGAAGCAAGAAGGTTCCAAGTTCGATTCTCAAGCTTGGGGCGTTTCTGTGTGGAGTTTGCATGATCTGCCCATACATATGTGGGTTTCCTCTGGGTACTCCGGTTTCCTCCCACAGTCCAGAAACATGCACAGTAGACTAATTGGCTGTTCCAAATCGCACCTAGGTGTGAGACTATGTGATTGGTTGTTCTGGTCGCCCAGAGTCCGCTGAGATGGGCGCCAGCCTCCCCATGACCCTAATTACGATTAAGCAGCTTAGAAAATGAATGAATAAATGTCTTGAGGTATTTTATTCTATTCTCAAAAAACTTTATTACAATACCCCCTGAACATATTTGAATGGCGTGTACCATTTTCTTTCTTCTGCTATATACATAAAAAACAAACAAACACACATTTGAGATCAAAAGAAGAATATAAAACATTAGATCATAATTTCAGTTTTTATATCCTAATATTATTAGATGTGTGAAAGTTGTATCATTGCATCTTTAGGGGCAGACGACCCGATTGTAGGTGCGCAAAAAAATATTTAGGCAGTGCGTAAAAGTGGAGCTCCGAAAATGATTGCACTTATTTTTAGCCAAAACACAGCCATAATATAACTTATTGTCTCTTCAGAAAGTGATTTCTCTTCAAGAAGAAAGAATATTGACTAAATATAAACATTTTCTGCGAAGTTCAAGTGCACTCAGTCCCGTCAGAGATATATTTTTCCTGCCATTTTCTTCATTTATTGGGTTGTCTGTGTGGGCATGTGAACATGGAGGCATCAACAAAATCGATCTTGTGACTTTATGACATTTGCATGAGCATGGAGCTCAGTGGAACAGATACAGATTGTTCACTTAACTGAAAGAAGCTGGCAACCTCCTTTTCTCTTCAGATGCTTTGAATTGTTTGCTTTGGTATGACAACTTTATTTCTGCTCTTGAAGTGTTCTTCGAATTTTGGATTGTGATACCTTCACTCATTTGTACTCTGAAGGTTGTTGGTGATTTCACTGGCTTATTTTTGTAAGTTGTTCTTGCTGTTTTTTTCTATACAATTTTCATAATATTTCAATGATCAACCACTGCAGTTTTCCTTGTCTGCTTCTGTTCCTCTGTTATTCAGGACATTCCAAACTGATGTATAGGCTATGCACAATGCTTGCATCATGGCTCTGATGAATTTGACCTCTTTGCTTAGTTTCAAAATGAATTGCTTTTCTCCCATAGATAGCTCTTCATGTTAGTTTATCCTTTTCAACAACAAATGCAATCATTTGAAACCCAGAGCTCAGTCCAAGAGTAAACATTCATACCTGTTAATTATTTATGCAATCAATCGAACAGAGAACACCTGCACAACGAAGTACCCCTGCCAGTCATGATGTGTTTGATCGCTTGACAAATAGATGGATTCAAACAAATGGTACCATGTTCTAAGTTGACTAACAAGTCTAAATGTAACTAAAGATGAAATTCTGGTCTATTGTGCCATATTCATAGTTTTCAAGCCCACATTGTACAGCAAAAGCAAAAGAATTGGCTGAGCTGTTCCAGTACTTTCAGAGGAGACTATATGTTGTCTTTTACGTGTTTTCAGAAAGTCTTATTTGTTTTTGGTGGTATTGTTACCTTTTTTCTACAGAAATTACAACTCCAAAAAAGGTGGGCGGCTCTGTAAAATGTAAATGAAAACAGAATGCAATGATTTGCAAAGCCTATATTTTAACCTATATTTTATTCACAGAAAGGCATTCAAAAAATTCAAATATTAAGTGAAAAATAGTAAAAAAAGATCTTGAAAGTTGTCAAAAAAAACCAAGGCAACAAAAGTCTGGAAAAGTAAGTGGTACTAAAATGAAACAGCTGGAGGAACATTTTGCAACTGGTTAATTGGCAGCAGGTCAGTAAAATGATTGGGTATAAAAGGGGCATTTTAGAGAGACATAGTGTTTCAGAAGTAAAGATGGACAGAGGTTCACCAAGATGCAAACCCACATTTACAAATTGTGGAACAATTTCAGAATAATATTCTTTAATGCAAAATTCATGTATATCATCAAAGGATCCAGAGAATCTGGAGAAATATATTTGTGAAGTGGACAAAGGTTGAAAATCAAGTCAAGGCACTATCTGGACAGGAGCATTTGTTTCACTAAAACCTGTATATAGTACCTTTCTACATTAATGGTACCGTTCTAAATGTGCAAGTTGAAAATTCCATAAGCAAAAATACCCCTTCATATAATCAGATATGTGGGCTGTAGAAATTGAGCTCTCATAAAAAGGCTCTTTATTTGGGAGGATGTCCATGATTTCCAAAAAGAATTCCAACATTTGATTTGTCTGACCGCACTCAACTTTGGCTCGTGGAAGACAGCTGTGTTTTTGGATCATGTTTGAATATGGTTTCTTCCTTGCATAATAGAGCATTAAAATGATTTTGTGTATGGCACACTGGTAATCATGGTCATAGACAAATGATTTCTGGAAATGTTCCTGAGCCAATGCAGTGATTTCCATGACAGAATCATAGCTGTTTCTAATGCAGTGTTTTAAATGAGGGCTCCAAGATCACAGGCATCCAGCATTGATTTTCAGCCATGTTCTCTGGGCACAAAGATTTCTTTAGATTCTCCGAATAGTTTGATGATATTTTAAATTTTGACTGTGAAATTTAAGACTGTGCTTCTTTTCTTTTTATACCCAATCATGTTACTGACCTGTTACCAATTAACCAAATTATTTGAAAAATATTCTGCTAGTTTTTTGTTTTTGGTACCACATACTTTGCCAGCAATTTGTTGCCTCCGTCCCAACTTTTTAAGACTTGTTGCTGCTATCAAATTCAAAATTAGTAAATATTGTTCCTGGAATAGTAAAATGCCTGGTGTACATCAGTTGATAATTTATAGAGCATGAGGCAGCCAGTGAGAGCAGAGTTTTTTTTTCCAAGCAGAAATTTTACAGACAGGTGTGGGAATATGAAAAAATGTTACAAATTTTTTTTTTTTATCAAGTTCATCATTTAACTGATGTAGCAGGGCTGAAAAGTAAATTGTTACTGATTATAGATTTGGGAACCAAAGAAAATAGATCACAAGATCATGAGAAAAATTAAGTTGTATATTTAAAGTTTTGGGAAAAAGATACATACGTGTTGCCCATGGATATATGTATGATTAATTTTGTTGCACATCACATGGTTTTGTAACAGCTTCTTTATCTCAGTATATATTTTTGGATATTCTTTTTTCCCTACAATAAATTATTTTTGTAAGCATTGAATGGAAAGAAAATAACTACAATATGACTGCGCTTGACTGCACTGATATCTCTTTGCATCAATCAAAGACTGAAGTAAAACAAAACCAAATCAGTCATCACTGTGTTTTGTCCACAGGAGGAGGTTCAAGTAAATTGCTTTCTTGTCTTAGTAAATTAAAAATAGCCCACTATTAATTAGCATATGGTTGTAGAGCAGGCTATTTGTACATTTTGTATATTATTCAAAGATAATATATAATGGTTGTGCATTATTTCACCAAATACAAACAGTCATTATATTACTTTAAAAATGGAATAATAATTATTATTAATATTATTTTTTGGTATGAGGGGGTGGATGTGTTATTTTAACACTTAATAAACTGGGGAAAAAAACGTGCCACCTGCTGGCAGACAGTATCAAGTGCATGCGGGTTTCCTTTGACATTCCATCTATCCATCAATCTATTATCTATATTGCTTATCGGTCACAGAGCAGCTAGAGCCAAACCCTATACCTTAATTCTTTTCTTCTATACACAGCATATGCCAACACCTGCTGAGCCTTTCACAAGCTAGCAGTCTAAATGGATAAGCATTTATTTGTTACTATTTAGTGTATACATATTTTGTACCATGGAACACACAGTGGAAATAACCAGGTTTTTTTTTTTTTTTTTTTTAGCATGCCAGGGTTTTCCAAGTTAGGCACATTTCATCCTGGCAGAACTTTTTATCCCACCTTTAAAAGCCCAACACCCATTTGTTTGTTTCTTTCTAACCCAGAGGTAGGACAGCCTTCAAAAGGAGAAGTGCTCCACTTCCTTTTCATTTCATTCCTAATTCAAGACCCTGGGCTCCCTTTAATGACAGGCCTGTGTTCATGTGGCTGCAGCAAGCTGTCACTCATAACCACCACATTCCCAGGCCAACTGCACATCATCTTAACTGCACATTACAGATTCTGTGAGGAATGTGATGGCTCACTATGACGTCTTTGATTGAGGGAACACTTTGAATTCACACTCTTTGATTAAGAACTTTACACACAAGAAGTAGCACACTGAACACAAGGGACTGAGAGTCCATTGAAATGGTCCCTGAAAATGTATACTGTATATATATATTTGTTTTTTCATCCTATTAAATATGTATATATAATGTTATGGAGTGTGTGTGTGTGTGTGTGTGTGTGTGTGTGTGTGTGTGTACAGATAGATAGATAGATAGATAGATAGATAGATAGATAGATAGATAGATAGATAGATAGATAGATAGATAGATAG
>JAOUQZ010000051.1:14063737-14075781 GCA_028564935.1 Neosilurus hyrtlii
ACACACACACACACACACACACACACACACACACACACACACACACACACACACACACACACACACACACAAAACAGTATTCTAGTGGGGAATTATTAACACAACCTCGACCTACATCCAGTGTCCGGCTAAGCGGCATTAAATTCAATTGAGTGATTTTTCTATGTAATATTCAGGGTGTCAAACTAACAGCAAAATAAAAGCAAAATAAAAAACAGACTACAAGTATAACATTTTTGCTTTGACTCAGATGCTGCAAAAAAGAATAAATGTGATTGCATAGACTTTAAAGAGATTTTTTACATGCATTTTCAGCTCCACACATTCCTTAGCCAGCATTTTCTTTTCTTTTTGGTGTGTTTAAGTAAATACAAGTAAAAAAACAAACAAACAAAAAAAAAATTATAATAAAAAATAAACCAAATAGCAAATGAGACAACATAAATTTTGCTTGAAAATGGACTACCAAATGTGAAATCAGCTTTTATGTCTACCAGTGATAAAGCACAAGCCAACAGTAATTTAATTACATATTTAAAAATAACGAAATATTTATAACTAAATATGAATTCATACTCCATGTGAAATACACACTGTGGTTCAGATCCTTTGTTTATATTCATTAACATGATCATTATGTCCTATTTGCCATGTCAGTGATGCAGGCTACATGCTGGTCGTAGTGTACCTAAGGGAAAATACTGAACCAGCCATGAACCAGGACTGGAAGGGTGGTGGTGGGTGTAGTTATGGGTTAAGGTTAAAAGCCTACACAATTTTCATGGGTCTCATTCATTTATGTGTTGACGACATTTTCGGTCACATCCTCGGGCATGATGGTGAAAGCAATGATTACAGAACTGAGGTCTTTATGACTGAAGCTTCAAATGTTTCCAGGACTGGAAGGTGCCCCTATGGCTAGTGATATTGTGAGCACACTCTCCACATGGCATTTGCATGCTATGATAGCTGTTAAAAATGTGTGACGTTTTCAAGTTCATCCTCAGCGGCAATAAAAGAATGAGATTTGACTGTCTGTAAAATAGATTTCAATTTCTTCATGACATATCGTGTAAGGTAATCTATCACAGTTTAATGCAATCTATTCCACTCTAGCCAGAGTCTGCATACACTATCTTCTGGGCAGGTGCATGATGAAATGGCCTGTAGTGACCAGATGCACGAACATCCATCTTTAGGTGAGATTTGTATGATAATACATTGAGAGAGGGTGTGCTTGTACTCCAGCAGAAAGAATTGGATCAGTGAGACTAACAACATTTTAATATCAGTCAAACAGATCCCATCACACATGGCATGTCCCTATTAATCTCTATTTGTTCTGCAGCAGGGTCACAGCCATCTATTCCGAAAAGCATTGCAATTTAAGAACCTCTTTTGCTTTCAGTTCAGCTGTACTGAACTTCACCTTCTTCTCAATGGAAACTCAACCTTCTTCTCCTGTTTAGCTATTTCACTCTTCTTTTTAGCTGTCCTTATCTCCCTCTCTCTTTTAAATTGCCTGTCTGTGCACCCTGTGTATGTAAGTGGCCCCTTGCGTCCTGTTTCTGTGTTTCTGTTTTGTGCACTTGCTCTGTGCACAGCCTCATTGCTTCCTGTATGAGAGGTGAGGAGGCAAAAAGCAGTTTGCTGTCTGCCGATGAAATTGGGGGAGCAGCACACAAACTGACTCATCATTGTTATTCCACACACACCTTCTATGTTAGAATGGTAAGAGTCAGAAGGTAGTGTGATAGAATGGGTTTTTGTCAGGAATGAAAGCATGCGAGGACAAAACTGTGAGGGATGGAGTGAATACGGAAAGCTAAAACCTTGGCAAAATATACAACGAGGAAATAGCAGTCGAATCAATCACACAAAAGGCTTTTCAGGAGAAAGGAGTGAAGGCGAACACAGTGCCGATTTGATGTGCTAACCTGGAGCATGCCCACTGTTCACGTCAGCTGTAGCAGCGTCAGCATCAGCGGTCTCAGTGTCGCACATGCTTAAACATTAGGATTAGAGATGAAAAACAAAAATCCTTTTAGGCTGGACCCAGGGGAGGTCATCTGGGCTTTGGCTCGGCTGCCAGCAACACACTGCTCTCCCCAGATACCAGCAAAAGGACGGTCATGTGATCCTGAGCAACCAACCAAAAATGATAAGCGATATAAGAAGAGAGACAGACCTTAAGGCAGCAATATTTTGCTTTCTGGCATGGTAGTGATATCTCCAAGCCAGGCATGACCCAAAATATTTTAATTCCAGCATTGAATTAGATTTGAAGACTGCATTTGGCCATGCAGGGTACAAGACTACCAGTGACTATCTTTATTCAGGTTAGACAGAGGTTCCTCGCAAGCATGGTCCTGTTTGTCAGTGACATTTCATTGTGCTGTATGCCTGAACCTTTACAGTGTAGTGGGAGTTAGAGAGGTTGACGTGGCCCAATATTTGGTTGCACTAAGAGGCACTGAAGGCCATCTTAGGCTTCCTTAATGTCACACAGTGATTCATGGGAGCAGAGATTTTAGACATGGTGATGGTGTAGCTAGGGCAGCCGAGGCTGAAATATTAATGCACTGAAAGGGAAACATGTGGAACGTGTGTTGGAGCAACCATGTATAATTAATGAAACCTTATTTTACATGTGGAAAGAATGTCCTGCTTTGTGGTGCAGATAGTGTTCAACGTGCTTTCAGACTATACCAGGAAATCACACCTTTTGCAATTTGACAGAAGACACTGTACCAAAAAAACAGCACAACTTTAAATGCTATAATAAGGGACCTTTTTTCTACTGATACTACACTAGCAGTTTTTTTCCCCCCAAGCCCTTGTAGCTTCGTGAAACACCCTACTAACCATGACTTTAGAATTATAACCTCAAGTATTTTCCACCATTAGATTTTACTCTAGAGTGGGTTCACCATGTATATGCCCCTTACATCACTTATGGTAATTGGGTACTTAAGCCTGGATTGATGTATTTGTCAGGATCTGAAACCAGAGAAGGAGTGTGTTGGAGTACTGCAGTATAGCCTCAATGTTCACTTTTGACAGACCTGCACTGCAGCCCTGCTCAGCTGATGGTGATCTATGAGAGTGCCATAAATTATCCAGATTACAGCCATGTAAGACATAGCAGCCTAGATGCTCATGGTCATTCATGAAGCTCTGTGAACTTCGTCCTATATACAGATTACCATTGCAGCTCATGTCCTTTTCTGTAATGAGCAATATAGCTAGAGCAAGACAGTATTACCCACAGCTGAGCTGGTGCCAAGGGGATTACAGTTCATCATATCTGATCTCAGCCACTTAGATCACCTCTATCGAATTCCACATCCGCAGGGCCCCTTGGATTCCGGTATCAATTTACCAGTGATAGAAGAATGAATTGAAGTGATATCTGCACATTCTCAGCAGAGTGCCACCATGTTGGAGGCGGAAGTAATTAGAGTAGGAAAGAGTGAAGGATGTGGGATATGCAGGCTCATCTCTGACAGCACTCTGCTGCTCTAGTTTTTGAAAGCAACCAGCAAACCTACTGGGAGTCTGGATTCTGTTAGCCAGCTGTGTTATTGGTGCGTGTGATGGATTCTTACTATGCTTCCAGGATCAGAGGTAAAGGACATAGATGTCTTTGTGGAGACACACTGCTTCTCACACTATAGCTAAGTTCATGAAGGTCTATTTCATATGCTTCCCTTGTGTTATCTAGTAGAAACCCTTTGCTGAATACATATGTTCTAGAATCACAAATACTTAATAATGCACAGTTAATTAGAATGTTTTCACTTGTTAGTGCATTTCTAACCAAGTAAACAAACAAACAAACAAAAAGGATTTATGAATATACATGGTGGCATAGTGGTTAGCACATCTGGTTTACAGGAAGAAGATCCTCAGTTCAAGTTCTGAGGTCAGGAGTTTATTTGTGGTGTTTGCATGTGCTGTCCGTGCTTGTGTGGGTTTCCTCCAGGTATCCCAGTTTCCTCCCACAGTTCAGACATGTATGTTAGGATAACTGGTTGCTCCAAATTGCCCCTAGGTGTGAGTGTGAATGGTTGTGTGAGTGTTGGCCCAGTGATGGTCTGTTGAGCTGTTCAGGGTGTACTCCACCTTCGCCCAGTGTCGTCTAAGAGAGGGTTCAGCCTCCCACAAAGTTGTATGAGTAGGAGTAAACGGCTTTGCAGATGAGTAAGTCAGAGGAGGTGGGTGAGTGTCTTTACATGATTAATATATACTACACAGGATTGGCGTAATCAGATTGTTTACTATCCCTGGTTAATTCAAATTCAAATTCAAATTCGAATTTATTTGTCACATACAAATTCATACACAGTACAATATGTAGTGAAATGCTTAGTAGGACTGTCCTAAAACTTGAAGAATAAGCTATCAATATCAAGGAGAAAGGAACAATAACAATTACTATAACTATTTAAAGGACTTTATAGTTAATGGTCGATATAAATATAAAAATGCAAAATAGAAAATAAAATAAAAATATATAAGATAAAATATAAAATAAAATATAGGATACAAAAAATATATATAATGAAATATAAATGCAATATAATGAAATATAAATGCAGTGGTGATTTTACAAGTAATATTGTCTCCAAAGCGTAAAGTGTCTGTGTGCAAAGGTGTCAAGTGTCTGTAAAGTGTAAAGTGTCAAGTGTCTGTGTGCAACAATCAGCTGAGGTGGAATGCAATGTTTATGTGTAGGGTAGAGTCTACAATGTCCAGGTACCAGTGTTCTGGTTCAGGGCCCGAACGGCCTGCGGGAAGAAGCTCCTCCTCATTCGCTCAGTGATTGCTTTCAAGGAATGAAAACGTATCCCTGACAGCAACAGAGAGAAATTAACATTTATTTACCTCAGGCTCAGTGAATGTCACTAAGAAGTGAATGTTTTATTCTAGAATAGTCTAGAAAAAGATTTTTATAGTTTATTTTGACATATTTTAATGATTACAGAGGCAGGTGAGCTTTGCAGGCTCTGTGGGCAGAGCCTAAGCGCTGTGTAACAACATGCTTTTAAACTCATTCAGCGTTTTACTACATACCACATGGAAATGTACGAAAACCGCCTTTTCTTTTTAGTCCAGAGGAACGTGGCGTCCATGGTTTGTGTAGTCTTACCACAGAAGGATTTGTTTGTGAGTGTATGTGTGCATGCATACATACTTAGTGAAAAGCGAGTATGTTGCTGTATGTTTATTATCTTAAATCGTGGTTTGCGCTGCATAAGCAGAGCACCATATTTAAGAGAAATTGGTACAGCATTGATCAGATTTTTTTGTGAACATTGTACCCATACGTCTGTCTGTACGTGAACATGTGGGAGCCCTGTGGTGATTATTTTGGCATTATGGATAATCATAATCTGTTTGACATTTTCATAATCGATAACCAATAGTTAATAATTTTGGTATGCCTTGACATTCTGATTTAACCCTCAGTGTGTCCCCTAAACCTCTGGCATATATCATGTTTAAAAATCTCATGGAGATTTCCAGATTTAAATGTACTTCAATAAAAGTATAATACTTTTTAAATATGCTCAAGAAGTTCTGAAATTAAAAAAAGTATTTTAAAGTGTTTAACTTTAAGCATTTAACATATTGTTAAAATGTCACATGAAAAGAAACCTTTATTGTTTATCTAAACTGTTATATGTGATAAGCATCAGTGAGCATTTGGTTACAACATGTATGGCTATGTAGTTTGTCCAAGAAATAATTAAAATGTCATGAAATGTCAATGTAAAAATAACCAATATTTAGCAGTGGATAGAATTTGAGTTACTACCTAGGCATCTTATATTGACTTCTGTAATTGATGCTAGTCTCACATGGCATTAGCACAGTAAACAGACTAATGTGGTTAAATCCAGTTAACATTAAGAAAATAGCAAAACATTCCTCAACATGTTTGTAAAATAAGGAAATGTTAATAGGTAAGCTTTATAGTGTAGTGGTTAGTACTGTCACCTATCAGCAAGAGGGTTCATGAATCTCAAACCCATAGGTATGAATGTGACTGTGGATGACTGTGTCTGTTTTCGCTCTACAAAAGCCTGGCAATCTGTTCAGCGTGTACCCTGTGTCTCACCTGAACTCAGCTGGAATTGGCCCCTGCATCTCCCATGACTCTCACAGGTAAAATGTCCAGGTAATGGATGGATGCTAATGTTCAGGGGTTCTCAAACTCAAGGTAGAAACGTCTGCTGACATACATTTTCCACTTCCTATAGATCACTATTGCATTAACTCTACAAATAGTATGTTTCGGGCTGATTCAATTCAGATGAGTGTTCAGGACTGTATTAGATAAAAGAAGAAATATTCAAGATTCATAAAAAATACATTGAATGTCTATGAAAAATGTAAAGTAAAAATAAAAAAGTTTTTAAAATGTTTTTTAATTAAATATCCAAAATAATAGTTCAAGCAGTTTCGGGCTTTCTTAAGGTGTGAACTGGGGGCAGGACCCAGAAAGTATATATTGAAGGTATCACTGGTTAGCAGCAGAAATTAAAGTACTTTGAATAAGGTGGTAATTTAATAGTATTCTTGCCTTTGTTGAATTAGGACTATCAGGTTTACCAGATTACAGATTGCAGTCATGTGTCTTAAACCCATTGCTGTTCTCACTTCTCTTAGGCCCAGAAGATCTTACAAACAAGCCAGAGGTCGTACTCTCCGCAACCTTATCTCCCCTCCACTGCTGTCCTAGTCTCAAACGAGTGTGGCAGGTGGCCGTGGAACTGTCAGTCTGCTGTAAAGAAGGCTGAGTTTACCTCTGCCATTGCTTCTCACTATTCTCTTGTCTTTCTTGCACTAACTTAAACCTGGATTTCCCCACACAACTCTGCTACCCCAGCAGCTCTTTCCTCTGCTTATGCTTTCTCTCATACTCCATGAGTAACTGGCAGAGATGGTGGTACAGGTCTGCTCCTATCTTGGAGTTGGTGCTTCACACCACTTGCTCTGTCTCATCTTGGCCTCCTTTGAGCTTCATGCAGTAAAAGTCTCCTCTCCAAACAAGAGACTTCAATCTCCCCTCTGACAAGCTCCAGTCCTCTTGCCTTCTCTCTCTTCTTTATTCCTTTTCTTTAACTTTCAACAACTGCTTTCCCACACACAAAAGAAGTAATCTCCAAGATCTTGTTTTCAGTCATCCCTCCCCAGTAACAGTCATTATTGCCACCCCACTTCAAATCTCTGACCACCACTTGGTTTACTTTACTATCACCTTACCTATTCTATCAAATACCAGCTTTCAGCTTTCTTCCCTCACTCACCAAAACCTACACACTGTATCTCCATCATCTGTTGCTTCCTGTACTTTATCTTATCTTCCTAACCCAGTCACCTTTTCTTCCCTAACATTAGAATCTGCTACTGACACTTCACTCTTCACTCTCTGCATCTACGGATCACCTCTGCCCACTATCTACAAAATCCAAGAAGACTTCTTGCCCTGCTCCTTGGTTCCAGGAGGTGCTGCGAAGCAATCATAGACAACTCAGAGTAGCTGAGAGAAAGTGGAAGAAATCTCAACTTGAATCAGATCTGGCTTCCTACATGATCTACTATTCACATTTTCATCTGATGTGACTTCTGCTAAGATAGCCTTCTACAAGGAAAAGTTGGAGACTGCTACACAAGACCCGCACAAACTCTACAACATCATTTCATCCTTACTCAATCCATCTGCTCCACCTCCCACATCCTCCCCGACCGCTGAAGACTTTGCCGACTTCTTTGAAGGGAAGATTAAACAAATCTGTCAGACATTCACTCTCATCCCACCTCCTATACTACACAGCATAGAGTCCACTTCCCCTTCCCTTACACAGTTTTCCAATCTCACAAGTGAAGACATCCAGTCTCATCATGCAATCCTACCACCTGCTCACTGGATCGAATCCCTTCCACAGTACTCCAGACTATCTCTCAAGACCTTCTCACCTTTACCTCCACTATCATCAATATCTCTATATCATCTGGTCATGTACCAACAGCGTTCAAAGAGCCAGGGTTCTACCAATCTTAAAGAAACCTTCTCTGGATCCATCAGACATCAGCAACTACTTCTACTTCTTTCTTTCCTTTCTGAAATTCTTGAACACACTATTTATTACCAAATGTCTTTTGCAGAATAACCTCCTTGACTCTAATCAATCTGGCTTTAAAGCAGCACATTCCACAAAGACAGCACTCTTGGCTGTCACAGAGAAGATACATGCTGCAAGATCAGCCAAGATGTCATCAGTCCTCATCCTCCTTGACCTTTCAGCAGCATTTCACATGGTCAACCATGGACTCTCTGGTCCATCCTCAGGAGTCTAGATATTAGAGGTTCAGCATGGCAATGGTTTGCTTCCTAACTGAAAGGTCGCATCAGGTTACATGAAGGGGATCCACATCTTTTCCACACCGACTTTACACTGGCGTGCAGTGTAACAGATGACAGATGACATGTTGTTCTCTCTTTTCCTTCCTCAGACACTGAGGTTTCTGCACGGATCTCTGCATGCCTGGCAAGTATCTCCTCGTGGATGGCAGCTCACCAGCTGAAGCTTGATCCCAGCAAGACTGAATTGCTGTTCATCCCAGCTGACTCATCCCCACATCAAGATCTTGCAATCTCCTTGGACAGCTCTGCTATTTCTCCTTCAGTCACTGCACGAAGCTTTGGGGTAACCATGGACAATTGCCTGTCCTCTTCTCATGTAATTAATCTCTCTCGGTCATGTCGATTTCTCCTCTTTAACATCCGAAGGATTCATCCATTTCTTTCCACTAAGGCCAATCATCTCAAGACTAGACTATTGCAACTCACTCCTGGTAGGTCCACCTTTGTGCACAATTCGACCTCTTCAACTGAGCCAGAATGCAGCTGCATTGCTTTTTTCAACCTTCACAAATTTTCCACAACACTCCATTGCTACAATCTCTCCACTGGCTTCCTGTAGCTGCTCACATTAGATTCAAAACACTAATGCTTACCTACAAAGCCTAAAATGGACCTGTTCCCTCCTCCCTCAAAGCACTTATCACACCCCGCACTGCACTGCATTCTATCAGATCCTCTAGCACTTCTAGACTAGTCCCTCCTTCTACCAAGGCACAAGGGGGAAAATGCATCTAAACTCTTCTCTACTCTGGCTCCAAGGTGGTGGAATGAACTTCAGCTGAGTCACTAGGTGTCTTCAAATGACGGCTGAAAACATACCTTTTGCGGCAGTACATAGATTAGCTTAACAGTATGTTTTACACACATGCTAAAAAGAACGCCAAACAAACAACAACAACAACAAAACCCCGCATGCACATCACTTACCCACTGATTTTGACTGATGATATACTTAGTCCGTGTCCAGATGAACCAGTATAAGAATGTATTCACTGATAGTGACTTTGTCACTATCATGCTGTACATGTAAATTTGCAATATTTTTCATCCTAATTACTGCTTTAATATATTTGTGTAAAATGCTTTTGGGGATGTCCATTGTTTAAGGCACTAGATAAATAAAACAATTGAATTTTTTGCATGAAAATCAGTGAGAACTAGTCAATACTCTAAAATACTTTATTTATATATGCATGTATGTATATATACAATATTGTGATTTGTCTCATTAGTGTGCATACAGCAAATGGCTATAACTTATGTTACAGTGTCTGTGATTTTGTGAAAAAAAAAAAAAGGTCTTCACTTGAGATATATTCAAGGTCAAAGTAAAGGGTTCATTAATAAATAATATATGAAGAGAACAGTACCCTTTAGCATCAGTCTATTGTTTCAGTTGTATCCAGGTTATGTGCATCATAAAGCTTGTATTATAAGCTGTAGTCATGTAAGAGTTAGTATCTGTGCAGACAGGGGAGTGTGATAGCTGGCTGTTCATGTGTAATGTGACATTGGAGAACCCTGTGTACCATATGGGGTATATGTATGCAAGTGTCTAAGAGACTCAGAAAGGAGTTAGACTGAGTGTGCCAGAGGTACAAAGTAAAAAAGGGGCCATTACTTTTGTCTGGACCTGCACACTCTGGCATGCTGTTGTAATCCTAGTTTGGTGAAAAAAGACTTCTCTATGGAGATGATGTAAAACCTTCCCTGGAGATGAAAAGTTTCCTATGTCTTGCTGTCTCACTTTCTTTCTGTCCTTCTCTGCCTTTCTCTTTTGTCAAGAATTCTCTTTTTAGCAATCCCTAAAAACAAAATTAATATTTAGCTCTCCACATGTATACTCTCTGTTTTGGAGAATCAAAATGGCTGTTGCTCAGTCTGTGAGTCAGTAGTATGAATTATATATCAAATCTTCTGCCAAGAGTACTCTCCTCAACATCTCCTTCTTTCCATTTAAAGTTGGCATTAAATCATTAATACATACATGTTGAAAAATAATCACAAGTCACAGTGAGAAGAACCGATATGATCCTGCACCAGAAGTGTACCTGAAATAAATCAATTTTGGGCCGTCAAGTAAACTTTGTGAGAGTCCATCTACATGCAACTCCTTGCTTACAAAAGTATAAATAATAGTAATAATAATAGCAATACTACTACTAATAATAATACCAACAATAGATGGCACGGTGGCACAGTGGTTAGCACATCTGCCTCACAGCAAGAAGGTCCTGGGTTTGATTCCCTGGGCTAGCGTGTTTCTGTGTGGAGTTTGCATGAGCTCTCTGTGCTTGCGGGGTTTCCGCCAGGTACTCCGGTTTCCACCCACAATCCAAAACATGCACAGTAGTCTAATTAGCTGTTCCAAATTGCCCCTAGGTGTGAGAGAGAGTGAATGTTTGTATTTGTGTTGGCTCTACAATGGTCTGGCAAGCTGTTCAGGATGTACCTGCCTTCGCCCAGAGTTGGCTGAGATAGGTGCCAGCCTCTCCGCGACCCTAATTAGTATAAAGTGGCTTAGAGAATGAATTAATGAATTAATGAATATAATAATAATGATGATAATAATAATAATAATAATAATAATAATAATAATAATAATAATATGCACATCAACATACAGTATAATATTTAACTGAGGCAAACCATTGGCTAGTGTCCATGATCAACTTCTCACCTAGAAAGCACAGCCAAATTTACTCAGTTAACTTCTGGTTACAGATGTTATTGTTGTGATTTGAACCGTTTTTCTACTGGATTTTATTCAGAGTCAGTGGTCCCTCTGTTGTTTGTATTTCACTCAGCATTTAATAACCTTTTCTGGATATTATCCTGGAAAATCTTGGTTATTGCTTTCACTTTCCCATTTGCCTCATAGCCAGATGTCAATACATTACCTAAAATTGCAGAAAACAGATTTTGTGCTCCTGTTAGCCTTCCTGTGAGCAGTTGTGTGTTTCAGTGTCAGTATATGCAAGCCTTTAAATTCTAAGATTCTCTCCAACCTTTTGAGATTTTAAAATCAGACCATTATGAGATTATTTCATAACAGTGGAGAAATGGTAAATGGAGTTTTGAGTTCTTCTCAATTCTATACAATATTTTAAGTTGAATCATACATACATGCATATGTATGCGATGGACTAGTGTCCCATCCAGGAGGAGATGTCCTAGTTATAGGAGAACTCCTAGTTGCTTCACGCTACAAAAACTGGGGATAAGCACTGGCCTGATGAGCCACTAGGCTCAGGTGTAAAAGCCCAACAGACTTACCTTATATGTATGTATACATTTTATCCTACATCAAGACACGAGTCAGATCAATTTCATGGTGGCCACCATTAAGCAACCTCGATGCAAGTTCAGCCAATCAAAATAATTGGAAGAAATACTGTGCTGTGATGTCCAAGAGGCCGACCATTATTAGCTGATCCATTGTGCTGTTTACATCATGTCCTTTCTGCATCATGAGATATTTTGTTACAGCATTGACTGATTGCGATATTTCTTTGCTTTGCTAACACCATAGAAAGCAGCCAGCCACAATCCTGTAGTGTGTGGCTGCTGGCTGTTCAAAAAGGAAGATTGAGACCAAGAAAAGAATATT
>JAOUQZ010000051.1:14102453-14116630 GCA_028564935.1 Neosilurus hyrtlii
TCTCTCTCTCTCTCTCTCTCTCTCTCTATATATATATATATATATATATATATATATATATATATATATATATACATCACAGGACCAAACAGTTGCTGGTTACATTAAAAAGAAATATTCTGAATGATCAGAAATGTTCGGAATGTTTCAGGGGAATGTCTGTTGCTTGGTCAGCCACAGGTGACGGAGATCAAGGTCTTTGGGACTCACTCTAAATGTACACTATTAAACCTTGGCAGTTATGATAGTTTCATTAAGTTGATTTAGTTTCTAAATACAATTTTATCCTGATTCATAAGAATTAAACCATTAGTGCAATTTTTATTCCTAATGCATGGTCTTAATATATACATTACCCTATAAACTAACTAAAACACATTTTCCCAAACATGCAAAGGTTAAAGCCTGTTTTCTAACCCTAGTTTCTTAGTGAAGTGCACTCTTAGTGTGGCTTTTTCTTAAACTGACAAATTGTCTAGTGGTGAGTAGACTCATTACCCTCTATGTAAAATAGCCTGGAGCTCAGGCTGTAAACTCTCTCTCTCTCTCTCTCTCTCTCTCTCACACACAGACAGATAAAGAGAGAGAGAGAATTGAAAAAGGTCTTACTTAATGAAAAGAAAAAAAATTGAAACTATGACAAATGTCTCTTTTATTTTCAACAGTTCTGTCCAACGTTTCAGTTTCTTGCTTTTATGTACATGTGAAACTTGAAAAATCTTGCAAAAGTTCATTTATTTCAGTAATTCAACTTAAAATGTGAAACTAATATATTATATAGACTCATTACATGCAACCTGAGATATTTCATGTCTTTATTTGTTATAATTTTGATGATTATGGCTTACATCTTATGAAATCCCCGAATCCAAAATCTCAGAAATTTAGAATATTACATGAAATCAATAAAAAAAGGATTTTAAATACAGAAATGACAGCCTGTGAAAAATAATATCATGCATATGTACTCAGTACTTGGTTTGGGCATCTTTTGTATGTATTACTGCCTCAGTAGTGGCATGGATGCTATCAGCCTGTGGCACTGCTGAGGGGTTATGGAAGACCAGGATGCTTCAATAGTGGCCTTCAGGTCAAGTGAGTTTGCTGGCAATCCAGCACAGTAATGGTCATTGAACCAGGTTCTGGCACTATTGGCAGTATGGGCAGGTGCCAAGTCCTGCTGGAAAATGAAGTCAGCATCTCCATAAAGCTTGTCCGCTGAAAGAAGCACGTCCTTTAAAATGGCTCTAAAATGTCCTGGTAGATGGCTGCGATGACTCTGGACTTAATAAAGCACATACAGTGGACCAACACCAGCAGATTACATGGCTCCCCAAATCAACACAGACTGTCGAAACTTCACACAGGATTTCAAGCATCTTGGATTGTGTGCCTCTCCATTCTTCCTCCAGACTCTGGGACCTTGGTTTTCAAATAAGATGCAAAATTTGCTCTTATCAGAAAAGAGGACTTTGGGTCTCTGAGCAATAAACAAGTTATTTTTTCTTTAGCCCATGTAAGACGCCTCTGACATTGTTTGATGTTCAGGAGTGGCTTGACAAGATGAATACGACATTTGAAGCCCATGTCCAGGATCTGTCTGTGTGTGGCGGCTCTTGATGCACTAACTCCAGCCTCAGTCCACTCCTTGTGAAGCTCCCCCACACTTTTGAATGGCTTTTTCCTGACAATCCTCTCCAGGCTGCGGTCATCCCTGCTGCCAGTGCACCTTTTTCCTTCCACTTATTCCATTAATAGTTTCTATTAATGTGCTTTGATACAGCACTTTGAGAACATCCAACTTCTTTTGCAATTTCCTTTTGAGGCTTTCTTTCCTTGTGGAGGGTGTCAATGATGGTTTGCTGTACAACTGTCAGGCTAGCAGTCTTCCCCATGAATTCTACTGAACCATACTGAGAGACCATTTAAAGGCTCGGGAACCCTTTGCAGCTATTTTGGATTAATTAGCTGAATAGACTGTGACACTCTGAGTCAATAATACTGAACCTTTTCACAATAATGTAATTTTCTGAGATTTTGAATTTGGGGTTTTCATAAGCTGTAAGCCATAATCATCAAAATTATAACAAATAAAGGCTTAAAATAATTTAGTTTGCATGCAATGAGTCTATATAATCTATTGGTTTCACCTTTTAAGTCGAATTACTGAAATAAATGAACTTTTGCACAATATTCTAATTTTTCAAGTTTCACCTGTATAAATGCACGTAAATGTGAGAATGTAAAACCAGGAGAGAAGAATTCTTTTCAGTTTAGGGCATTAATGCTCAAGGTTGTGTCAGAGCATTTAAAAAAGACATCATCATAAAATAATGTTCAAGGTTTTATTGCATTAGTCATCAGTACTAACTTTTATATAGTCTTACATAACGGTTATTCGTAACAGCATATTTCTGTGAGTGATGTACATTTCCATCTACAGGAGGTTTATTCATTTTATTGTGTAGCCACTGAGCTCATTAAGGCATGTTGAAGGCAATCAAGCATCAATGCCACATTTCCCACACAATCACTTTGGTTGATACTCTTTCAAAAAAGATCCTTTTGAAACTTCCCAGGAACTGCCTCCTTCCTTGACTGGTGAGATGAAGAAACACAGTCTCCCATGTGTTGCACATGGCACTAGCAGTTTATATCTGACAGACACAATTATTAGATTATATAAAAAATCACTCTGGTATATACATTGTTTAAGAGGACCTAGAAGCTGTAATTGCCTCCTTCATATTTGGGGAGGAAGATGAGAACCGTCTGCCTTGATGTACAGACAGAGGGATAATGGTAGCAGGATCATAGCATATTATTTCCATGTGAGGGTGCACTCATGGAGAATGATGGTGTTTGCACTCGATGCAGATAATAAGCTCTAACGTTGGAGGAAAATCCTGGAAGGCTCTTAGTTCACACCAGGGTTGCAACAAGAAATTGTGATGCTGTGTGAAAGAAGCTGTGTGAAGCTGACCCTTGGGTCAAGGCCAGTATATATTTAGGCACTGCCTAAACGTAAAGTTTCCCATTAGATCTTTATGAGTCATATTTTCCTTTAACAATGAATTAAAATTGTGCCAATGTTTTAAAAATTTAAGTCACATTCTTGGGAACAATCAATCACACTGGAAGAATTGTTTGCCAAAAAACCTAATGTTACTGATATATGTGACCCAGTCTGGCAAAATGAGTCAAAGTGACCAAAAATAAAAAATTGAGCTAAAAGTTGAGGGGAGTCAAGCATGTGTTCCTTTGTGGGTGAAAAAAATTGAATATTAATTTGGGCAGAAATAAGTATTTAATCTAAAAATGTATTAGATGTAATTATAAGACTAAAGTAATGAAGCACATGATTTCATATTTTGTGCAGGGTTTTTTTGTACTTATTGTTTTATTTATTTGTTACCACTACACCACCGCAGAGTCTAAAAGGCAGTCATAAACAAACTACTGATTCTTATTTTTCAGATGTAGCCAGCCCATTCTAGTAAGAACAGTTTATCAGCAGAAAGGAGAAAATATTTTGATATTCCAAGTAGGCCCATTCCACAGGCAAGTAATTCAACTGACAAATGAGACATCATTAGATGTCATTAGATGGCTTTTCATGAATGGAATAGAGGCTCCAGATAATATGGTGGTGCATACAATGTAGAATACAGGGTCACTAACTGGGTTTTCAGTGCAATTTTATGTATTTCTTTTAATTCGCCTGTTTCTATTTCTCATTCACAATTGCAAATTGCACATCACTCAGGTTAATGGAAATACAGGTACTGTATTACAACTCAAGGATTCTTGGTATAATCCTAAGGGCAGGTGCATGGAGTCTGCTTTTAATTAAGGGCTTCATGTTGGTTCATACTGGCTGGACGAACACAAACTGCAATAATTCACCTAATTTCAAACACAAACAAATTTGAATCAAGAAAATTTTATTATCTTTTTCCGCAGTTTAATTTTAGTGGAGACTATTTCCATGATTTAGCAGTTGTACTGATGACATCTTGGTCCTAAACAAGATAACCATCAAGAACTACCTTTATAAAAGCCAAACTTAATGTTCCAGAGCACTGAGGTGAATGTCTCTTTCAAACCTGTAAGAAATGGCAACAGCTATGACCTCAGAGAGGCAACTGTAGCTACTCATCAAACTGGGAAGGGTTAGAAGGCCATCTGCAAATAATTCTACAGAAGAGAAGAAGAGTTTACCAGACAGTTGTCATTCTTCTCAGAAGTGTGTGTCTCAGCAAATTCATGCTCAGAAATATGAAGAAAAACCAAACCCTCTGTAAACATATGAATTGTTTATCTTCATGATAATGTTAAAAAAGACTGACCAAGTATGGCTTTCAAGGAAGGGTGTCTAGAAAAAGAGTGTCTAGAATATATATATATATATATATATATAGAAACCAAGCTGCTAAAAAAAGTATTTGTTGCATTTTTGCTCTTTTATAACCCTTTATATGGGAGCTCCTGCTCAGGCTGAAGGCCTGCATGATCAGAGCCCCAAGTTCACTGTTGAGATGTTGAGTCTCATAAGCAAGTGAAGCACATGCAGTAATGATCAACAACAAAACAAAAACATAATAAAGTAAAAAAAAAAATCACAATTTATTAGCGAATCTAAAACCCTACAAAAATAGAGGCTCACCGCTCAGATTCATAGAATGAAAAATAAATCACTCAAAAAAAACTAACTCAAGAAGGCTGACGGATTTGTAGGTAAATAATTGTTTGTGGAGCAAATCAGAAGCTTGGAGTTCTGGTTCAGATGCGTGATCTGGGCATACTTATGCCGATCAATTGCAGTCAATCAATTAAACAATCGATCAATCGCGCAATCAATAAATAAATGGAATGCAAGAGGGTGAATAAATGCTCAGGTCCAGATCAGTTGGGCTTGAAAAAGGAAAGCAGAGACACAAACATGTTTTAATCTAAAAAAAACTCATAACCAGATATTACAAATCATACAGTGAGGAAAGAGGACAGAACATGAACTTCTCAAATGAATACTTACTTAAAATAATAACTAAAAAAGACAGGTAAACCAAATGAAAGCAGAAATCAGGTAGTGAAAGGAAAGGTGGTGAAAAGCAAACATATTGCTCGAATACCTATCAGTGGAGACATAGATTGGGAGCTTCACTTTTAGGCAGTGCAAAATTTTTATATAAACAATAAGAAGCCCTTATAACTTAAAAAAAAACCCCAAAACATTAAGTAGAATTAAAGAAAGGTGTACTTTTGTTTTGTAATGACCACAGATAAAGCACGTCCGCCTCAGAGCAAGAAGGTCCTGGGTTCGATTCCCAGCTCAGGGGTTTCTGTGTGGAGTTTGCATGTTCTCCCCGTGCTTGCGTAGGTTTTCTCCAGTTACTCTGGTTTCCTCCCACAGTCCAAAAACATGCACAGTAGGCGAATTGGCTGTTCCGAATCATCCCTAGGTGTGAGTGTAAGTGTGAATGGTTGTGTGAGTGTTGGTCCTGCGATGGCCTGGTGAGCTGTCCAGGGTGTGCCCCGGCCTCGCCCAGAGTGGGTTAAGATAGGCACCAACCTCCCAACAACCCTAATTAGGACCAAAGGGATTGAAAATGAATGAATGAATGACCACAGATAGGACTATTATTGATCCAAAGGAAAATATTGGGGAAAAAATACAACAAAGCACCACTCAGCCAACTGATCTCAGGCCCGGACCCAACATTTCGGCAACTCACTGCAGTATGTTTTTTCTGTAGTTTGACAAATTGGTCTCAACTGTGATCTTATTGTGTTGTAATGAAGGAATGTGTTGGTGAAAACAAATGAAAGGACACATGCCACTGCTTTGAAGAGTTGTACCCCAAAAACACAACATGATGCACCCACATTGCATGACATCTCACCACTATGCTTCATTTTATGGACATTGATAAGCAGAAGTTTTTTTTCAACACCATGATGTTCAGACTCAAATAATTCATCATTTCATCACATCAGAGACTTTAAAGCAACTGCCATATGCCACTCAGACGTTCCCTTGAGCCACATTTGCCTGATTGATGAGTATTTCTTACATGGATGTCTTTTCAGAAGTTTTATAATTATTTTTTTATGTCTGTTTGTGTGGCCATTCAGTTCACCTCCTTAACCAAGGCCCTTCTAGCTTCAGTACTGAATTTGGCTGAATGGCCAACTCTCTGAAGAGCCCTTGTTGTTCCAAAATTCTCTCATTTCACAGTGATGACTCCATTGTGCTTCTGGGGCCATTGAAAGCCTTCAAAATAGTTTTATCCCCTTGCTCGGATCTATAGCTCAACACAAATTCTTTTCTGTGAGTTTTCCCGGATTCTTTCCTTAATTTAATCATCTGCAATTTCCACCCACTGGACAGCTCTCACTATCACACAACACAGTCTAGCAACCAGGGGGAACAAAGGCTATCATGTGCTTCATTCAAGGCACATAAAAACAGCCTAATACATTTTTTTTACCTGCTTGTTTCACGCGGCATCAAATGTGGCAAGCCATTCTTGGAGGAAATCACTATCCAACCACCTTCACAAGCATGACTTCACAGGTGCCTATGATTGGCTAATGTCTCTGTAATTGATGGAGGAGAGAGAGTATGCCACCTTTCCCTGACAGCACAGCCAGTTTTTGCTCTCTTGAGCTCAATATCAAGAATGGCTGCAGTATCCGTGTATTTCAAACTAATGAGCTCTGTCTTGATTTCAAAAAAATCTGATTATATCAACAAAATCTGATCAACCTGGAACTTTATGACATATTTTTGGTCTGACATGGAATGTGAATTGTGGCATTATACACACAGGTGTGTGCCTTTCTAAATCAAGTTCAGTTGAATTTGGACTACAGTCAACTTCTGCAGACATCAGAATAATCAAAGCAAACAGCATGCACCTGAGCTCGTTTTGGTAGGCTTCAGGCAACATCCTGGATACTTATTTTAATGAGATTTATTTTTCCCAGATTTTGCATAATTTGGCAGAAGCATGTTTTTCCTTTGTTATTATGGGTTGTTTGCTGTGTGTAAATTAATAGCCATTGTGCCAGTGTTTAGTATGTCAATTGTAAGCCGTTGTATTCAAAGCCATTGTATAGAACAAAATTGAGATATGGGAACATCAGAGTGCTAAACAATTGCTTTGCAAAGTGTGTGTGTGTGTGTGGAGTCTTTTTGAGAGTTCAGCATGCAGTGGGATGAGAGGCAGGTGTGAATAATCAGTAAACAAGTGTGTGTCCTGGGAGTTAGGCTGTACCTCTCTAATTGCAAAACTATTCTATTCGGCCTTCTCTCCTGTGGGAGGTTAGGGGTGCTCTGACAGTGAAGGCAGTCGGTGTACAAGAGCTTGGGGGGTGTGGTGTGTATGAGGTGTCTGATGTCAGGGGACCCAATGATGTGCTTGAGCTGGGAGCTAGAGGCCATGTCAGCCATGGTTGTATGGTCATCTGATTATAAGCTTGTGTCTGTGAGACTCTCTGATTTGGTTGTGACATATGCCGGGTACACCATAATAATACCAATAAAAATATTTAATTGATTTACATTTGCTTAAAGTTCAGATTTCCTCTTGATGTTATATTTCTAACTGACATCAAGTCTTTTTCTCAGTTTATGATATATCTAAGATTTGCACAGATCAGATAAAAATTAATCTCTCATAATGGTTTAAACAGAAAGTGGCTCAGTGTTGTTGTTTTTCACTGTGCTGGCCCTGCAAAAACTAGTCATCTGTTAAGGGTGTACCCTGCCTCTTGCCCACAGTCAACTTGGCTTGGCTTCAGCTTCCCCTTAACCCTGGCCAATAGGCAGAACAGATAATGGATGTATGGGATTAAACACATTATCTTTTAAACCTTCAGATAGGATAATTGTCTTGCACGCACAAGATTAACAGTTGTTCCATAATCGCGAGTCATTTATAAACTTAAAGCCTTGCAAGGCGTTAGGCACATGGGCTATTAGTAATATATGATGATTGTGAGTGGAATCATTGTTTTATTCTATTTTCTGGATTGTACAGAATATAGCATTGTTATTGTTTTTTCGAATTCTTTAAATAATATATACATGTTCTTATCATAATATTCTTTGAAGAAGGGCTGGTTAGCATGGTGCTAACTGGTTAGCATGGGTCTAGCTGGTTAGCTGAAGGCCTATTTCTTTTCTGGAGTTCAATAAAATCATGATTGGTGAAAAAAAGAAAAACCCTGTCTATTATTAAAAATAAAAACTATATGTTTGTACTCTCAAATACTTTAATTCTATATTTTGTTGCTTCTTGTGGAAATAGTCTAGACTGAAGAAAACAACATTAAAGGCACTGCCAGTTTGTTAGTGGAACCAGCTAACAGCAGAAGGTACCGGCACTTCTGGCTTGCACAAACCGATTGTGCTGTCCTCCAGACACAGACCTGAGGCCATACCAAAGAGTGAAGGCCTCTTCCTTGCAGAAAGCCAAAAAAGTCACACTTGGTGGGAAAAAAAAAAAACTGCCTTCTCACTTTCTCGCTCATTTCCATGTTCTCCCTGTGCTTGTCAATTGACCCTAGTAGGAGTGTGGAACCTAACTCAGAGGAGGCTGGAGCCTAACTCAGTTGACAAGCACAGGGAGAACATGCAAACTCCACATAGAAATACCCGAGCCTGGGACTTGAACCCAGGACCTTCTTACTGTGAAGTGGACATGCTAACCACTATGCCCCCATGCAACCCAATACTGTCCAATCCTTAAAAATAAAAATACATTTTTACCATCAAACCCTTTAATTGTAAATGTTGTTCCTGTCTGTGGAATCAGTCTTGAATTGATGGGTAAAGAACTTGTCCGGTTAGCGTTAGCTTCTAGCTTAAAATGAGTTATGGCCACTTCTGTTTTTTTCTTTCTTCCCTATTTGGGCAGCTTTAAAGGTCACAGGATATGAACTAATTTTTTAAAGTAGATAAGACAATCAGAGACTCTAATTGCTAATGTCTAGTGATCTAGAATAGAATAATAAAAGTTAGAATAATTTATGAAGAACTTACATTTATCATTTTCACACAACAGCAATTGAGGGTTAAGGGCCTTCCTCAAGGGTCCATCAGTGGCAGCTTGGTGGTACTGGGATTTGAACCCCTGACCTTTCTATCAGTAAGCCCAAGCTTTGACCATTGAAGCAGTTTACTGCTTTTTTTTGTCAAACTAAATTTTCAGTCTCCAACCAGTCTTATGTCCTTGGGTTGTATCTATTGTATCGTATTGTTTCTACTGAGGGTTTTTTGTGAGATTATGTTACCTGACAGGAATGGACTGTAGTGCTATTTATGATGGATGATGTATTTTCTTGAGCTTCTTCTGATAGAAGTGTTATCACCCTGCTGTCAGCTTGACTCTTTTGTCCTTGAATTCAGTGGTATTTTGAACAGTGTTTCCTTGAGCACAGAGACAAGGGGCTATGTCAGAGGCAGAATATAAAGCTCACCACATTGACTTCAGTTATCCATTCCATCAGACAGATGTCTGGATCTGTACAAAATCTCTTACACAATTCACACAAGTTTTCTCTGTACTCTTAACACGTAAATGCATACTGTAGATGGTTGTGGTGTCAAAGGACATTAACTTGTGTGAAAGACCAGATTACCAGATTATGCCCCCTGACAATCTCCCAAAAAAATAACAAATGACCATACATGTAATCCTTCCAGGGTCACTGGGAGGCTTTAGCCTCTCTCGTCTGCCACTGGGTGTAGGAGGGGTACACCCTGAATAGTTTGCCACACCATCGCAGGGACAACACACTCAGGTGTTCACATGTACACTCACTCTTGGGGCAATTTGGAACAGCCAATTAGCCTAATGTGATGTCTTTGACTGTGGGAGAGAACCAGTGTACCTGGAGATAACCAATGCAAGCACGGGGAGAACATGCAAACTCCACAATGAAATGCCCAGGACTTGAACCCAGGACCTTCTTGCTGTGAAGCGGACATGCTAACCACTACGTCATCGTGCCACCCATATGTTGTATATATACATATCACAATCTGTAATTTGTAGCACAGTGTAAAGTAAATTAGTAATTCCCAATTAATTTAACGTAGTCCTATTTCATTTTAATTTGGTAACAATCGTGGTTAATGAAAGTGATCATGGTTAATGAATCATTTATACTGTTGAAGAGTTTTTTTTTTTTCTTTTTTAATCATTTTCATTTTTGGTTTATACAATACTGCAGGTTTTTTTTTTTCTGTTGTGTCGGATATATGCAGGATAAACTTATGTACTAATGTCTCATGGTGTATACAAACACAAATGTATTTAACATTAAGGTTCTTTCTTACTAATGCTTTCCTGCACTAGAGTTTGGAATATCGTGAATTGTTTTTAATAAAGCCTATACTGCCACGGTTCAGCAGATATGTGAATGAAAATAGACTAAACTGGAATATACTCATTTACCTAAACTGATTAGTTAAAGTACATTAAGAATATGGCCATCTTGAAGTCATTATTCTGAGATTTGTCTGTTGGGTACATCTGCACAGCTGTTCTTCTTTTCACACAATTGTGAGCTTTTGCCATGTGGAAGTCACTGGACAATCTCTGGCACAGGCAGCTTGGCAGAGAATGCTATAAGCTGTTACTCACAGTCCAGTGATTTCTGGCTTGGTGGTATAACAGTTTAATGCTGACACCTGCCAGCGCCTTTTTTATTTTAATATTGCCATCTGTTTTTGAGATGTGGGTTTTACCAATTGACTGAAGAAGAATGAATAGTTTCTCTACAAACCAGGGAGCAATGTTGAGCGCAGCACATCTGGGTCTGTTATGTCAGACTATTATAAACATATTACAGGTATGACCTGACAGTGCATGGTCAGATGCTTTATGTCTTTGGGGGTTGATTTTTAGTACTTGTTCTTGTTAGGTCCTGTTACCCAAGATAAATCAGGATGAACTTTCTTATGTTTTTCCTTTCTTTCATCATTCCACATGAATCAATTTACTAATTAATTTTGTAACTTAAACGCTGTGTGTTTTTTTCGTCTTAAAAATTGCTAGCCGTAGTTAAGTAAATCAATATTTACACTAAACTAATAGTTATCGGTGTATATAACTACAACTTCTCAGATAAAATAATTCATACTTGGGAAGGATTTGTCTGGCTTTAATAAAAAAAAAAAAAGAAAAAATTTTAATTTTACAAAAGACTGATGTCACAGCACTGACTTATATTGTTGAAGGTTCTTTGTTCTCTTCAGTAAAACTTTATTAGTAAGAGATGGTGTAATTATATGTGCCATTACTTGTCAAAAAGCAATTTTTGTTTCCATTGTCCTAAACTGAAAGTAAGTGTACTTGGTTGAATATTTGGGGCCATTATTCATGTACTTTAATAAGCATCATGTCAGCCAAAGCATCAGGTGTGCTGTAAGAGCCTTAATTCTTTACCACTATGTAGATGAACGGAGGATAGCATTAATTCACTCACACACTCACTCATTTGCAGGAATACTTAATCCTACCAGGGTCATGGGGGGCTGGAGCCTATTCTTCTTTTCACACAATGTGAGCTTTTGCCATGTGGAACTGACTGGACAGTCTCTATAACCTATAGGTTGATTAGCCTAATGTGCATGTCTTTGGAATGTGAAATGAAACCAGAATACCCTGAGAAAAACCTTGCAAACATGGGTTGAATCCACACAGAAATGCCTGAGGCTGGGACTCGAATCCAGGACGTTCTTCCTGTGATGTGGATGTGTTGACCACTACAACACCATGCTGCCAGCAATTCAATAATAATTTAATTTTGACTGATCTACAGCTTTTGAATGCATGTTAGGTACAGATGGTTGTTAACGAACTGCTATTTTGTTTAAGGGTGAAGCGTGTTCATAGCTCTTCTACTGAGTTCGTTTTGGTAAAATTGTGGGCTGAGTACTTATTAAAATGAACATGAGAGACAATCATTTTAATTCACATTTATAAAGACACCCTACAGACTTCAGCTACTTAATGAGGAAGACTGGCAGTAATGGTGTGTGGAACTATAACTTCCTCTCTCTTCTCTTCCTCCCACTTTCCATCCCTGAGCTCATTCTTTCTGTTTCATGTACGTCCGTATAATGCTCTCTTCCAGCAGACCCAGCTCTTGTCTACAGCCTTGAGATTGAACCATGACAGGCTATGAAAAGCAGCCTGTTGAAAGATGCCAGGATGAATACATAGATGTGTGGTCTTGTGAATGGAACTAGGATGACACATACTTTGATGCTCTGTTCCCATACGCAATGCTTTTCTCTGTTCAGTCAGAGTCCTTGTTGCCCACCACTGTCTGCCACATCCTCCTCAGTCACTTCTGTTATCAAGCCAGCAGACCATTCCCAAAATTGCTCACTTATTCTGTCTTTCCTGAATTATTCTGAGCATGTCATCTGGATAAGCAACATCACTGGCTAGATGACCTTTGAGGAAGGGGGTGGGGTGGGGGGCTGAGTAAGACAGAAAAAAATGGTGCAAGCAATGAGTGATACAGCCGGCCCAAAGGAGCGAAATTAAGCCCATGGCCTTGAAACTGAGGCTGGGGTAAACCCTGCCAGCTGACACAAATACAGCCACAGAGGGAGGAATATATTTTCTTGACAGTGAGACGCAGGGCCAGATGTGCCATTGCTGTTCTGTTTGTCAGAGAAGAGGACATCCCCTGTGAAAAATAGTCACACATGGGGCTCAGCCAAGTTCTGGCTCCATCCCTGGGGATCGGGGGTACTGTTTTATTGGGAGACATTGATGCTCAAAATCCCCACCCCTTTTTATCCTGGAAAGGATGTCGGCATATATTTATGTATTAGTTTGCTTGTTTATTCACTATTGAGTAATGATGACATAGACATGCAGTAATTTGGGCAAGCATCTCAGGAGTGCTCATCTGGTGGAAAGTGACTATAGCTGTTTAACTCCATCTCTCCGACAAGAGGAGGTAGTGGTGTGGACAGATCAGTGCTCATTTGTGATATCTGCATGGTTGTTTCAAGGAGACATGCTTTAATTCACACTTCTAGCTCAGTTTACACCGTGCCTGCTCTCTGCTGATGACATATTCAACCCAACATGTTCTCTCACCTTCTCACCAGTGCTAAATTAAGTTTGTTACTCAGGCTAGACATTTATTAATGAGTCCTCCTGCTCCCCACAGTAGCCATTTCACTCTGTTTCACTCTCATCTGTCTCCATTTTCTTTGCTGTATAGTAGGGTTGGGAGCATGTCTAGTAGATTTCAGGATTTTCTCAAAGTATTTTGGACTAAGAATCCAATGTGAACCAGTGGGAGTGCAATGCCATAAGCAGATATGAATTTAGGAAATTGTTCTACTGTATGATATGAGAACACAAAACCAGGAGCACATTGTCTTCGCGGTATCTGCTTATTACAGTACCACATGACATGTTTTCTCACTTGGCACCTCATCCATTGCAGTCCATCTGGCTGTAGCCAAAGGTAGCTAACAGTGCTACCACACATCTGCAAAAAAATCTGAATATAATTCTTTAGAATATGTCTTTGAAACTTCAGCAGACTCAATTTGTCCTACAGTGTGCAAGCCTGTGATTATCTCTCAATTATTGACTTGCAGCAAAACACGCATCATTTTAGAACCAATTGTGCGAATGAAGTGATGCACCTTAAAGGGCAGGGACAAACGATCTATTATGGGTGCACAGTGGTTTGTTTCCTCTATGGTTCATTTGTTTGTTAGACAAGTTTATTCAGTGCTGCTGGTCTAATTATTGTCTTGTTATGGCTGAATGCAGCAGTTGACTGCATGCCTCACAGCTGAACACAGCCCACCTTTTGTCTCAGCCTTTATGACATATTTTCCATAAAATGGCTCGTACAGTTTCATTGTTGCACACTTAGTGTGTATGTGTACACAACTTTTTGTTCTTGTGTGTATATATGTGTGTGTAGCTATTTACAAGTAGAGACAAGGTGTGGGGATGCATTTAGTATAATATAAATGGTCCAACTGAAGACAAAGGGACACTGAGTGTGTATATGTTGTTTCAAGAGTTTTTGTGAACATGTCTTTATGTTCATTCATTCATTCATCTTCTGAACCGCTTATTCCTAATTAGGGTCGCGGGGAGGCTGGCGCCCATCTCAGC
>JAOUQZ010000051.1:14137518-14149359 GCA_028564935.1 Neosilurus hyrtlii
TGTGTGTGTGTGTGTGTGTGTGTGTGTGTGTGTGTGTGTGTGTGTGTGTGTGTGTGTGTGTGTGTGAGTGTGCATGCATGTCTGTGTGTGTGCAATGTGTTCTTATATACCTTAATGTGTGGATTATTTTTGACAGCCTGGAGGGCATACTGAGGTGCTTCCTCTGACGTTCTTGCTAAACAAACCCATTTCTGGTCCATTCCCATTTTTCACGCCTGTCTATTAAACAGTCATCCATCCATCCATTCACTCTCCTGGGGTTTGTTGCCTTGCATCGGTTAGTGTAGCTGGGCAGAGGAACTCCATTTTCCAAGGGTAAGTGAGATAGAGAGAAATACATGGATAGATGGAGAGAGAGAGAGGCTCCTTCATGCCTCATTGGCTCTGTTTTCACTCACTAATTTCCCTCCTCTGTCAGCTGTCCCACATGCGTCTGGGCTTTGTTATTTCCCCTGATGCCTGTCACTCCTAAACTCAGATCTGACAATCTGCAGAACTACAGCACAATCCCACACTAGCACTCATGTACGTGACACGGCAGCTTCAGCACAGCAGACAAACAGTCCTAATTCATGTTTATTATTCGAGTAAATATTAAAGTAAATATGGCCTATAGAAGGCTGTTTATAAAGGAGTAATTATATATGACATGTAGAGAATATGATTTGAGAAATTATTATGGCTTTCTTATATATTTGACCTTTTCCATCGACAGTTGTTTTGAGTTTTGTACATTGCTGCATATGTTTCGTCATTGTGCTAATACCATGTTATTTTTTTTTTCCATTTCAAATTTAAAAAGAGGTAGGCTTTAAAAAGAGGTAGACTAATGCGAAGATTGAGGGTTTAATCTCCTCAGTAACACCAAGCTGCCACTGTTTGGCCCTTGGACAAGGCCCTTAAGCCTCAATCGCTCAGTTGAATTAAAAAAAGAATGTAAGTCGATCTGGATAGGGGCTTCTGCCAAATAGCCTAAATGTAAAATGTAAATCATACTACAGTTGTAGAGTCTGGAGCCTATCTCAGCCAACTCTGGGTGAAGGTGGCATACACCCTGAAGAGCTCACCTGTCCACTGCAGGACCAACACACACACAACCATTCACACTCACACCTAGGAGCAATTTGGAACAGCCGATTAGGCTACTGTGCATGTCTTTGGACTATGGGAGGAAACTGGAATACCTGGAGGAAACCCATGCAAACATGAGTAGAATATGGTAAGCCCTGGACCGTCTTGCTGTGAGGCGGACGTGCTAAACACTACGCTACCATGCTAACTGTAGACTATTCAGTTAAATTAAATTAAATTAAATTTATCTGAATTACTGAATTTAAGTGTAGGGTACATAAGTGTTGAGCATAAAGGGGCTAAAATAATCAATAAATATTTAGGTAACATTTAAACAAATCTTAATAAATTAGCATATTCATAAATAGGGAAACAATAGCACTTTCTTCAGCCAAGAGACACCTCACACACACACACACACACACACACACACACACACACACACACACACACACACACCTTTTGTTTTTTTTCCAAACAAAAATTGTTTATTGAAGGGTTCTTTTACTTTCGTGATTTCTCCTGAAACTAGAAAACATAAAAAACAGATCATATTTATGATGATGTTAAAAATTTGAAATCTGTATTTCTAGGTTTACTTTTATGATACAGAATAGATACATTTCACTTACACAGAACAGAAGAGGTAATGAATAAAACATGATGGAGTGGTGTGATGCCACATTGAATTTGATTACAATAATGTTTCCTCTAATTGTTATAGCTCACTTATACCACAGCAATTAGCCAACGGATTCCATTAATTTATTTATTATGTTGTTTGTTTGTTGGTTAATTTCAAATTAAATTTAATTAAATTATTCATTTATTTATTTACCCACTGATCTTTTTAACCCTTGTTCATATGTGTATATATATATATAAATATATACATAGGCAGCATGGTGGCACAGTGGTTAGCAGCTTCACAGCCAGAAAGTCCTGGGTTCGCTTCCCGGCCTCAGGGTGTTTCTGTTTGGAGTTTGCATGTTCTCTCCATGCTTGCGTGGGTCTCCCTCAGGTACTCTCGTTTCCTTCCATAGTCCAAAAACATGCACAGAAGGCTAATTTGCTGTCCCAAATCGCCCCTAGGTGTGTGTGTGTGTGTGTGTGTGTGTGTGTGTTGCCCTTGCACAAAGTAGAGATGGCAGAGATGAGTGTGATGCTATTTAGGCTTAGAAAATTAATGAATGACACACACACACACACACACACATATATATATGTAGTGAAAATTATACACCACCACTTTTGTCTAAAAGTTTTTTTCACTTAATTTAGCTGGTAATATCAACATCTTATACCAAGCTATATTTTTAAAAACAAAAAGTGCTCCATTGTGAGCATCTTATGTTAAGAACACTCACTGGAATTCCTTGACATAGAAGGGAAAGCTGGAGACCAAATTATTTGAACTGTGTTTTGTAATAACAATGGTAAATTGTATGTAACCTTATCAATGACACAATTATTATTTTTAGCCATTTTCCATTACATTAAATGATGCAGAGTATCTGTGACTAAAGGTTAGTTCCTGTTTCACTCATAGCATCTACAAATGCTAAATTCCTTTCAGCCTCTCTGTTTTTTTCCTCAATCTTGAAATTAAGTCCAAAACAACAACAAGCAAAAGATCCCAAGAACCTAACATAATCAACAGCAAAAAAAGTTTGTCATCCTAAAAAACTAACCTAAATAAATTGAGGTCAGAGGGAAACCAATGAAATTATCTTGGTATAACAAAATGAAGGAAATAAAATGCATGAATGCAGTCTGCTGCTGACTCTCGGTTTATACTGGAGCATGATATCTGTGATCTTCGTGATTCAAAAAAGCGTGGAGCTTCAGGGTTTATGAGCTCACTTGGAGCACGATTGGGGTATAAAAAGGAGGCAGCTCGCATCCAAAAAATTAAACTTGAAGGAATCGTGTTTCCAAGTTCATCAAGATCCCATACAATAGTGCATCAAGCTCTGTTACGCTCTGCTAAACTCTACAGCGCTCTACTGCACTTCGCACGTCCTATCACGATCATAATATCACAATAATGCATCATAAAAATTGTTGCAAACTTTCTGACCCCTATCAAATCATAAAAACAAATCGGAAATAAGACATGCTTTTGTTCAGTGGTAAGTATCAGTTATAAACTTAGTAAATTAGCTTGATTTAAATATTCTTTTCCCAATCTTTTGTGCCTTGACAATGGAGCTCCCAAAAATGCATATGCAACAGGGCCAGACACAAAATTCTCTGCCCCCTCTCAGGTGCAATCTTGTCACTGCACCTGCTTTGTCAATACTGACAGTACTTTCTTTTTACCTCCAAAGCCGGGTTTGCATTGACACGACTCGTTAGTAAATCTGGCCCTTAATCTGGATTCTATGCAAATCGGCCAATCATGTCTTAAGGAAGAGGGACCTAGAATGTGATCAAGGTTTCTGAACTTAAAACATCTAGACGCACAGTTGGAGTTGTGAATTTACTTTGCATATTACATTGGACAGGAATGCCTAATTCAAAGTGATAGCATTGTTGACAGGATAATTATATGAAATAGCAGCAACAGATCATAACCGATCAGACAGGAGCAGGAATTAAAGCAGGAACAGGACGAGGTACAGCAGTGAATTTAACTGTGAAAGAATAGCTGCAGTAAAGCCTTCACACACTCTCTTACTTACTGTGTGTGTGTGCGTGTGTGAGTGTGTTTTGTGAGTAGGTGTCTCCTGCGGCACAGAGACAGTGGAAAGAGGAAAGAGCCTGTATGTGAGCTAGAGACAGAAAGAGAGAACGAGATGAGTGTTTGTGTGCGAGAGAGAGAAATAAAAAAGAGAATTACTGTGTGACAGGGGAAATGAAAAAGGAAGAGCTATGTTCCATTCAATGATTATCACCTCTCATCCTCTGATATGGAAGAGAAGAACATCAAGTAATACACTAAATGAATAATATCTCACTGTTTATCCAACATAAAATACGATGAAGCTTCCATACAAGCTAGTTGTGCAATTCAAAATGGTAGTCATGACTCAGTGGTAGATGTAGAATTTAAGTGAACTTCTGCCTTCCTACAGTCAAACATGGATGATAATGAAAGGTTGGGCTTGGCTGCACAGTAATCCAAGAAAGCTTTTTTTATTTTTACAAGTATAGGAAAACAAAGAAGTCGTCGAAAAAATTCCAAACACTTCAAGCCTACCCTCAGTGCTCATCTGTGACTCACTGACAATAGCAGATGGAACAGGAAAAGAAGTGTCATTAGAAAACAGATTTCAGTTTGTCAAGCAATCATTTAGTCCAGGGATCATACCAGTCGTTGTTGTTTCTGTTATGAATATATATGATTTGATTTGGGAAAACCCGTTATTTCATGCATTTTCTTCTTAAAATTAATTTGTCGACTTCTAAGCACTAAAGTTACTTTGAAATACATTTATTTAGTTGACTGATGTTATACAAATATGATCTAGGTGAATAGTGACATTAAACTTGCATTACTAGCAACACTAAACTAGCATTACTAGCAACTTTAAACTAGCATTACTTGCAAACAAAATTTGGTTACACTCCAAATTATTTGACTTAAGTTAGCTCAGGTAAACGTTTTTTATTTTTTCTAATAATCTACTTTTAATTTGGAAGATCTTTTTAGATAAAAAAATTTTATGTAGGGCAGAATCGGAACTAAGCATATAGCTTTACTCCCAGATAGTAGCACACAGTAAATCCCAGAATTAGAAATTACAACTTTTAACTGAGCCAACTACCAAACCAAAACTATATTCCAATATCCTGATTATTGCATGCTAGCAACTAAGTCAAAAAAATATTTTCTAGAGCTAACCTTGGGATATTTTTTCATTCATTCATTCATTCATTCATTTTAAAAAATGTTTTTTTTTGTTTCTTGGTAATTAAATGTTTTTAAGATAACAGCTGTTTAGTGTAAATGTCTTTACTTTTAAAATTAAGGCCTAAATTCATGTACTTTTCATTCTTTGTCTTTTCCAATTCAAAACTGGTTCAGAAAAACAAACAAAAAATGTTTGAAATGTTTGAAATGTTTTCTGATTTAAAACCATAGCAGGAAACATTAGAAAAGTTTTAAAAGAGAAAAATGACATAGTTTAAAACCTTCTAAAGAAGCAGTGTTTTGTTTTTTCTTTGACTCAAAATGTTCTGCAGTTAAGCTGCTTTTCAAGAACCCACAGTAAAACTAGCTGCAAGTAAATTCAGGGCTGTTTTTTTAATTTAATTTTTTTATCCTTTTGTTTTATTTTACGACAACAAAAAGAAAAAAATGACACATTTTCTTATATATAGAAGATTCAGAAATGTCAGCTGTCTCATGATAACTTATTATTATCATCTAAGAGTGACATTTGTGAGTCCTCCCACAGGAAATAAGAGATAGTTAGTATGTAGTCATGAGACGCATGTTGTCATGCCGTGAAAAAACTCCATTTCCTGAAACATTACATATTGCTTTTATAAGGTTAAAGTTGCAGTAATTTACATTGCTATAAAAAAAGTTCAGAAAACAGAGACATTGTATTATCATAGAAATGAGTTCACTGTGTTAGTCCTCACGCACTCTGTGGTTACATCACGTTAAACAAAATGTTTCAGACATACTCAAAGAAGTGAGAGTTTGTCATTTCTGGCTGCAGCTTATGCAATCAAGTACAAATACAGAGTCACGCCTGAACATACTTGTTTGTTAAACAAAAAGCCAAAGGTATGAAAGGCTGTTTTGCAAAGCCTGGATTTCTGGAAAAGCAATATAACTCAAAGGAAAACATTTCTTTTTAAATAGATTTCGGATACACAATACAATAGACTTTGTATTAGCCCTGGCTTCTCTTACATACCAGATTTTTTTTTACATATATAAAGGCATCCAGTTAATATTCCAATTTGCATTTATTCAGTTTTTGGATACAGTAGTATATACACCAATCAGCCATTACTTTAAAAAACATTATGACCACTTACAGATGACATGAACAACATTGATTATCTTACTACAGTGCAACCTGCCAAGGAGTGTACATATGAGCTTGCATAAGGATCAGAATTACTTATCAATGGCAATATTTTGATGGCTACATGACTGGGTCTATTCATCTCCAAGACGCCAGGTCTTGTGTTGTTTTGCTCATGTAGTATGCACCTACCAAAGGTGGTCCAAGGACAGACAACCAGTGGACTAGCAAGAGTGTAATGTGTGCCCAAGATCACTGATGCATGGTTGGAGAAAAGGCTAATATGTCTGGTCCGATCACACAGACAAACCTCTGTAGGACATACTGCTGAAATCGTTAATACTGAGAGAATGGTGCCAAAACACATGGTACATTGCAGCTTACTGTGTACGGTGTGGACTAGCCGCATAGTCATGTCATATATATATATAGCTGATGGGTGTATGTAAGTGTTTTATTATTTTTTAATAGCGGAGCTGATGAGCAGAGCCCCATAGGCGTGCTGATTGGCTGTTTTGAATCACTGAACGGCATGATGACGAGCAGCATTAAAGAAACAACAACAAAACAAAACAAAAAACAGATTTATTCATACCAAAACTTGAAACTTAAAAGTTAGAGGCTCATACACCACCACTCAAACTTGCTCAGAATATATCATTCATTCATTCAGCTTCTGAACCGCATAATCCCATTTACGGTCACTTGGAGGCTGAGGCCCATCTCAGCCAACTCTGACTATCAATAGTTCTTTTACATGCCTCTCATCACAGACAGTGAGAGACATGGCTGGCCTTTGATAACCCAGTTAGCTGCACAGGGGGACAGCAGTGACAATCTTGTGATAGTGGGGCTTGAACTCCCGACTTTCGGATCAGTAATCAAACTGCCAAACTTTTGCTGAGCAAACCAACACCAACAAGAACGGGAACACAGAACATTACCTTGTTAAACGGATAATTAAACTATCAAGACAGGTAATACAAATTCGGAAATCAGCTAGTGAAAGGCAGCGTAATGAAAACTCACTGTTAACCTTTCCTGCTTTTTGCTGCGGCCAGCAGGTGAGATTTATTATGAAGTTTATTCAGCCCAGGAGCTGCACTACTTTTATAACACCAGCCTGGGATGCCTATCAATAGAGATATCTACTGATAAACTATGTATTACTTTTTTCATAATCACCACTATTTTGTCTGTAACTTTTATTCTTTCCACCAACCACCAAAGTGGGTTCTTTTACCTTGCGACTCTGACCTCATCACATCATATAAAAGCTGCCTGCAATGTCACATTATCTTAACTTTATCATTGTTAGTGCTGTAAATGGTGACATCTCGTATATTTAGAAACACAAGGCTGTAGATGAGATGATTCTTTCATCTGAAAGTAGATAATCGAGGCTTGATAACAACAGGCTAGTGGCTAGAGAGTGGCATCATTTATAGTTTCATCATTTGGGCACTGACGGACACAGAATCTGTCCAAGAAACAAGCTAAATGTCAACACTGTCTGATACCTACAGTTCAGGAACAGACAAAGACAAAGAAAATTAATTTTAAAGACAGTGCCTAATATTTATTTTCAAAAACACATAAGTTGAAAAAACTGAAATATAAATGTTTTGTGTTGAATATTAATAAAATAAAAAGGAATGCACACTTGTAGGAATGCAGTATAAACTGATAAGCACCTTTATGGTCTCCATGGACACAGAGGATGTTTAGTGAAAACGTAGCGCTGACGTGGTTGAATGAGGATGCAGTAAGAGCATAATAAGCATGTAAAGACAGCATTGCCATAGTAACAATGCAACAAAAACCTAGTAGCGAAGTCAGTGACATAGTTCAAGTGCGGCACAGACTTGTTGAATGTAGATCTGGACACTAGAAAACTTGCAGAATGAATGAAAAAGCTCAGCATATGTTGCGGTAATTATATTAAAGGACTGGATAGACTCAGTGAGAATGTAGTTAGCACGTAGTGCATTCTGATTGGTCAAAGAAAGGGTGTAGTAAGAACGCATTGGACGTGCAAGTGATCATGCGTGTGGTAAGAAATCCGGGGCAGCATGTTAGAGCCTAGCATGAACGTAGTAAGTATGCAGTTTGAATCTGAAACACACATCTGTGTGTGGGGCTACCACTATTTTAAGTCTTTTCATTACACTTTCAAACACTGACTGTGTCCTAGACTTTTAAATTGCTTTATACAGTCTATGAAGAGGCTGAAACTGCTGCTCAATCACCCAGTGGCAGCCAAATTAGACCAGCATGAGCAAAAGTAAAAAAAACTCATAGCCCACTTTTTACTTCTTTACCCAAGTTTAATGTAAGATGTTCAGTAATGCACAGCATGGTCTGTTTGGTCCGAAACCTGGACAGCTCGACTGCCACCTACTACATGTCATGAATCAGTAGCCTCACTACCCAAAACAGCCTCAGTATGCGTCATCTTGTATTCAGCTGATTATTCCATTCAGATCTTTCTTACTGCCAGGGTTGATCATCTTCATTTAAACTTCCTCCAGTCATTCCCTATCCGCAGGCAAGGGGATAAATATCTCATTACTAATACATATTTTATTATTAAATTGGAGATGATTAATCAGTACATACAAAAACAAAAAGTAGAGAAACCATTCTTAATGTTCAAACTTGTGTTATGTAAAACTGAACAAACATTAATTTAAATAATGCCCTTATTGACAAAATTAAAAGCTGGTGTGTGTGCATTAGTTTTAATATGTTCGTCCCTTTTGTTGTTAAAAATATAGCAATTGGCACTATTGAATCAGGAGAGAACAACAGTGAGTCACTGGCAAGTATGTAATAATCACAGTAGTCAGTGATTTCAGATGTATTGGGGTAACAAGCTAATGTTAATGTTAATTAATATTAGCAAGCTAGGTAAAAGAAAGGCTAAAAAAAAGGTAAAAGAAAATACACAGAAAGTAATAAGTACCACCTTTATTACTTTTTAAACACATTATTTCATGTGAAGTATACATGCGAATGACCTTGAATAATCCTAGAATGTGCTATATTTTACTGTTTAATATAGTAATAAGTAACATATGAAGAAATTCCAAAAGTGAGGCATCCCTAGAGCTCTTAAAATGCTTTAGAATCTAATGAAGGGCTTTTATATAGTTTTAGAACATTTCAATTCGTGCACACACAAGGGATATAAATGACACAAATGAATGCTCTGTAGTATTTAACAAAACATCAAAAAGGTCTCTTAAAATTTAAAGAAGTGTTTCATGTTACAGAGATGTGTTTAGAATGATGTACCCAATATTTGCAATGCAATCAAAATTATCCGACTTAGGAAAATTATCTATGTGACATGGTATATATAGACGCTAAAGGCCTTTCATGTGCATTTTATTAAGGAATAAAGATCAGCAGTATCAGTGGGAATCGGATAAGTAAAAGCATTGTTCCCAAGCCCAGACTGCACACAGGAATACTGCTGTATCAGAATAAATTTTATTTGCAAGGCATGCCCAATTTTATGCTAACATATGCTTGTCTTGATGAACATGTAACATAATAATAGCAGAATAACAAAAACAAACAAGCAAACAATAAATAAATAAATTATAGAAATAAAAAAAATAAAGGTGGAAACCTACTTCAAATAAATATTGTGTGTTAAGTAATATATGCTTAGAAGGACATACTGGAGAATCATATTAAAATTAGAATTAACATGTAAAAAATATATGTATAAATGTATATATTGACCTCCATGTTTATTGGCACCCCTTATAAAAAAAAATTTCAAGGTTAAAAATAAATCTACCTTTTGGTAAGGTAACTTCTTCTCACACTGAAACAAAAAAATTCCAAACTTTAATTGAAATACTTTTATTCCATGAAAAACTAATCCATCAACAAGAAATAAAAACACATTTGCCATGATTATTGGCATCCCTGAAATGATAGTGATTACAATGTGACTTCCTAACGTGACTTCCTAATTAACTAGGTTACAAATATAAATATATTCTAATATATAATAAAAAATAAATATTACTTTTTTTTGGCAATAATTTTTACTAACCTTAAAAAAGAGCCAGTAATAGCAAAGGACATTGAATGTATAAAAAAAGCTAAATTTTAAGAACCATAGTAGTGGTGCTGGTATATAATAAGAATCAGTGCATTATTGCATTGATGATATCTTTGTAAAGGATGGCGCAGAGAAACTAATGATGCAGAGAGTGCTACAATGGTGCAGGTGCTGAGTTTCAGGCTATAAAAACATTTAGCAAAATAATTGCATTATCGTTGTCAAAAGGGCACAGTGGCATAGTGATTAGAACATCCATTTCACAGCTAGAAGGTCCTGAGTTTGAGTCCTGAGCTGAGCAGTTCTGTGAAGAGTTTCCATGTACTCCCCATGCTTACGTAGGTTTCTTCTGGCTATTCCACTTTCCTCCCACAGTCCAAAAACATCCACATTAGGCTAATTAGCTGTTCCAAATTTCCCCTAGGTGACATTTTCAGTATTAATGGCTGTGTGTGTGTGTTGGCCCTGTGATGGTCTTGCGAGCTGTTCAGGGTGTACGTTGCCTTAGCTCAGAGTTGCCTGAGATAGGCTCCAGACTCCCTGGTTGGAGTAAACGGTTCAGCAAATGAGTGACTGAATGAGTGACTGAGTGAGTGAGTGTTGTCAAAAGAAGCAAGACCTGTCTCTTTAGTTTCCATCTATAGCTATATACGATTTGCAGAACACAACAAGGTGCAAGATACTGTACATCTATGACATACTCAGTGATGACAAGACATAAATATATGTAGTCATATGTAATTTTATTGGTATGGTAGGTCAAAAAGACAAGTATGCATACAACACTCAAATCAAGAACTCTGAAGGACCGTATATTCAGAAGGGGTCCCATTAGGTATAGGAACATAAGAAAGCTACCCAAAGAACTCCTTGAGAAGCATTACGAATCCTGTTGAGTGTAGGTTCTAGATAATACAAGTCTGTTCCATAGATATTTACTACACTATAAATAAATACATATATACAGACATGCACTTTTGTTCTTTAGGTTCCATAGTTTCTTTAATGTAGTAAAAGTCTGTTGGTTCAAGCAAAAAAAATCTGCCAATAGTTAAACAAATATTTCTTGGTAAGAACTCTTGAAGCCTTTTTTAGCCAATTAAAAACAAAACTGGATGAATCTCTAACTAAAAATCCTTAAAATAAAAAAAGTTGTTTATATAATAATAATAAATATAATGCAATTATACTTAAACTATAAATACTACAAATTGTACTGAAATGTAAAGAAAATATGGCCTGTTTCTAGTTATGACCCCCCCCCCCTCCCCCCCGAGGCTTTTAAATTAAGAATGCACAGATGGCATCATTCGTAAAATAAGGAGAGGAAAACTGATTACTGATGTGACATGTTATTAGTGTTTGTTTCAAGATAAAAATGAGCAGCAAAATCCTACTAAGACAAAGCAAGATAAAATATCTTTTTCAGTTGTTTTACTGATGGAAAATATGCTCATTTATTTTTTTAATTATTTTTTAAATGTATTTATTCATTTATTGATTAATTATTTATTTTAAAGGGGGGGGGTCAAAAATGTAGCTTCCAATAAATATGACATTTTTACTTTCTTAATTTTCATTCATTCATTCATTTTCTGAACCGCTTATTCCTAATTAGAGTCGTGGGGAGGCTGGCGCCCATCTCAGCTGACTCTGGGCGAGGGCAGGGTACACCCTGGACAGCTCGCCAGGCCATCGCAG
>JAOUQZ010000051.1:14154885-14168184 GCA_028564935.1 Neosilurus hyrtlii
CCATCTAAAAGTTCATATTGATGAACTTAATGCTGGCACATCTTTTAAAATCACTGTTTACTTTAAAACTCTGTCTAATAAGGGGTCGTGCCTGTCCAGAGGTCATTTTGGTATGGTTTGAAGTGATGTGATTTAATTTTGATGTGTCAGGTGTGTCATTATTTGGCCCATTAAAAGTGTTTCTGATGAGGATACTTTAATATGGAGATGGAGACTTACATGTTGCTTCAGAATAACAGCTCTATTGAAGTGGGATCTGATGACTTTGATGGTCATAGCATATGCCTTACAATAATTGTAATACACCCTGTGGTATCTCTGGCAGGGAAAGCCTGGTGGGGCACAATGGGCAGCATCTGACTCATCAATGAAACTACACACAATCCTACTTGCTCAGTGAATCCAAATACAAATGCACCTCATCAGACAAATCAGAACAGGACATATTAACACAGCACAGGAGTTAGCAGACGTAGAGAATGGACATGAGTGACCTCATCAATAAAGGCATTCAATCTCACACAACTGGTTTTTTACCTTGTTATACAGCATCACGTTACAAATCCAGAATTATCAAGCCATGATCAGTGTGGTCTGCAACTCTAATAGCACCTCCAATGAAATACTTCAGAGAAAGAAGACTTAGTGTTTTCTACATCTTAACTTACAGCGAAAATAACATTATGCTTTATACACTGAAAAATTCAACAACAACTTATAAGGCAAATTACCTCATGTGTAAGTTGAATGTCTTAATTGGGAATACAGTAAGTACATGAACATGCTTAGTTTATTGTAGTGAGTTACAAATAATGTAAAAGCTACACAATGCTGTAATTGCTTTCCAAGTGCAATAATACAAAGTACCAGTGACGTTCAATCCGTAGAAAGGAAAGATGCACAATGCTCTTTCATTCATTCAATGTAACTCTATTTTCAGTTTCACTTTCTTTATATTTTATTAAGTGAATTACAGCTGCATTATATTTTCTTGCCATTGGTAGTGGCAGGCATAACTGTGATACAGTAACTAACAATGGTTAGCTCTGTAGCAAGTAAACATCTTAAAGTATGTTATCAATTTGGTTTTTATTGGCTGTTCTTAGCATGGCACTAACATGATCATGTGTACAGCATTTTTACTGATCACTTGATTAAATGAAGGCTGACTGGCTGGTCCCATGCTGACCGAATTAAGTCTTTTATTGACCTTTACACAACAGGTATAGAAAGATATCTGAAATGTATTTGACTGTGTAAGTCCCACTGTCCTGTGTAATAAATGCACAACATTGTTGGTTATGAAGGAAAAGATATATTAGTTGTGACACTGAATTATTGATCATGTCATGCACTGTTCCACAGTGACATCTCGTTGGGCCTGGCCAGCCCCTAATGTAGAGATGCCCCTGTGTAGAGAATTCACTGAGTCCTTCTGGCCTGTATATGGAGAAATTGTCATCCTGAAAGACAGCCCCATTTCATTATAAAAGTGATCACTCAGAATGACATTGTATTGATTTGCAGTGATGTATCATGCCAAAGAAATGCCTCCAACACTACAACAGACACACTATTTTTTTCTTTAATCGTCACCTATGTGTAGATGCAGGTAAAATAGTGTTAGATTGGCTCAGTTACACTATTTTAAAGTAGTGTCTATGAAAGGAATAAAACAAATCAGGCTCTGCTAGTATAAGAACAAAAATCAACAATGGGGTGGTAGGAAGTTGATATTGATATTTTAATCCATTTAATATTGACTTTATATTTTGTAGTGCATCCGCTATCCAAGACAGTGTAAATGAGTTGTTACTATGGAAACAATATAAGAGAACATGCACATTTAATAGAATTTGAATTTCACCCAGCACTAATGTCAGAGCCAATGTTATAAAGAAAAAAGAATCATTAACACCAATTCACCAATTAGGTTTGAGAATTGCACAGCTCTGTAGTTGTACTGCAATTGTACATCATAAAAATCTAGTTATATTCTGACACCATGACACTTAAGAATGTGGCTTGTTTTTGATCATAGAACATTTTCAGCCTAGACATTTCTCTGAATGGAGAAGGGAGCATGTGTTGTGTGTTTAGATAGCAAGCATGTCTCAGATGATGTTTCAGGAGACTGCCCTTAGGGCCCTGTCCATCTGATTGGTGAAGGACAAGGGGGGCTGTGACTGTGTGACAGATGTTTGTGTCTACAGCTATTCCAAGCTGTCAGTGCAGCCAAACCATCACAGCCCACCACTCTGCAATCAAGAAGCATACTTGCTTTTATGCATCTGCCCCCTCACTAACCTCTATTTGTCTGTGACAGGGGATGTCATGATGAGCATGATGGAGTTAAAAAGAAGGTGTTGACCAAACCAATCCATTCTATTACTTTCCTGGTCTGATAACACCAGCTATTATGTCAGAGATTTGGCTACAAGTTAAAAGACTAGTAATTATATAGTGAGCAGGTTATGAATTACGAATGGGTGCACATTTTGCATTTAAAATAATGAAAAAATAACCTTGAGTACTGCCTTACAAAATAGTTTTCATAGATTCACCTCACAAAGAACCCCAACCTCACACTTTTCAGTACTCTATAAGACAAAAAAAGGGGAAAAAAAGGGGAAAAAAAACAGAAGGGCTGTAGGGAGTGGCGGATGATGGGAAAAGACAGTATTCTCAGCAGTCTGTTTGATGGGCTTGGCTGTAAACAGTGTGAGAGAACTCTCCCTAGAGATCAGCCACAGCCTGAGCGCACTAATGAGCAGGGTGATTACAGGCAGGGCATTCAGAAAACTACTGCTACAAATGTAAATGCACTTCCCAGTTCCAGTACTGACTGAGTGATGGTGTGCATTTTTTCCAAAGGGGTATATAATGCACATAACATTATTGTATATGATACATACAGTATATTTTTCTAGATGGTATATTGGGTAGCTAAATGAATCTTATGACCATGTGCATTCCTAAATACAATATATTCATATTTTCCATTGCAGTTGTGTTACGGTTAACATTATTCATTATACTGAAAATCAAATTTGTCTATTGAGACAGTGGTTATTGAAGCAAGATTATTAGGTTGACATTATTTTGCAGCAGTCCCATTATAATCTGCTTAACTGGTACACTGCTGCAAGACACTATGGTGGCTTGTGCCTGCCTATACGACAACTGCCGTAAGACAGTATATTGGCTCCCTGTTGCCATACTGAGGAATGCAGAGAGCCATTTCAGTGACTTCTGAATATGTTTGTGTATGATATGAGTTAATTAGCTAAATATAAATGCTGCATAATAAAATTCACTAACTATTGTGGGGAGTGGCACGGTGGCGTTGAGGTTAGCATGTCCGCCTCACAGCAAGAGGGTCCTGGGATTGGGTCCTGGGCTCGGCAAGGGCGTTTCTATATGGAGTATACATATTCTCCCTGAGCTTGTGTGGGTTTCCTATGGGTATGCCAGTTTCCTCCCACAGCCCAAAGACATGCACATTAGGTTATTTGGCTGTTCAACTAACCTGTATGTGTGTCTGTGAAAGGTTGTGTGTATGTTGGCTCTGTGATAGACTGGGTAGCGAGACTGTTCCCAGCCTTTGCCTAGAATCTGCTGAGATAAGCTCCAACCTCCCTGTGACCCTAATAAGTTGCTTGGCAAATAAATGAATGAATACTCTGAACTGAAATAGAGTAACAGCTAATCTGTAGAAATGCAATCTGTATGTTTATGCTTTTGTTGTGCATGTCCAAAGAATATTTATTTACTCTTTCTATATGTCATTGGCAGTGTAATATAAGTCATATCATATTTCTGGATATCCACACAGAATAAGGTTTTATTTTTAGCCTTTTCCAAGGCTATATTATAGTACCAGATCGGATATCAGATAATATTTATTGCTTTACTATATTGCCTTTTGGACTGCTTTTAAAGTAGCCAGGATGAATAAAGTATTTAGGGAGTAACAACAGGGATAATTCTATCACTGAGTAGAGACCAAACAATTATCCCATCAGCACCTAAGCAATTACTGAAGCTGTTTTTACACATTACTGAACAAAATTACTGGAAGGTCACAGCATTACACTGAGTGGTAAACACAGAACATTTTTTTAATGCTGCAGATGGTATGGGTCGGCAACCACAACATTTTATTTTTTATTCATCTAATTTTGGGTCTAGTTTAGTTTGAATAATTATTTTGCAGAACTGGAGGCTGCTGTGTTCTATGGAGGTCCTCAAGACATCAGATTTTATTTATTATTTTTTCTTGCCTGGTGTAGTCTCAGTCAAAAATCTGTTTTGTAAATCTATAAGTGTGTTTATAGTTTTATAGAAACTGAGATATTTGTCACATAATAAAAAAAAAGCCCATGGGGTTCCAATAATGATGACTCCTTATTGGTTGCCCCTCACCTCTGTTGGGCATCAGCCCTACCTGAGCTCTGCAAATGCACAGACAGCAAGGACACAAGAAGCTTCTGGCTGTTGCAGGTGACAGGCTGCCCCTTTCTGCTCTTGAAGGCCAGCCCATTTTTGTTTGAAGTGTCGGATCCCCATGGCTATGGTCGTCTTCATTTGGCTCTGTCTCCTGCAGGGGCCTTAAGCTGAGACAGGAGGGATGACACAGGCCTTCATGGCTTTCTTCAAATGATGTTTCCTCTTCTTTGGGCCGCCACTGTAACAACATCCTTATGCAGCCTCCCCGTGCATGACCATATTTCTCACAAAATAAAAATTATGAATAAAAATATGATCAATACTGTAGCCCTGATAGCAGTTAAGGCTGTAATTGATATGATTTATATTTAATTCAGCTGAGGTTTATATTAATACTCATCCTGAATTGCCTATATTCAGAGCATTTTTCTTCTGGATGAAAACTAAGAAAATGGTATGCCAATATTTTCAGAATAAACAGTTTTATTGTATATTTATATGCTTGTGAAGATTCTTATTTTTCTCTAATTTTATAGAAAATCTTTTTCATAATCACAGAACATTGGAAAATAATGTAACAATAATGTAATTGTAATGCAGAATGCTGGTTTGACCCTGCCTTCCACACAGTATAGGCAAATTATAGACATGTGATTTATGGTAAAGCCATAAAAATATACAGAAGTTTAAAAAAACAAAAAAAACAAAAACAACCTCGCTTTGACAACTGGGAACTGTGAAGAGTATGAGTAGTAGTTTGCAGTGATGTGCAAAATAAATTGAGAAAAGAAATAAACTTATCAGTGTTCACTCATAAAAGGTTGTTGATTGCTAATAGCTTCTCAGAATCCCTGTGCATCGATTACAGTGTTCATTAATTCGTTAAACACCTCCCCCAGTCCCTCAAGAGCACCCATATTGATGCAATTATTATTGATGGTTCGTAATTTTAATTTGGTACTCAGTGATGTTTACTGCATGTTTCTGCTCTCTTAGCCTGCAGATGGTCCCTTTTTATGAGGATCTTAATCAAATCTGTAGCGGTGAAATATCTGGTCCATGAGTGGCCCTGGGTCACATAGTAAACACAGTTGATTGCTCATCAACAGCCTTGTCAGTGGTAATATTCTGGCCTAGTTTTAAAGAGCACTCTAGAGGATAAAAATGACAATAATCATCTTAGAAGAGTTACAATGTTCTGCTTTTAAAGTGAAAAGTTTGATGCAATATTCTTTTGATCAATATTTTCTAGATGATTTTTATCATGCTATAACCCTGTGAATATTTATAGCAGATCTAAGCTAGAGAACAAGATAAAACTCTACCTGATGCCTCCTAATGGTGCTGCAAAATTATGTACATAAAACTTCACACATTAATTTCTGGTGCATGTTTGTCAATGCTGGTTGTAATTTGCAGAAAAAAATCCTATAGGACAGTATCCTTATGTCGTCGTGTTCTTATCTTAACACCATTCTGACCTATCAGCGGCTTGATGAAGCTAATCTTCTGACTTGAGCTCTAGTAATCAATAAACAAAATACACTGATGTGACCACGACTTTGCAAGGGCCTGCCCTTATATGGTCTACAGATTTTTACTCACATTATCACATGCAATGACAGCTGGTCATAATACTAGATGGGAAATAAAAAACACTCATGTGATTATTTAAGTTTTATAATTACAAGAAAAGCCCTGCGATGGCATGGCGAGCTGTCCAGGATGTACCCAGCCCTCACCCATAGTCAGCTGAGATGGGTGCCAGCCTCCCCGTGACCATAATTAGAAAATGAATGAATGAATGAATTACAAGAAAAATCTGTTTTGTTTGTAAGACCCAACCAATTCCTATTATTGTGTGGACATTTGGTCCCCATGAAGATATAAAAACCTGTTCCACACACAAGCACATACCTAATGGGCAGTGTTTTTAAGAGTTCATGCAATGTTTCTTCATTGTAACAAACAGAGATAACAAAATAGTTTCAACCTTCCAAATGGATTTTTAGGAAAGAAAAAGTAAATAATTCAACCTATTTCTCTTCAGTACACAGACATGGAGTAATATCAGGGAGCATTCCAGTGTAATCACCTGACATGTCTGTCACTGATAGGCTACATGAATCTACAGTCTGAGCTGGAAAGAAATCAGCTCCAGTGTTGCTTCTTCTGCCATTCTTTGGATTTTACTTATGACTGATGTTGGCAGCAATATGATGTAAATATAGCTTTGCTTGGCCGTTCACATCAGCCAGCCCTGATCTAATTGGATAACGAATCCGGTCTGCTGAAAAGCAATGGCATGAAACTTCGCTGTCATAGTACATCTGCCAAGTTTTTTGTGTATTATGGCATTTGTTGACAGCTATGTTTTTAAAATGTGTTTTCATAGATGCTGCTTTGTATTGTGGCTGAGCTTGGTAGCAGAATACCTGTGTAACCATGAGTGAACATTGCTATGGGTACATGAGGCTAACATTGTAGAATCAGGCCACGCACTTTACACAATTTTGCTGTATGCTCCATATTAATTTGTTTTGATTCATTTAAACTTAGCATACGGTTTACCAAATAATATTTTACTAATATTATGTACAATACTGATGTACTTTGACTCTATAAGCTATTACTGTGAGTATAAAATTAAGCTGGTCAAACAATTTTCACAGATGCATGTGGATGGAGGAAAAAAGATGCAGTGTACAGATTAAAAGGTTTTATTAAGAGTTCTGGTAGAAAAATCCAAATCACAGTTCAAGTCCAAATTCAGTAGAGGTCAGTCGATCAGGCAAGCAACACAGTAGAGGATGTCAGGCAGAGATCAAACATAAAAACACTGTGGCAGAGAATCAGAGAGGAGAGTGCAAAAACAAGTCAGAATTGGTAAAGGCAAAACACGAATGAAGGCTTTGTAATGAATAGATATAAAACACAGAACAATACTTTGTTAGATGCATACACAGAGTTCTTTCATAGTGCAGGTGATCAGGAGTGAGTGCAGACAGGTGTGCTAGCAATCGTGGTGCATGAGTCAAAAGTCAGTGCAATGGTTGATGGGAAATGGAACACTTCTGCTACACAGCATTTGGCTGATTTAAATTTACATATATGCATTTAGTAGTTCATACAACACAAAGTATGTTGGAATATTTTTATTGTCTTAAATAGATTTTATTGTAGTTTGACATATATTTAGTTTTATATTTTCTTTTGTTTAATTTATTTTAGTTTTTGTTATTTAACTTTTTTTTAAATATGTGTCCATTGTGTATACTTGTGCCTATCTGTGCAGTTGTAGTAGAAGCAATTTCCTCCAGGATCAATAAAGTGTTTCTGATTCCGATATCATGGATCTAATTAAATGATAATCAGCAGCTAATGTATTGTTTCCTTACAGCATATCCAACGCTGTGTGCCACTAGACTACTGTCATGCAGTGAACGTGTGTGTTTAACTACCAACAGATAGTTGTTTCTCATTAAGTGTTCTCCATCTGGTCTATTGTCTGTGGCAGTGTATTATTAATCGTGCCACTGTATAATACATGTAGGACAATCTTGTTTGCTCAATGACTGAATTCCAAATAGAAGATGTATTATGAAATTCATTGTACTGGAATATACAATACTACTGAATTCTACTAATATACTGTATTTGTTGCCCTAACAAAGAACACATTTTTCTCATTGGAAACTGACAGTCTGAAAATGAATGAAAAGGATTTAATAGTCAAATTGAATTTTTATTCATTTCTTTCTCTCATTTGTGTCTTTTTCATGAAGTCGCACCTACAACCCCAACCATCCGCTCCGAGTTCTTCAAACCCTGTCAAGACAGCCAAGAGTTGGCCTTCTGTCTGAATGAAGGAGAATGCTTTATCATTGAGACAGTGGCTGGAGTACATAGACACTGCAGGTAAGAGGTTTTTTAAGGTGTGTGGTTGTGTGTGTGTGTGTTTGGCGAGGGGCTTGTCAGTCATATGCAAGGAAAATTAGCATGAATGCTTGACTTGTATTTTTCTGTACAATTACTTCATTCTTTGTACACATTGCTGGTACACTTTTCTGCTACACTCTTTCTGTATGATTCAGGTTTGTATTAGTTATTTTACTCTCCATGTACATACCCAAACAAACTGCCTAAAACTAATTAACAGCATGTGTGGTACACAGTGGCAAACTGTATATTTCAGGCCAAGGTCATCCAGACTGTCTACAAAGGTAAAATAAATAAATAAATAAATAAATAATTGAATGAATGAATGAAAAGAATAAAAAATATATATTTTACTACAGACATAACTACGAACAGTGCATATACTCATTGTTTCCTTTAGTCACCTGACTAGTGATTACAAACTTCTGGACTTTATCGCCACACACCACCATTCACAGTTTTAGTTCCAACAGGCCAGGCCTTGTTCCCAGTGGACTCAGGTTTCCCTCATAAGGGAAAAAATGGTGAATGGAGTTTCAATTGGAGTAAAGTGAAAATCAGGGTATTTCTTGCATTTGCATCTCTCTCTGAGTTGTGTGACTCTGAGGGCTGTAGCAAATCTAGCACTGTTACGTGACGAAAAGATGTCAGTTAACACGTGTACGTGTCCAAATAGTTTTACCTACCTAAATTTGTGTCATTGTTAAGCTACAGTTAAGTTGTTGTTGTTGTTGTTTTGTTGTTGTTATATTACATTGTTAAAGAGAAAACAAATGTTTTAATCAATGTCAATTTTTTTTTGTCAATTAATTATTTTATAAATAGGACCAACTGTATTTTACCTTGATTATGTCTTAATCCTAATCATAGTGTTTTATGGCTTGCATGGATTTCAGTGACATTCACAGCCTAAATGAGAAAGGACAGAAAAAGCTTGAGCCAGATTCTGAAATGGTGAAACAGACCACTTAGGGAATAAATGTCTTCTCCTATCCCAAGCATCAGGGACCAATAAATTAAAGTGGACTTTAGTAGTGGAACAAGAATTGCACCTCAAAGGAGCATTTACCACTCTTCCATCCACTTTAATAGGAACACCTGCTCATTTATGTAGTTATTCAATCAGCCAATCACGTGGCAGTAGTACAGTACATTTAATCATGCAACTACAGGTCAGGAGTTTTAGCAGGTCAAGAGTTTTAGTTTGAATGATTAAAACAAAGCAAATAAATAAATAAATAAATTTTAAAAACAGCAAACAAACAAACAAAAAAACAAACAAACAAAAAAATAAAATAAAAAAACAGGCTTTAACACGTTGTTGATGAAATTGGCTGAAAACTGTTCAAACTGGCTTGAGCTAATAAAAAGTCTACAGGAACTCAAATAAAAATGCTTACAACTGTGGTGAGCAGAAGAGCACCCCATAATGCACTACATAAACATTGAAGTGGATGGACTACAACAGCAGAAGATCACATCAGGTTCCACTATTGTTATCAATCAGTGAAAAGAGACAACTCAGTACTGGACAGGTGTTTTTTATTCTACTCTTCAACAGTCCAGTTTTTTTTAAGGCTGTGTTCATAAAAGTCTCAGACAGTTGACAAGAGTACAACCCGATGTGGTCTTCTGTTGTTGTAGCCCATCCACCTTAAGGTTGAATGTTCAAGAATGTTTCTGCTCGGCACAGTGATCATCTGAGTCATTCTATCCTTCTTGGCAGGTCGAAAATATCTGGCCATTTTACTCTAATTTCTCTTATTAACAAAGTGCTTCCACCCACAGGAATCTCATTCCCTCAATGTTCTTTGCTTTTTCTTTGTTATTTCTTTGTTTTTTGTTTTTTTGTTTATTTAGTACTGTTATGTGCAATTTACAATTACTGTTGAAATTTTTTAACCTGCCCCTCTGATACCAAAAATCATGCCATGGTTAGTCACACAGATCCCATTCTTCATGGATCATGGTTAGACACTTTCCCCCATTCTTACTTTTGATGTGAACATTACCTGAAGCTCTTGACCTGAATTGTGCTGCTGCCATAAGATTGGCTGGTTAAATACTACATAAATGAGCAGGTATACAGAAGTTCTGTTGAAAGTTGATGGTAAGGAAAAATTTTCTCTCCACCCAATGAGGTGTGTGTGTGTGTGTGTGTGTGTGTGTGTGTGTGTGTGCATTTATATTTCTAGCAGAGACGCTTTATTGGTCACTAGTCCTAGCAGAGCTTTGCTGACATGAAAAAGATAGCGTAGTAGGCTGAGCTGTTAGCTGTTCTGTGAAGTCTTTTGTGTGCGCATGTGATGGATATTTGTAAAGCCAGGATTTCTGCTCCTGTGTGTAATTATGTAATTATGGTCAGAGTTTTCACACTGAAGGGACTGTGGGCTATAACCTGAGGAGTTGAATACTGCCAGCGCTTTCAGGGATGAGTGACTCTACTCTGAAAGAATAATTGCAGGGTTCTTTGACTGCTCTGAACTGCTCTTGCATCACTCTCTGAGATGGAAAACGCTGTAGTATATAAAGCAATTACTTCATTCAGCTCATCAGGACTGGGTATACAATTAATTCAAATGTGATAGCAGTTTACAAAGGTTTCTCTTACCCTCCATGCAAAAACACTAATTCATTACTCGTTCTCACCTTGGAGCAAATTAGCACAAATAGTCCATCGACTGGTATTTTTTGGGAGGTGAGAAGAAACAGGAAAACCCAGAAGAAGCCCACATGAACATGGGGAGAATATAAAAAATTCCACACCCAAGCTCAGGTTCTAAATGGGGATCATGGAGCTGTAACAGCTCAACATCACTATTCTGTCCAATAACACGAATTGTGGTCAATGTGTTTTGTAGCTTCACCACTGTTGAATTCTCAGTTATTATTGGGTAGACACTGAAAAACTAACCTTGATAATCTGCTATGGTATACATTAAATAAAATACTTCTGATTGTGAAGCTGCATAAAATACAAGAAAATTTTTTTTATTATAGCAATTTGTGTTTTATTTATTACATAAAATACCCAGGTGGCATTGTGTTGTAGTGGATAGCATGTCTGTCTCACAGTAAGAAGATCCTGGGTTCAACTCCGACATGTCCGTCTCACAGCAAGAAGATCCTGGGTTCGACTCCGGCATGTCCGTCTCACAGCAAGAAGATCCTGGGTTCGACTTACTTGCTGTTTTAAATTGCCCCTAGGTGTGAGTGTGAATGGTTATGTGTGCCTGCAATGGTCTGACGAGCTGTTCAAGGTATACCATGCCTTCACCTAGTGTTGGCTGAGAGCCTCCCTGTGAACCTAATAGTAGGATTAAGTGGTTCAGCAAATGTCAGAGATGACATATAATACATAGGGCAAACCCTTACACTTTTTGTGCACAAATAGTCAGGCACTAAGCTTTTTCAGACACACTGAGCTTCACAGTTCTGGTTGCAGTACTGTTATTCATTTCTTGTCATTCATTCTTCTACAGTATTTTGGTATTGGTAATTTATCCATGAAAAAATAAAAAAATATGCTAGGTATGTTGAAAATGGTGAGGTTACAAGTCACTAGCAGTCCAATGTGCCTATTTATTTTTTATGCTACATTACTTTATTGTTCACTGTGTTGTTTGTATGTATGTGTGTGTGTGTGTGTGTGTGTGTGTGTGTGTGTGTGTGTGTGTGTGTGCGTGTGTGTGTTTTTTGTTTGTTTGTTTTGTTTTTTTGTTTTGTTTTGTTTTTTTGTCTGATAGACATATGGATTCAATACCTGGGAATTTCTTGTCAAATTATAATACATAATTTAAGAAATGAAACTGATGAATATTCTCACAGACAGAAAGCGTCGTTTTTGATCATGCAGGCATACAGTAAGATACGCATTAATTTAAAGTATATGAGGGATTATTCTGCATGTGAATTTCCATTTAGAGTGACAAAAAGGAATATTGGTGCTCATAAAATAATGACAGTTGCCTGGGATACCAGTAGCATCTAGGCCCTTAAGTACAAACCTCAACCAGTTACCATGCACTTAAACCCTTCCAAAAGCACACATTTACAAATTTTAGATGTCACTCATATTCATTTGCTTGCTTTTTTTCTCCAAATCCTTCATATTTAACTCTAATGTGATAATACATGTTTGCAGATCACTGCTGTCCTGATAAAAAGACTCTTCTAACAATAGCATTAAGTTCTAACAAGGTCTCATCTTTATAAAATTGGATGCAACATTAAGAGAATGATCCTAATTTTAGCTCATGAATTGACGAGAAAGAGTTTTACTTAACATTGCCATTTTTATTAAAGGAGGATAGAGAGCAATTTAAAAGCACTCTTCAGCATATTAGTTCATGTTACTATTTTAGTTTGTGTCTGCCTTGGTTCATAACAGGGTACAGACTGTTCAATTCAAAACAGCTTGGGTTTTAATGAGTGTCAAGCATTTTAAAATACAATTACCTTCCCTCTATGTAATGTTATTACATTTCCTGGAAAAGTGTTGAAGGAGGAGAAGCAGTTACGGATGTGAAAAGAGTGAGAGACAATGTGAGAAGAATACAAGAGTGTAAGCAGTTGTTTTGTGAATGAATAAATGCTTCTCTGTCACAGAAAATACAAGGAAAAAAATTCTCAGTGGCATTGAAGGCATATGACGGAGAAATCGGTGTAAAATGACCAGGTCGGATCAGGATGCCAAGGCAGGGGATTCTGATCAAGATCTGATGAATCACATGACAAAATAAATCAGATTCATGATGAGGACATTTTAAACTCTTTGTTCACTCCCACAGGAGTGGCCTGTGAGTAAATTATCACTTGGCTGTCAGATCACGACAGGCTGTGTTAATCCCAGTTGCAGTCTCTTCATATCTCATTTCTCCTTAGTGTCCTATGAGCAATGTATAACTTCAT